>PTEX01000034.1:5609679-5632324 GCA_003342815.1 Eudromia elegans | reverse complement strand
GGCGCGTCCAGCCGGGCGGCGCTGGTTGGGCCACGCGGGCGGCCGAGCTTCCCTGCGGGCGAGGCGGGCGCGCGTCTCAGAGCGCAGCCCGGGGTTTAACTGGTTTTGTCCGGGCCGGCCGGCGGGGCTTGTGCTTGCGCGCTTGTGAGTACCGTGGAGGGCTCGTCTGTGGAGAGAGAAGAAATCTCTTCAAAGAGGCTACTAAGGAAGATCAGATACCGAAACGTGCTGTGTTGTTTCCTGAGAGCTTATGACCCCTCAGTCGGGTAGCTTTTTCATATGAGAGGTCCCTTTTATGTACCTCAGGAAATAAGTTTGTGATTCGTACGTGTCACTTGGTTAGAATCAATCCTTTTCAAGAGAGAAGGTGATCTGTGGTCCCTGCAGAGAGTGATAAACAAATGTGCTGTTTATGTGATATGAACGCAGCACTCAAAATACTGAGATATTTGGCTTGTTTTAGACCAGCTGCACACTTCACCAGGTCATTGTGGTGTGTTAGGCCTTGCCAGCAGAGTTTATGTTGAATTTATGTGGTATAGAGATGCCGACTAGTAATACGAGGCAAAATACAGAGGGTTTTTTTTGGGGGGGGACGGGGGACAGGAGGTTGCCTCTTTTTTCCCCCTCCTGTATACAATAGGCAGAGCTGGGAGCCCAAGTATTCTTGGGGCTTGTGTAGCCTGGCTAGGATGGGGGATGGGCCTTAAGTAGCAATGAAGACAGGAGTCAACCTGTTTGTGGTCAGACTGAGTGAGCTTGGTAACTCTCCCTGGGCAAACTGTAGAAAAAATATGTGGGTAACGGTATGGAGAACTTCTCCGTATTTTTTCCCTAAATATTGTAATTGCAAGACCATTAACACTGAGAGTAAATACTTTCCAAGAGAATGTATAAATAAAAATGCAGTTTTATCCAGTAGTTAGATTGTATGCTGACAGTTGTTTGAGGAAGTGGTGATACTGTGATTCATGGGTTTAGAAAATATATAGCTGAGGACCATGTCTCTAAAAATACAGTTGTCTTATTGTTATCATCTCAAAAGAACAATTGAAATTAATGGGCTTGAAACTTTTGCATCAGGAATTCTGAAGCAATGCAGGAGCTTCTTGATTTGCAGTTGCTGGTGGTTAGAAAGGTTTTTAAGGATGAATGTGTTTATGATAGCAGACGAGACCAGAGAGCGGATGCTGTTGCTCTATTCTGGCTGTCTGCCTGGCATTTCAAACAGAAACTTTAGTTTGCAAAGGTTCTTCTGAACCACTGCTGKTTCGAGCCCAGTGTATTAAAACACMCCCCAGTTCGGGSTGTGTGTGTGTTTTACCTTAGGGCTTCGTGCTGAAAACTGGAGGTTTCCCCAAACCTTTTTCTTGAAAGTCTCTTTGCTAGTCTCCAGGGTAGAAGTGCTGCAGTGTTTTGCATTGGGGCTGCTGTGTTCGGCAGAAAGCTGCCGAAAGATTCTGTGCATCCAGTTAGAGGTCTTGCGAGCTGCCTTTTGGAAGCCGCTTCCCCAGCCTGGGTTCCAGCCGCCGTGAGCAGGTGCCTGCACGGGGCAGCACAGTCACTTCGCCAGTCGGTTCGGCCTGTCCCCCTATAGCATTTATGCCACTGTAGCCAGAGCAYGAGTATGTTTAGATGCCAGATGTGGATTCCCCTGGTGCCACATCTGGCCTTCTCAAGTGAGCTGTCTGGCTATGTTTACCCTCACTCACCACAAGTGAGTAACTGGATTCCTTGGGTATTTCTTGACCCTTACTCAATTACAAAGGTAAGCCACAGACCACTTTTTTTGGGTGGGAAATACAGAAAAGCTGCACAAAGCCAGATTACTTGCAACACCTAGAATTTATATATGGATAAATGGGGGTTTTATTTCTGTCATTAATAACAAGGTTTTTGTGCCCTTGTGTTTCCAAAGCTTTCCAATTTCCCTTTATTGCCATGCTCTTGGGAGAGCTGCATTGTGTTTGGCACTGCATGAAGATACAGAGCTGTGCAGTAAGCTGGCTGAAAGCAGGATGGCGTCGCACAAGCTGCGTGGTGTCGGTGTCGTTAGCATGCAGGGTGGGCACATCATTTCTATAAGGAGGAGAAATTTCATGTTGAAAGAACTCGCCGCTTCTGCACTGTTGGGACTGACAAGCACAAAAATATCAGCGAAGCTGGGCCTAGACAAACTAGGGAACTGTGGAATTTTTTGTGACTGAACCTGTGCACCACTGCCTTAGGAACTGTGGCAACAACAGACGTGCAGCTCTGTGCTTATATTTGCAAAAATCTTACAAATCCATGCACCTCCAGGAGCTTCATAACTTTCAGGTGCAGCTTGCTGGCCCTCCTGGCCTGCCCATGTGCAGATAGCCTGGGGCAGGTGTATGTATTTCTGGTGGATTGGGGAGGGTGTTCAGCAGTGCAAGGAACTTTCTTCTGACTAATTGCTTAGAACTTTGAAGCTCTTACAGTCACTTTGGTACTTTTTGACACACTGTGAGAGTTGTATGCAGAGTACCAGGCCCGTGCACCTCGGGAGTCCAGGAGTACCAGGTCCTAGAGAAGACCCGTCRCAGGACGTGTCTGAGAAGCTGCAGACCTGAGGAAGCAGGGAGCATGACCATAAAAAAATGGAGTTCCTTGATTCTGCTCTTACGAAACCATTTATTTAAAGGCAGGAAAGCCTAATGTGGATAGTATGCAAGTGGTATCTACATTTGACTAAAGTTATCCATCCATCTCCTTGTGACTCTGTTCATAAGCTGAAGCTTCTGCCTGCAGAGGCTGCTCTGAGGGCAGCTGCACTGTTGGTAGTTGAAGATGTGGTGCTCCGTTGGTGCTGGGTGCAGCCCACTGAGGTCAGAGCCCGGTGTTCGCACACACGCAGCGGCAGAGGGGCGGCAGCGTGAGCTCAGCTCGAGCTTTTGCTCCTGCCTGGCCCCCAGCTGCCTCTCTTGGCTAGAGATGTCCTGTACCAACATGTTGAATTAGTAGCGTGGAGGCAATTACTTTGGATTTAGTCAGCCAGGCTACAGGTTGTTTTGGGTGATTGGGGGCTGTGGGAAGACTGAGCAGTTAATGCTCAGTAATGTGTGGGGAGAATATTTACACCCTTATTTCTACAGAAAAATATTTCTACTGAGCATGAAAGCATCTTAAAGGCTGCTTCTATGGACATGCCTCAGATTCGACCAATGGGGGAATCTGTGCTGTTAGTGCTACCAACATTGCTGGCTGTTGCCTGGGCTAATGTTAATGTCACAGCTTTTTGCTACTTTACAGAACTTTGCTAACAGTCAGTGCATGTGACTCCAGAACTACTGATTCCAGGCTATCCTCTAATGAATTTTTAGATTATGTGGTATTGATATTCTAGGCTTATGGCATTCCTTACAGAGAACTACCTTCATGTAATCTGGATTTTTTTCTAGGTTCTGATTTTGTGAATATATTAAGCAGATAAAACAGAAAACAGATTTGAAGAGGAAAGTGTTGTGGTTGTCAAGGCTAATATTTTGCATATTAGAATATTTTGTTCTAGACAAATCATATCAACAAAAGGTGATTTCTGCAGAATTGGATGGGCATTGATTGAAAAAACTGCCTGTTTTGTACTAGTTATGACAGGCTAAAGTAATCCACAATGTAAAGGATTAAGTTGTAGACCTTTTGAAAGGTGAATATGATGTGCAAAAGAAAAAGCTGCTGGTAAGTGGGTAAATTTTTCAGTAACATCTGAAAAGTAAGGGAAGCTCTGCCTTTTACCCCAGAGGGTATAGGGGAAGATGATTGGACTTGTATTGGAGTTACTGTTGGCAATACATATAATAGTGAAAAAACACCACTGCCAAAATACCTCTGAATTCCTCTAAAAAAACACCACTGCCAAAATACCTCTGAATTCCTCTAATTGGAATTAAAAGCAGGCCCAGAGCCTGCTTTAATTCTGGAGGCAGCGAATACTCACTGCTTAGGCTCTGTCCTAGTGGAGTGGTTGGGTTGTTGGAGCTGCTTTGCCTGCCAAACGGCGTGTGTCCGTTTCCTGCAGCTTTTGGAGTGTTGATGAATCAGAGCTTGTGCAGGGACCCTCTTTTTCTCAGAGTGTCAGGAGGAGACTGTTGGGGAGATGGCAGCCAGTGCTTACATAGATGGGACCCTTTTCTCTGGTAATAGTAAGGTATAAAGCAAGGTCCAGTGTTGACACCTTTATGGAAAGATTTTGCCTTTTGATCAGCTTTTTTAGAATTCATTAAGCTTGTGGTTTTACTGTAATCTCCTTATTCTGTAGATATGTATTTCAGTTATCTGTTGCAGCTGTTAATGTGGTGCTTGTCCCAGTGAGCAGCAACTGTTGCTTAATTACTCACTAAATGAACGGTTGTTTTTAAAAAAAAAAAAAAACCAAAACACTCTTGCCCCCACCCCCAGCTGGGCTTTGGTCCAAAGTGTTATTTTGAATGTTAGAAATCATATCCACAAACAGCAGTAGCTTATAGAACTACAGTTTTGCATAGGTAGGAATGTACTTCTAATGTAGAAATTGGCACTGGTCACTTTTACTAAATCCTTGTTTAACTTTCTGATAGGTACAGGAGAACTCCCCAGGACATAGAGCGGGGTTGGAGCCCTTCTTTGATTTTATTGTCTCTATTAACGGTTCCAGATTGGTAAGTGCTGACTGCATATAAGCAATATATTGAGAAACTGTTGTTAAAGGTGAATGAATGCATTTGTTTTTTAAAATGTATATAAAATATTTATCCTTGGTCTAAAAGGAAAAAGCTGAACTGCATCAGAAACCAATTTCTTACACTCCAGAGTTACACTTCTATCAAAAATTAAGGTGGAGAATAAGGATGCAGAGAGCCGTGCTCTCTGCACACATCTGCACCAGTAAGATACTACCTGCTGACCTGCCAGTAGCTGCTTGTGCTGGTTCCCCTTAGGTCCGTCCACAAAGCTCTGTGGATGCTCGTGAGCTTGAAGCAGTTGAAGGAGGCTGCCTGAAAGACGTCTCGCTGAAGCCGTTAGTTGCCGAGCAGTGTGAGGAGGCTGTCGAGCAGAGCTGTAGTGAGCCGACAGCCTGTCGGAGCCGGCACTCTAAGCGTGCCGAAGGAGCCGGGGTGTGCTGGCTTGTGCTTATCTCCACTGAGGAAGCACCTGCTCTGCACGAAAAGGTTTGGGCCTTCTGAGGCTAATGGAGTAGGCCCTGCAGTTATGTTAAAAGATCATTTGGCATTGGAGTTGGTCAAAATGGAAGAACAAGGGCTAGTCGTACTCCCCTGAGCTTGTTCATAGTGTCTTTTGCCCTGCCCAAGAAAGAGCTAGCTGTAGGAAATAGAAACATTTTACCTGGGACTGTTCTCACAGATCTGAAATTTTGTCTCAAGACAAAGCAGAGAGTTTGTCACTGAAAGTCAGATTAGTCTGGAAATGCGCCCCCTGCCCCTGTCTTTTTCTCCTGCTGCTACAGGAGGTGAAGCTTCTGAGAGGAAGGTTTCTGTTAATGGTATTTATCTTGTTGCGTAGTGTCTGTCGTATGTGATGGTGAGTTAATGTTCACCCAGGCTTTCCACCCAGAATTGCAAGCAGTGGAGAGTGTGTGAGCGCTGTTTGTGGTGGTATTCCTTTCTCCTTTTTGTGTGTCCAGCTAAAGTGTAAGCACTCGAAGTCAGTAGCATCAGAAACTCATTTTAAGAGATATATTTTGAAAGTAATTGTCAGCATTTTATAGCCTCTAAAAAATGTACTGTAGTATAGTTCATCTTTTGGTCCTTTAGAGCTGAAAGTGCTAGGGTTTGACTGAAGTCTTTCCTAACTCTGTTACTATACAAGAAATGTATATATTTTTAAAGCTGCTCTTTCAAATCAGTTTGCTCGCATTTTAATAATGAAGAATTACTTTAAAAATAAGGAATTGGATTAGCTTTGGAACAGGTCCCTGTCTAAATGACACGAGGCACCGCTGCATTAGAATTGTTAAGCTAAATCAGAGCAACATGCACCAAGTGTGGCGTTCTGATAAAAGAGAGCCCGSACCCTGCGCGTGGTGTAGCTGGGTCTGGCGCAGGTGTCTCTGGCAGTGCAGTGTTGCTTTGGTCCCGCGTGGGGACCCCGCGCCGCCTCCAGCTCTGGAGGTGGCTCCATCCCTGTGCTCTGCTCCCTTTGSAGCGCAGGCGTCCCCGGTGTCTGCYGGCAAACGCAGCTTCGCCACGTGCGCTGGGCTGGTCTTCTCTTTGGTTTTGGTAGGTCCCCAAGGTGCTGTTACTGTGTGCTTTGAGTACTGAAAAACAAGTTCCTCTGGTTAGTTTGTGGGTCAGTATGTTAACCCTGTCATTAACTGCTTGGCTGTAGGGACTGTTTAGTGCTATGGATGTGAACTTTCTTACAGGCACTGAGTTTATGAATGGCAAATGCCTGCATATTTAATGGCAGCCTCCTGCACATCATTTCACAGGTTTAACTGTGKTTTTGTACTTGGAAAGGAAGACTTGTTGCTGTGAAATTCAGGGTCCTCTAAAGTTGTATCACAGATCGCTAAGGGACTGGGAGCTTGCTATGAAGTAGCTGTAGGGGTGTATTCTGATAATGCGCCATGTCTGTGGGACCTCAGAAATACAAAACTGGYGCTCCAAAACTGTGCGCTCACCGGGTCCCAGCGCTAACCTATGTTTTTGTTTGAATGCTTGCAGAATAAAGACAATGACACACTCAAGGACCTGCTGAAAGCAAATGTTGAAAAACCTGTAAAAATGCTGGTGTACAGCAGCAAAACCCTGGAACTAAGAGAAACGTCGGTGACCCCCAGCAACATGTGGGGTGGGCAGGGCCTGCTGGGCGTGAGCATTCGATTCTGCAGCTTTGATGGGGCCAACGAGAATGTCTGGCATGTCTTGGTAGGTGCAAACCTTTAGATAATTTTCTTGCTGCACAATGTGTTGCTTTACTCTTAACGTCTTTTTACTGAAGAGTAACTGTTGGTTACTCTTCATTGGTCTGTTTTCTGACTTGGTTTTCAGAAAGAATTTTAAAATAGAGCTGTATGCCTGTGAGTGTGTTTTCAAATCTTGCTTTAAAATTAGAGGTGTTACACAATACTCAGAATTCCTGCAACAGCAGCTAAAGAGACTGTCCTTTAGCCACCGTTTTACTAACTCAGTGACTGCTGTCCTGATGTCAGTAAGAACCTGACCGGTTTGCWTGTCTGAGTCGGCGTGTGAGGCGCGGGGGTGACTGCTTCGCTCACCCGGCACCTCTGTAACGCTCTGTAACTTCCCGTCCTCAAACTAGGAAGTGGAACCGAACTCTCCTGCTGCGTTAGCTGGACTTAGACCTCACAGTGACTACATCATTGGAGCAGATACTGTCATGAATGAGGTAATGGAAGTAAGATTTTGAAATATTTAAACTAAAAAGCAGTACCTGGGCAGCTGGAAAGCTCCAAAATTCTGCTTCTGTTCAGTGCTAATGAAAGCAACTTAGTGAAAGTGCAGAAAGGAAGGAACTTGGGCATGGATCTGCTTCATTGTGCTTAAATGAAGTTCTGGAAATAAAAGCTCTTAAATATCTTGAGGTAGTAAGACAGGACCTTTTATTTTTGTACTTAACATTAAAATTTCAAATAAGACATTTAAAACCTAGGTTGTGCTGTGTGTCTTCTGAGTTGTTAGCACACCACAATGCTAAAGTTGCTCCTATGATAAGGTGGCAGCACTTCAGCACTCAGCAGCTCCCTGCCTCGGGTGTGAGGAACATGACCCCTGGCATATCAAGCGCTGCCACGAGGAGGGAGAAGCCCTCACGCACCGTTGTTCTTTTACAGTCTGAAGATCTCTTCTCCCTTATTGAAACACACGAAGCGAAGCCATTAAAACTTTATGTGTACAACACAGACACAGACAACTGTCGAGAAGTGGTCATCACTCCAAATTCTGCCTGGGGTGGAGAAGGCAGGTAGGGAAACGATGTCTTACCTAGGGTGGGGAGGAGGTGGCTGCTTATAGTACTAGCCGAAAAGCTGCTGGGTTAAGTTCTCCATAAAGACAGAGAAAGGTTAAAGAGCAAATTATGTRCTTGAAATTCAGGTTTAGGTACTAATGGAGTGGAGGTGAGCAGGGATATTTTTTAAGTAAGATAGTTCAGAAATGCACAAAGAGCATTAGACTTAGGTAGCTGTTACTGTGCTGTATCCTGAAAGTACCTTGCAGTAGCCAGAAGAGATGTCTGCAAATTACAGGCCAGGTTGTAAGCTGTCTAGCTGCTTGACCCAAATAACACTAAAGTTCATTTTGATTTGTTTTTGCACATGATTATTGCTAGCAGCCACAGAATTTCCTTCCAGTTATCTACTATTATTTATGTATAGAACCTGAAGAAATATTTATCTTTTTCTGTACAATACAGTTGAACAGAACATCTGGAGTCATTTATGCATTGCTTGCTGTGGAATCCACACTGCTTAAATAGTGTCACTGACTCTTAAATGTTTATATTTTAAAGCCTAGGCTGTGGCATTGGCTATGGCTATTTACACAGGATACCTACACGGCCATTTGAAGAAGGAAAGAAAATTTCTCTGCCAGGACAGTTGCCGAGTGCATCGCTTAGTCCCCTCAAAGATGGCTTTACAGAGGTACTTTGTAATCTGTTCTTTGCCCTCGTAAAATGGATTGCTTTGTTATTGTTCTGTTTTTTTTTGGTTCTGTGGGAGCAAAATCTCTAATGGTGTATATTTTCCCCCTCTTAATTAAGGTTCAGCTGTCATCAGTTAATCCCTCACCCACATTACCCCCAGGTTCAGCAGGACTTGAACAGAGTCTTTCGGGACTTTCCATTAGTTCACCCTCAGCTACCGTCAGTAATGTGCTCAGTACAGGTTAGTATGGAAGTCATTAACTTGAGAAGCATGTGGGTGTTTTGGCTCTTTTGGATTCACAAATGTTCCTGTCAAGTGAACAGGAAGTCATACTGAATAGGTTGTAAAGTAAACTTCTTCCCAAAGCTTTTCTCAAAGACTAAGATTTAGAGTACCATAGTGTGCCCTGCTCGCACACAGTACAATTCCAAACAACTCCTTCTCTTCATTTTACAGTTAATTGTTAAGGCAAATTCTAATTCTCCTTTAAGCTCATATTTACTTAGTTTCCCTCCCTGAGGAAGGGAACTGAAGTGTTGCAAACATGAAATGAACGGTGGTGGTTTTTCTCTCTGCTTCCCGCAGGGGTTCCAACAGTTCCATTGCTACCACCACAAGTCAGTCCATCCCTTGCTTCTATGCCACCAGTTAACCCAGCAACAACACTACCAGGTGAGTAAAATGTCTTAAAACTTCTCTAAAACAAGACAAAAGAAAAAGACTTCAGGGAAAAATGAATGAGGTCTGCCTCTTCTGTTGCTTTTTTAATAACTTTAATAACATCTTAAGTAAAAGACTGTTTTTTTATTTAGGGAAAAAAAACCCACTTTGTAAAGTGACATAAGACTTTTTCTCCTCATTGCTGTAGTATTAAGGCTATTTCAGAATTAATTTTCCTTGAACTAAACGCAAAGTAAGAGGAAGGCCACTCTCACAGAAATGTAGCTCTCCTAAGACAAGAAAACCAGCAGAGGAAAAATGTTCCACAGTAAACACTGATAGGAGGAGTGTGGTGGTGGCGGTGTTCTGTGTTTTTGTATATTCAATCTTTACTAACCAGGAAAGTTACTTTCAGTCTTGCCTTTTTCATATATTTTTATAAATCTAGTGGAAAGGACCAATAGTATTTCTGATCTTTAGTATGTCTGCCTACCTGTTTCTTCCTTTTAAACTCCGCTGCCATTCAGATCAGGAGGCTTCTGGTCCAGTGCTACAGTAAAATAGCCACCTCTGTGCAAAGCCCAGCTTTGAATTCAAAACTTCGTTCCTTGAAGTACAGTTTTACTTTCCTCAGAGGGATATGTAACACATAGGGATTAGGTAATTTCTAATCCTGGCTTTCAGCAATAGGCAACTGTTTTCCTTGGGTAACTTGAGGTTCAACTCCAGACTAGTTTGCATTTTCATCTGTAAAATCTAAGTGGTCAGCAACATCTCCAAGGTATGCAAGAGCAACTGTGACAGGTTTTCATGTGTAATTTTTCTACTGTCCTCTTAGGTCTGATGCCGTTGCCAGCGGGGCTTCCCAACCTGACGGATCTGTCCAAGCTCAACCTGCCTGCCCCACAYATCGTTCCTGGGGCAGAACTGCCGGAAATCATCCAGCCTGGTAGGGGCTCCTGCGAGCGGGAACCCTGCAGGGCACCCTGCAGCTCTCCCTGCTCATCCCTGGCGCTGACTTGGTGCTAGCTCTGAGCTTTATCTGGGGGTCTCCAGAGGGAGATAAATTGAATGTTTGCCCGAGACAGAAGTTGGCAGTAGTGCCCAGACTGGGTAGACAAGGAATATTTTTCAGGATGATCTAATACTAAGCCTATGCCTGTGTTTAGTTGGTTCATCTTATATTACCTGATTTATGATCTAAGAAGAGATTGTCCAGTGCTAAAAATGAAAGTTTATAGTTTTATGGAGAGAAGAAAATGAGGTCTTTGCTAGCCAAGGAGGTCAAAGCACCCTGATTGAATGCCAGAAAGTACCAACTAATACTAGATTTATGGTAGTGAATAAAACAAAACTGCTGAAGATGCACACGGAGCAAGCAAAAAGTAAAACTAGAAGCTTACGTGGAATAAAATTCTGATTAACTTCTGGTCTCTGGCAATCTAAATGTATGCCAGAAAAATAAAGTCAATCCTGATGACACCTTAGACAGTCATCTGGAGAGGGGAATATCAGCATGTACAAAGAAGCAAACTTGATTTTATTCAGATTGTTCAATTCAGAAATCCAAAATGTATCAGACTTTGAAACTAACTTGCTGGATCRGCAGGTATGTTGTGTCACCCTGAGTTTAAAAGGCTCCTTCCTTCCCACTAAATGGGGAATTAGAGAAAGAAAAAATTAACACAGAGCCTCTCTGTACCTGTCTGTAGCCTGCAGTGTCTCACTGCTTTTTTTTTTTTTTTTTTTTTTTTTTTTTTTTTTTTTTTTTTTTTTTTTTTTTTAAGAGCTGAATGGCCATAAATTGGTGCAAGCTGTGGAGGTCTTTTAAAAATGTCTAACAGTTAAAATTGCAACATTCATTTTTTTTTTTATTATCCTTTCTAGGTTTGCCTTCCCTTCCTTCCTTGCCACCTTTGAACCTGATGGGAATAACATCTCTCTCCATGCCACCCAAGGGTGTTCCTCTGCTCCCGCTGGCCACAGAGGTATCCACAGTGCCTGCAGATTTGCTTCCCACCATCAGCCAAGCCGGAAGCTTTTCCGTTGACCCTGGCACTGCTGTAGCCGTAGAACAGACGCCTGCGCTCACCTTGGATAGTGCTGCCCCAGTGTCCAAGGCACCTGCTCTTGACAGGTCAAGTGAATCCTCTACAGCTAATGAGAAAGTATCTGGAATCACAGATCCACAAGCCTCTGAATCATAATTCCAGATGCCTCTACTGGATTGGCTTGGTATTTATTTAGCCATGGGATACATATTTGAAGAGCAAACTATCATTAATTTCATACTAGTTTGTACTTAATCTCTAGGAGTCCTGTAAATAATATGGAGGTATAATAAAAATAAAGGGGATTTATAAAGTGTACTTGGTGGGAGGGCAGGAAGAGTACTCGTACTTAACCAAAAAATTAAAAAAAAAAAAGTTGAAGTGGTAAATAGAATTCTACTGCCAAACTTGGAGGTCTATGTTTTTAATAGAGGCTGATGGCTTTAGTCTGCTAGGCCTTTACTTCCTTAAAGTTACCAACCTTTGCTTCTGATGGAAATGAAGCAGTTCTTGTGTGTGACATTGACATCCCATAATTCTTGTTCTTGGTAAGTATCTTGTTACTGCAGCGGGGATGAAAGCATTGAGTCTGAGTTGTAAATTTTAACTTTGCAAAACTTCCACCTAAAGATATTAAAGATGCTGAGTCACCTGTTAACTGACGCCCTTCTTCGGCTTGTACGCAAGTCTATTTTTTAAGTTCCTGAGAGATGCTCGGGACGTGTTTTGTGACTGCTGCTGTGCTGCTTCACTCACCCACTGTAGAATGGCATTTGGAAGAGAGGAAATGTTAAATGTAGCACACAATTTGGCACTTCATTAATGGATATAGCATACATACAGCAATAAATTTCTGGAATTTTACCCTTGTGTGACAAAATAGCACATTTCTTCAGTGCATAAACTCCTTTAACCATATTTAATTCAGCCTCCTCAGGCACAGAGCAGTGAAGGGGCTTCTAGATAGAGCAGTGTCAGTCTCAGTAATGGCAGACAGGCCAGAGCTCACCGTTCAGGCCAGTGCAGCAATGGGTCATGAATGCCTATGCCTCTGCTGCCTACTCCTTGTACTGTGCTTTTGCCCTTGCTGAAGCGCAGCTGCCCCCTTCATGAAGCAGAGCTGCCTCCTGAGAGCTGCTCTGGGCACTGCCTGTGCCTCCTGCTGGGTGCTGCTCCCTTACCTAGGAGCGCCCTGCTAACCCCGGCCCTCCACCCTGCTGGGATGTCCTGCGCTCCTGTGTTGCTGCGGGGGTCGGTCTGGACCCCCTGGTTTCTTCTGGTATCACAGGGTTCCCCGGGGCAGCGTCTCCTTGCTCGCTGTAACTCCTAGAGTTAGTACAGGCTGGAGCCTCCCCCATGCCTGCTGTCTGGTCTCATAGCTAATGCGTGGTCTGGGTCATTGCTCCAGCTCCTTAAGGCACGTTTCCTCCCCACCTCTTGGGCCTTTCTTTCAATGTCTATGCCAAAGACTGAGCCAGAACACTTTTCTGATCCACATGGTGCCATTTTTCTGCACTTCTTGGAGGTTGCAGCCCTTGGTCTGTAAGGAGTTTGCTCTTCTCAGGCTGTGTGTGAGAGTGGCCTTTGCACATGTGCTCCACAGGTGCTCACACCTTGACAGCCCTTCCCCTGCAGGAGCCCTCCCTCTAAGGGGCCTACCCTCCCCGGAGGGTCTCGCTGAGGTCCTGTCACAGGGCTCTGGGGCTGCCCTTGCTGCGGTGCGGCGCGTGCTGGGAGCAGCAGCACTGGGACCAAGGCCGTCCTGTCGCCCTGCAGTGGCTGGAGCTGCGGGGGTGGCTCTAGGCTTTCTGCTAAGGCAGCTCCGGCTCCTGCAGCTGCTCTGCTCTTGCTTTCAGTAGTGGGGAGAAAAGACGAAAGTTGGTGTCCTGTCCTGCAAGGGCGGTGCGGTCAAGAATGGGCCACAAGGCACCTTGATGTGTCTGGCCTTTGGAGGAGCAGGAGAGTGGTGGAAAGGAGACAGTGCTCAGATGCCGCCCTCAGCCACTCTGCATGACTGGAGGCTTGGAGCTGCATCATGTGTGCGCTCTGAGCAATAATCTGGCTAAAACATAAAAACAGACAGAAAAGCCCCTCCTCCCCTGAAAAAAGGGGGAGGGAAAAAGAAGCCAAGTCCTGCGTGTGCTCGCGTGCTGCCCTACCTTGCTCTCGCTTTTCTTCTTGGTTGTGTCCAACTTCACTGCGTTCAACCGGTCACAGTGGCACCTTCGTAAGGGTCTCTCTGAGCTCTCCCCTAAGAGCGCGTGGCGGGCCGGGCGGCAGACGCGGCTCGGGGCTGAGCTGACCCCGCAGCCCCGAGCTCGTGCTCGGCTTCCGACGGGCACCTGGGGCAGACGCAGCTGGCACGAACGAGCAGCGGGGGCGGCCACGAGCTCAGGTGGCTGTCCCCCCGCTTTCCAGACCCTTTCCTGCCGCTTCCAGCCGCTGTCCSCCCGCTTTCCAGACCCTTTCCTGCCGCTTCCAGCCGCTTTCCTGCCGCTTTCCTGAGCGCTCCCGGCAGACACCGGCACGGCCCGAGCCGCGCCCGAACTCGCCGGGCGCAGCCACAAAATGGCGCCGTGTCTCCCGCGTGCCCGGGAAGGCGCGCGGCAGACGGGGACACCCCGCGGCGCGGGCGGGGAGCCGCGTTCCGGCCGCTCCCGCGTTCCGGGGCGCTGCTGGCAGCGCTCGGGGTCCGCCGCGCCGCAGCTCGAGTAACCGTCGCCCAGCGCTGGCCGCCCGCCCGGCCCCTGGGCAACGTGACCGGTCCGTACGGAATTACCGGGAGGCGGCAGGACAGGGCTCCAGCGGGACGGGGCTCCTGTGCCACACAGCAGGACGCGGCTGTGCGAGACAAATAAACGTGCTCGGCATCGCTTCCACTGCGGAGGCTCCGCTGGCATCAGCCACCCACAGCCACACTATGAAGTTCTTCAATGTTTAAATAAATAAATAAGGAGGCTGGCTAAATAAATAAATAAATGAAAAGGGGGTCGGCCGCACCCTCAGAACGCCCCGGGCTGGTTTGAGGCTGCCCGGGGAGGCAGGGCCGGGGCAGCGCCGCGCGACGCTCCGTGCGCGGCTCCCGCTGCAGGTTAACAGCGCAGCCACATCCACACCCCCCACAGCGGCATGGGGCCGGGGCAGTTACTGACCTGCTGCTTGACATGCAAAACACACATACATGCTTATGTGCACATAACAAARTATGACTGACTATATGCACAGATGTATAAAACACACATATGAAAATATGAATCTATGCACATATATTCACTCATATATGTGTATATATATTATAAAATAAAGGTGGAAGAACTAGCCTAAAAAAATAGCCATTTAGCTCAGCTGATTTTCCAAGAGGGTTTTTTTTTTTTTTTTCTCTTTTCCATCCACACAAGTACCTTATAGAGCCATAAATGTTAAAGCATTGCAACCGACTGTTCCACAATATAAAATGTGGCAAGGAAGAACTGCCTCCCTTTGCCCCAAAGCCTCCCTTCCTGACACACTTTGTCCYTGTGTAAAGGCTACATCCCAGGGTGCAGCCAGCATCGCAGACGTTCCCTTTGGGAACAGCGAGTGTTTTTTGGGAACCACCTTTGCACCTTGTTCCATTGCCACGTTCTGGGTTGGGGATGTGCTGAAGTGGGAGGCTGCAGGCCTCGCCGTGGCTCTCACCGTGTCTGTACAGGCTGACGTGTGCCCTAGGAGGGGCTGCAAATGCGGCTGAGTGCAGCGCTGCCCAGGATCCTGCCTCAGCGCCCGGCCTACTGCAGCCCAAGCTGTGTTCCCGTAGTTAGCTGTGCAGTGCAATGGTCCTGCTGTCTCAGACAGCTCCTGTGTTTGCTAATTTCCCAGTTAATCCATCTTAATGCTGCATTCCAGCAGTGCTCAGCTCCCCACAAGAGAGGACTTGGGTGAGACCCCAGCAGTGGAGCTCCCCTTGGGCCACCATCAGAACAGCAAAGGCCACTCGGGCCAGTAAAAGCACCCGTCTTCACAGCAGGTCTTGTGGCTGCGAGCTCTTCACCCTTTTTAGGCAGGCAGTTGCCTATGAGCTGCTCTGCTTATGGAGCTTGCAGCTGAGCTAAACCCCCTCCAGCAGCCACGGAAACAAAACCTGTGTGATAAACTCGGGCCGCAAAGGCTACAGCTGACACAGACTCAGCAGCTACATAAAAACCTCTTATACTGCAGCTTGATAAAGCAGCATTTTTTGCAGGGCCCCCAAACTAGCAGGGTCTGAGCCGTGCCTGACCCTCGGTGGTGCTGATGCCCCTCTGGCGCAGCCGCAGTCCTGCTCCCTGAGGATGTGTCCACAGGGGCTCGTCCTTTACTGGCCAAGCGCCCCTGCTCACACCCCTCCCAGGACAAACAGCTCTTTGCAGTGCTCTGGCTCCTGACTGGCTCTTAGCCCCGGCCAAGCGAGCYGCTCAGACCAACACCTCTTACTGGCACACGGGCAGTAGAAAAGTACCTGCAGGCCTCCCACCTGCAGTACGAGCGTACAGAGCAGGCACTGAGCGCTGACGGGCTCTTGCTACCGTCTCTCCCGTACATAAGCACAAGCCTAAAAGCACAGTGGTGGGTTGGCTGGCGCCAGATCTCAGCTCTACTGTTGGAGTTCATGAACGGAGAGAGCAGCAGGCGTTTGCCCCACAAGTCGCATGGGTCTGTGAAACGGGCTGTCCCACTCCTCAGCTATTGCAGTTTGCAACTACAGATGTGTGCTAAGACCTCCCAAAATCTACACCCATTTGAAGGGGTCGGACACCATGGAAAGGAGTCCTAAGCTCACCAATGATACAGTGGAAAGGCAAAGCTGGGAGGCAACTTGGCCTGTCGCCCCACTTCTCCACCAACCCCCCATGCTCGATGGTAGGTGGTTACTTACCACATCTTGAACTCTGCCAGTGATCCTTCCCTCCCCTGCGGCTTTTCCAATGCTCTGTATAAAAGCACTTTCTGTGTGAGTGGGGAAATATGCTGCTAACATGGGCTACACACTGGCCAGTGACTTTGCTGCCTGTTGTCCCCACTGTCAAGACAGCTGCATCCCCTGAAAGGCTTCCAGATGCATTTAAGCTTCCAGGCCAGGTTCTTTCTCTCTGCAGGGTAACTTTGATCGTCAAATCTAACTAACTGGAACGAGACGGCTTTAAAAACAGGAAAAATGAATGAGGAAATCAGTGGCACCAATTATATGCCAAATGAAGATAAGCCCCTCTGTCTCATTAGCCCTATTTAATTATGCTTGGATTTAGAGCCTAAATATAGTTCATAAGAATTCACAAGGACAAGTGTTTGCTCCCACTGTTGTAATCCTCTCCATAGCTAACACTTCTCCTCTAAGGTCAACAGCTTTAAGGACCTATCTGCTAGAATCATAAATAAATACAAAAAGAAGAGGCTGACACTCCACTGCCTGCCTACATGTGAAAAGCGGTGGTGAAGCCAGGGCTTGGATCTGATACTGGCATTGCCATGAGCAGCCAGAGGAATCTGTGCTGGGTCTGTATAGATGTGTGGGGAGCAGCTCTTGCCGTAGCGCCCCAGCAGAATATTTGCAATGTGTGGTTACATGCACATATACATACACACACACACACACACACACACACATATATATATGTACAGCTTAAATATAAAGCTCCAAGAGACAATGAGATTTATCTCAGGAATTTGGGTCATATCTCACCACTCTCAGTCCAGCACTTGATCAAATCCACCCTCTTTGGGATTAACATTAACCTCTTTACTAGTTTACCCCTACAAGCCTAGTAACAAATATATTTTTTTTCTATTATTTGCTGCTGTCTGATTACTAGCAGGTTGCTTCAGGATTTCTGAAAGGCCTGGATCTTCCTCTAAGGGGGCTCAGCTGAGGAGCTGAGGAGACCCTGGCCTTCAGACTTTGTTAAAAAAGAGGCAGCTCCCTGCTCCCCTTGGGAGATCACTCTGGGTCCAGATGTGTTCCATCTGCTCAAGGCACCAGAGAAGTAACTGCTCTTTGAGGAGGAGGCATGCAGCTTAAATGAGCATTTCTGCAGCAGCCAGTGCTGAAAGAGAAGTGAGGAGGAGAGAAGGAAACTCTCTTTTCCCCCCTTCACACCTGCTTGGAGCTTCTCAGCTCCAGGGAGCCCCATGCAAAGCGACTGAGCATTCCCGGCAGACACATCGGGGGCATCCGCCCTTCTAGCCCTTCATCAGCCAGCAGTTTCATAGGAGCCACCAGTACTATTAACAGTGTAACCTCATATAGCCGTTATTGATGGAGCAATAATTTTACTTCAGGCCCCAAGACTGCACATCTGTTGCACTTAGGACACTGTTCTGGGCTGCACGATGCTGTTATTCAGCGGACTGGGAGCTGTGGGTGGGAGTGAGAACCACAGTGCGGAGGAGCTTGTGGAGCTGCCCGGCCCACAGAGCGGCACCCAGAGCCGGTCCTGCTGCAGAGAGCCAATACAGAAGAGCACCGCTGCTCCCTGGATGACACCGCGCCTTCGGCACTGGGGGCGGCAGCTCAAAGCACCGTGTCCAAAACGTCCCCTGCACTTGGATGCAACATTGCCGGATCACGGCTAGAGCGGGGCACCAGCACCGGGGCTCCCACCTCCATCCTGCAGCTCTGAGGGCACCTTCAGCCCCCTCGCATGGCCGGGCAAAGCGGGGTTTGGAACTACCACCAAACAGGCACAGAGCAATCGCATTAACTTATGTGAAGCCCCAGCTTAGGTTTCACATTAAGTATTTGTCTTGGGCTGAATATATGCACTAGAGATTGCAAGCTGGGACTAGCATGAGGACAGGAGTGACCTGAAAATGAAATATGTGACAATTTAAAAGGCGTCTGAGTTGTGATAGGGCTGTTTCAGATGGCAAGATAAGAGYAATAAGAATAAAGCCCAGAGCACAGGACAGCTGGATTAGAATATATCARTAATTTTAGAAAGCTAAAAATATTGTGTAAATCTTGCTTCAAACTATTAGGTATCACTGAATGCATTTTATAGACAGCACTCTGGTATCTGAGAATCTAAAAGTCCAAAGTTTCTTCATAACAAGCTAAAGCTCGACAAAAAATTGGGGAGACAAAAACTATTGAGTTTTTAGTAAAGAAATAAATGTAAAGTTCTTGTAAAGATCTTTTTACCAAGCAGTACTGCTCTGAGCACAAAGCAGAAGTTAGACCTCAGTGTGAAGTTTTAATTCTTATTAAACCAAAGAATTATATAAGCTAAGTTTTTCCTCACGTTTTCTTACACAGTTTTCCTCCTTGCATCACGTAAGCTGTAAAAGTTTTCTGCAGTGTCTGCTGAATGGGTAGGTAGCCAGCACAGCTGGTTGCTGATCCCACGTGGCATCRGGTGCGGTGGGAGCTGCAGCCCCATGGCAGAGGGCGAGGAAGCTGCTCTCCGTGGCCCCACAGTCCTGCTTGGCCGCACAACCCTCTGCATCCATCCTCCCATGTCCAGACTCTCCGTGTCACCCCCACCGATCCCGAGAGCAGGGAGCACAGCCAGGAGGCTGGGCCTGGCTCAGGCGCCGCTGCTGAGCCCGTCTGAACGCGGAACATCGTGCAGGATGGTGCTGCTCGCTGCAGCAGCGAGGCACCGGACATGCACGCAGCGCGCGGAGCCAAGACAGATGGTGCCCCGGAGCTTCCTCGTTGCTTTTCTCCAGCTTCAAGCAAGAACTGCTCACACTGGCTTTCCTCCGTGAGCTCTGCACCCACCCTGTGGCGCTCCCTAGCATAAAGCTAGAAAAAATCCCTTGCAAGCCCAGTAATCATTCGCAAAACCCAAAGGGGAAAAGAATATTAYGACCTGACTTGCTGTATGAAAACCAGAAACCTTCACATTGCTGCCTGATGCTAACAGAGCACATCAAAGCACCACAAAATAGAGAAGCCATAACAATGTAATTGACCCAAATTCCTCACAGTGGTCCCAGATAAAGAGAAAAAACCCTGTCTCTATAGTTGACATCATTAGGAACACTCAGGTTTTGTCTAACATGCTGCCTACAGGGAAGGCTCTAGGAATCGCACGACTATAGGCAGAAAAGGATGTGCTTCATAAAACAGGAACTTTAATAGATAGTAAAAGAAGTAAGGGGAATAATTCTTCTATTTAACCTGCCCGGGCTTTGTTACCTGGAAGATGGGGCAGGAATGTTTATGACATGGCCATGTGTTAGACTGGGACATAGTTGGGCTCGCTAATAAAACTGTCTTGACATGCAACAGCTCTAAGACAACGACTTTGAG
This sequence comes from Eudromia elegans, assembly GCA_003342815.1. Classification (NCBI taxonomy): domain Eukaryota; kingdom Metazoa; phylum Chordata; class Aves; order Tinamiformes; family Tinamidae; genus Eudromia; species Eudromia elegans. Next base: position 5,612,715 of record PTEX01000034.1, on the reverse strand, counting down.
ATGAGTCTCAGCACAGGGCCTATCCTCCCATCACTGRACACACACCGCGAGGATTTAGCACTGCTGCGATGCCAGTGCACGTGAACCAACACTTACTCAATGGAAGAGGATGCTCTGYGCTCGCTGTTGTGCGGGTGTGGGCTGCCCAGAGAGACGAGCGCAGTGGGCGAACAAGAACCAAGGCAGCGGCACCTGCTCCCCATGCCAGCCCCACGGACCCCACTGCCCGGCAGGCCCAGGCTCTGTTCACGCGCGGTAGATTTGGGAGCAGGGGAACGCGCATTTGATGCATTGCTCTCCACGCTGTTTCTCCAGCTCCTTTAAGCGCTTACTAGTCATACTGGTTTTGGTGGTAACTGCTCTTCTACTAGTGACAGCGAACGCAGATTAATGGATCTGCTCACACGTGCACAGAGTAGCACAGGTCTCAGTGCTAGGCCCTGCTCTCCTTCCTGCTCACCCTCTTCTAGGATTCCTTCCAGGCTTCCAAGGCAAGTGGATTTCCCAGCAGGTTTAGACAGGACAGAGTCCCTCTGCTGCCTTTGCCCTGGGCCAATGCCTCCGAGCGCCCCTTTCTGGAAACACTGCTGGGACCTGATAGAGYATAACTCCTGTTGCAAAATATATCCCTGCTTACTCAAATAGCATTTCTCAAGGCCTTGCAYGTGTCTTCCCCCTATTATGTTGATTTAGGAGGAGGGGGAAACAGGGACAAGTTAAAAATTGTTTTGCCATCCAGGGGATTTTTAATCATGGTTCATTTCAGCAAAGGCATCCTTGACACGTACAGCATCTACACGCCCATACAGCACAGCAGTGAGTGTGCTGGAGTGCTCCCAGACACACGCAGCACTGTGCCAGCATCCTGCAAGTCACCGGGCTGGTGCCCGAGCGCTGCCGGAGGCTGCTGGACCCCTCGTGATGGCCGAGGCCCGGGCACTGGGTCTGGCACTGCCTGCGCTCCTCCTGGAGGTGCCGGCACGCACGGATCTCCCCAGGCGGAGGGTGCTGCTAAGGGCGCCGCTTCCAGCGCCAGGGAAGGAGCCATTACGTAACTGCCAGTCTGGAAAAGAGCAGGAAGCCCCAAGCCCAGGCCATGTGTAGAGCCATGAGAGCCCAATGCGGGAGGCTTCCCACGGTTAACAGCCAACATGAGGGGCATGTCCAGGGGCCCTTACACGTTTTACATGCGCCTGCCRAGGCACAGTGAGCCTTGGGTCCTGTGGGATCCCGATCCCAGGAAAGGCTTCCCGGGCTGCACAGGCTCTGCCGGATGCCCCGGCACTGCAGCAAGGGTGCACCCTGCGTTTCCAAGGACGAGGCCCCAGGAGTGCAGGCTCCGAGGAGCCGGCAAACGCAGCGCTCGTCCCTGCCGCGCTTTAGAGAGCGGGCGTCCACGTGGGCGCTGGACTGAGGATGGATCCCCACAGATTTGCACAAGTGAACTCTGGAATTTAAACCTCACGTAACTTCCTAGTGACACCCGATTAGCTCTAGAGACGCCAGACAGAGAAGGGGGTTCTGTGGGATGGTGTTTTTCTGCAGAGTTTTGTGGTTCAGGAAGCCTCGCACAGCAAAGGGCTCACAGGATGGCTCCTTGCATTACTTGCAAGGAGAGCATGACAGGGAAAAACGATTTGCTCAGCAGCAGGAGGTTCCCTGACACTATTTAGGAGCTAGATGTCTGAAACAACTGAGAACCTCGCCTGTCCAGCAGCTCATAATGCTAACTCCAAAGGACACTCAAGAAACCCTTCATTAAGTTAAACTGGAACATGGAGCCTCCACAGAAAACGAGGTTCGTGCACCCCACAGGTCTTTTAAYCCCCCAGAAAAACGGAACGAGACGACTGACTTGCACAGATAGGCTTGTGCAGACAGAAAAGCTGCATCTCCAGAAGTTACTTCAAGGGCTCCAGGTATTAAGATTGGTAAAAGTTTTAAACCGCTCTTTGGGAAGCAAGACTGAGCTCAAAATCAATATTCAGTGACAACCTCTATGATTCCCTCGCAAACAGAAGGCTCATTTGGGGCAGCTTCTGCCACTTAGCTGCAACCAGTGACACAAAAGAACTTGTCTCAGAAATGGAGTAGCTCTGAGCTGGGAAAACCCAGCTGGAAACGCAGCTCTACGGCACCAAGTCTTCCTCTTGGTGCCCCATGGTTGTTTCACCGACTATAGAGCAAATGCGAGGCCATGAATTTGCTCAAGTTTAAGCTTTTTCTAAAGCTGAACCCAGTTATAGAGTAATTCTGTTTTCAGACCTTCAGAGGTCATTCAGAGGCCCATATTACATGATATTGCATGTTACAAGGTAACAGGCTTCGTTTCAAGCCCCCTCCTCCCTTCTTGCCYGCATTATCTAAATGCAGAGCTTTGTTAAGCTGCAGGAGACCAGTTACCTGCTGCTTCCAGCGGCACTTTCCGTTACCGTGCGTGGCTCTGAGCTCCGACGTACCAAGTACAACAGAACGGAGGCACAAGATGGCCGCGCGGCTGCCACACGAGCAGCGCCGCGGGCCGGGCAGGRCCCCCACCTCGCTCTGCTCCGCAGCGGCTGCGGGGACCAGAGCCCCTGCGTTACATGGCGGGGTGGCCGTCTCGCCATGACACACATCCTACCTCTCCCAGGAAGCCGTTGGTCCGTGCTAGTCCGGGAGCCGCCTGGGCTCTGGTGCCTCGCCGCAGCAGGGCCCCCATCCCGCTCCTCCTGCCCCATGTGCATCTCTCAGCCCGGCAGGCTGCCCTGTGGGGGCAGGACAAGAGGCAGACGAGCTGTGGGGGTGGACACCTGCCCAGGCGCTGCCGCCGCCCTCGCTGAGGGAACGCGGTAACGAGACCCACCTGCCTCAGTGGTGCCGCCGCCAGGGCCCTTGGGCCTGCCCGGACTTGTGCTCCCCAAGCGGCAGCCCGGCCCGAGAGGTCTCGGAGGACGGGGCACCGTCCTCCTTCCACGTGTCTTCATCCTCCCCGCCGCCTCCTGCACAGCCCTGTGCCCGCCGGCGCCCCGTCCTCCTTCCACGTGTCTTCATCCT
>PTEX01000034.1:5564469-5609504 GCA_003342815.1 Eudromia elegans | reverse complement strand
GGCGCCTCGCGGCACTCCCAACCCGGGCCCCTCCGCGGCAAGCTCTGAAAACACCGACCCAGCACGAGAGCAGAGGGGCTGCGTTTCAGAAAGGTGCTCAGCAAGAAACACGTCGGTAACGGCAGCTTAAACCCCGTAGGACTGTAAATGCACCAAAGTGTGTAAAAGCACTACAAACCTGCAGCAGTTAAACATGCACAGCTTCTTGTGGAGTCACTTTTGTTACTTACGTACATAGGTTTTTAAATAACACTGCAGTACTTTACTATCCTCTAGCTAATGCAGAAATTTTAAAGTATTTGATTAAATTTTACTAGATTAGCCTTTGTTTCCAAGGTTTATTAAAAAAACTCTGATGTTTTACTTCTTTCTTTACATCCACCTGCTGCTAAATTGGAAGGTGTTATGAGCTTAGACAATTTAATGATGAATGATGCACAATGAAAATAGTGAAATGTGCAAGACAGATTCACAGATCAAGAAGCAGACGCACAGATTACCTAGATTTATGTCAACAGCCTTGACCAGCTGCAGTAACTCGGGCTTCCCCAGCCACCCACAAGGGCCCTTCCATGCCAAGCACAAGCGGCAGGACACCAGGCGCCACGAAAAACGCGTTCCTGTGACCACGGGAGGCTCCGTCTGGGCCACGGCGCTCCAAGCGCTGTCAGACTGTCACACACAGAGTGTCACAGCATTGTGTCCTTGGGGTGAAAGTCCTTACATTTTGATTCAGAGGACAAGAAAGAGTCTCCTTTCCTTGTGCTTCAGAATGCCCATCAAGCAGCTTTGTCGCTTGATCTATATGGAAATTTGTTACAAATGAGCGTTTAGATTTCAGAAATGTATATTTTTCCAAGATGGAGCAAGTGTTGCTCTATTAAGCCACAATTAACCATCTTCCAAGATGCCAACACCAGGAAAAAAGCAAGTCTGTGCATAATTAATAAATTATTTACCATTTTATGGTCACTGTACCTATAAAATTGTATGTTTTCTATTATACTACCATATTTTAATGTACTAGAGGCAAAAAATTCAGATTAATAAATGTACAGATAACACAAACCTGATTCTTTTCTGTGAGCAAAATCTTATTGACAAATGGAGACTAAGAAAAAGTAACAATATCTGATGTGACTATTCAGCTACCGCACGTTCTCCTTGAACTTTGCACTTTAACAATGCGATAGGAGACTTCTTGGTTTCGTATTTCACATGGTGCAATGAGGAGGATACAGTCCCCATACCTGGGGTAGGTATAATGCAGATAGATTTTCTATTTGCATGTAATATTTTTATTCTGTGAGCTAATTTTATTCTATGATTAAAAAGTTTTAGAAAGAACTGTTGAAACAATTCAAATTCTTTCTGAGAGCTCTACTCACCACAGGTAGGTTTTATGGAACAATATCCTTTTACCCCTCAGGTTATCTATATTAATAACTTTATTGTTGGTCTTTTGTTTGTAACTGAAGAGAGTTTGTTTTAAATAGCAATATGTAGGTCTGTGATATAGCCAGGCTGGTCTCCCCTTTTTTTTTTAGAGCAAGAATGTAATTAAAACATTGAAATTTCAACTGTCATTGTTTATTACTGTTTTGGCTACATTCTCTACAATTTCAGCAGCATCTTAAAGAGACAGTTATGTTTCTTTATATACAATGAAAACAAAATGGCTTGCAACATCAGAAACAAGAGCAACGGTTTAACTGTACAATACTAAATGAAAACCTGTAGTAATACAGCCTCCTTTTCTTCTGCAACATGGACAAAATTACATACAGGTATTCAGCATCATAAAAGGGACAGTAAAAAGAATAACGAGTGGGAGAGAGATACAGCGTTCTGAAAAATAAGTTTCTACCGTACAAGGCAGTTAGAAAATGTTTCACATTTTAAAATATCTGTACAAGCCACAAGAAACATTTCCCTGTTGACAGGAACTTCCAGAAATAGAGAATAGCCATGAGCAACTTCTACATCTAGTATCAATGCGCTCTACAGGTTGAGAGAGCAATAAACTGACTTAGAGAACTGTACTGTATATTGCCAACACAKATCTGTTTTACATGCCTTGATTGTTAATGAATTACCTACTTTAATCTCTCTATAACGTACAGTTGACTTGCACCTTAAGGAGGTCATTTGATTTTTTTTGCAAAAGTAAAAGCAACATCATTTAGCAGCAATTAAAAGCACTTTGAGGGAGACTTAAAAAAAATACAATATCCAATTAGAAAAGCCATACTTTAAACATTTGTACAGGAATAAATTGCTGAAATTTAACTGAAAATATGACATCTGTACAACAATTTACAATAGAGCTAGAAGGGAATTTATCATTATTCCTGCATAGAACATTATACATGACCTGTTTGCATTTGGTTTCAAACTGCTGCTTGTTTTTACCAGAAGCCTGGAAAGTTTCACAGATTTCACTACCACAGCAAGTATATTATTTTTAGAAAATTGAGCTGATTTAAAAATTGCAATCTATTTGAGAAGTACCAGGAATTCCATGGAAACCTTCAGATTTAAATTCAGTGAAAGAACACATTCTTGGAGACACAAGCCTGAAAAGCCACATAAAGTAGTATAATTTCATCTGAGAAATCTGATAAAGAACTCTCATTTCTTACTGTGTTTTCAAAAGATCAACGCAGTTTAGTTTATATTACCAGGCACTGAATTTTTCCTGTGTTTTCAGATTTGCTCACTACCTTTCTTATATAAATAATGAAAAACTACCCTTCATGTTAGAACTTTCCAGTATCAACCAAATGTACTTAAAGTATTAAAAAGATTATTTACAATGTTCCCCAGAAAAAACTAAAAACCTCTTCTTCAGTCCTACACACAGTATACCTGTTAGAGCGCAACAGGCAGTGTCATCCTTCAACGTTTAAAGGCTACCTTGAAGGTCACATTTATTCACAGTCCATGATCAATTCCAATCATATAATTGACACTATGTAGGAGGACTTCAGTCTGAAAACACAGTTATCAAACTTGTCCCGTGTAAAAACACTCAAATGCTTTCAAACTCAAGTCTGCATCTGGAAACTACACAAAGGTATCATGCCATTCCTCGGTCAGAGAAATTTCAGTATGAAATAATGTTTGAAGTAGGTGGTGTAGGTGATGCTGCTAGCCCAGTCATGTGCAAGTTTCCTGAAGAATTTGATCTCCTCATATGAGGCAGAAGATAAGGATCATTAGCCAGCTGGTGGACATCAAATCTGTCCTCTTTTCGGTATGCTAAACAGCGTCTGATAAAGGCCTGAGGAAAAAAAAAAAAAAAAAAGTTTAACAGTTACAACAGCTTTCCAAACTTCCTTATTGTAAGCACACCAAGTAAGCCTGCTTATAAGCAAATAAACACCTCCCCCCAGACAGAACTGTTTTTGAATACTTTATCCTTGTAAAATTCAATTCAAAAGTGCCGCAATTTTTACTAAACTCCAAAGAAAGATGCAACGTGTCATAGTAGAAAAAAATCACCTTGTAGCAGCAAATCTATCACGGCCTAAAATGATCATACTGAGAAATGAATATCCACACAGACTACAAAGTGGGAATTACATTTGCAAGCAGGAACATTAGCACCTCATGCAATCAGCTGTCTGAATGCGTTATGTGATCATCTTGGCAAGAACTAGCAGCAAATGTCAGAGGACTGAAAAAGAGGAACTCTGAGAGCCTGCACACGTATTCAGTTGTGAAGAGGAATCAGAAGACACAGCAACAGAATTCCAGCATCTTAGCTGGTCTTTGAAAAACAGGTATTATCACACGTATCACAGAAGAACATAGCATAGAGGGAATTTTGAAAAGGTGGTTTCCACATTTCCTTAAATAACTATCAGACTATTTAATAAAAGCCTACCTGGAACTCATTTCCTAGACAATTCCATCTATTTAAAAATATCCAATCAATCGAAAAAAATGGGAAAAAAAAAAAATCTAGCTTCAGGTCTGTTAAACTTGAGACAGAGCTATCACACAGTTAGGTCCATGTGAGGTGTGCCGATCATTTTGTGTTACAAGCTCCTGCCAAGTCTCATGTCTGGCACACACAGAACACTCAGTCACCTGGGAGTTGGAGCTTCAACGTTAAATGTCAGAAAATCCCTATTACTGCTGCAGAACTGATTAGCACATCATTACTTAATAATTTAGAATTAAAAAAATTATATAACTTTTCTTTGACAAGTGTTGTTTAGTCTTTGGTCCAATTAAAAAATGGAGGTTAAAGAAAAAATCTGATATAAGTTCCAAAGGCCCTTGCTACAATTTACTTAAATCACTTGCATATACAACATGAACAAAATACAGAATAAAAATTTTGCATGTGTTAACATATGACCATATGTTGTTTCATATGGATTTTAATTAAATAAATCCTTCATAATAAAAAAACATCTTGGCAGCTCAATATGTAAGCTCCCTCCAAATAGCTATTTGTTTCTAAAAATCTTAGTAAAACACTTCATGCTTCTGTGGCATTGCAGACATGTTACTATAAGGCAAAGCAGAATATTGCACAAAACAGGGGGAAAAAAAATCAAAGGATCAAAACACAGTTACATTCTGAAACCTAACTAGCAATGACATTTCAGGTTCCATATTTATTTTATTTCCATGTTTTCGAAATAAAAACTTCAGCTTACAAGCTGGTTTTTTTCCAAATGCCAAGTCTATAAATCTGAAAGACAATTTGGCTTCCATATAGTCATCAGAAACAGTCTGAATTTACAAGTTAGCTTGCAATTTTTTTTATATGATGCCTCCTCCAATGAATAATTTCTCTCTCTCTCTCTCTCTCACACACACACAATTGGCAATGTGAGAAAGAGTAGAGAATAATAAAGGTTTATATTAGTCTTTCAAAAACCAGAATGTGGGATACATGGAGAACATAAAACTCCTGTTAAATGAGTTGCCAATTCTACATCAAAACCATGCTGAATTGTCTGTTGTCTTCCGATACTTTCTACATAAACACTACTAATCATTAAGAGAAATGTGAACTTAAAGGATAAGGATGTAAACTACAAAAATGTGATGTAACCAGTTACAGGCCATGTATTTGCCAACTGCATTTTAAAGACTCAATTTTTCCAAATTGGGAAAAAAATACAGGACATTATAATTCTTGAACCAGCTAGCAAGTTTTCATAAATTCAACTGCAAACTCATTCACTAAAGCTATGTCCATAAATGTAACTGACAGAAGCATACTACAAATTGCAGTAACAGGTTTGGGTAGCAGAAGGACACCTATTTTCCCAGGAAGCTACAACTAGATGCTCAGCAACTATAACCTTCCTTTTTGGAAACTACCTCAATCTGTTCTTGCAACAACTGGTCCCTACAGATGAGTTTGATGCTACTGTTTAAAAATAAAAGAGTTTCAAATGCAGGAAACATTGCCATCTACACCTTCCTGGCAGCTCAACCACTCTGTCAGTCTTGTTTCCTGAACTAGCATCAGCATATTTTAATCTTGATTTTAAGAATATGTGTTTTTAAATTCTGCTTTGAGTAACTGCACGCAAGGCACATTTTCAAGGTATTCTACAGTTAAATAGTTCCGTAAGGCAAAAAGACTAGACATAAATGCCCTTATTTTCAGAAAGGTCGTGTTAATGTTTGTAGAAGTGTTTCACAAGAACATGTAGTGAGACTGACTAGGTAAGACAGTTGAGATCTTCTTAGAAAAAGCAAAGCAGTATTTTGATAAGGCCTACTCCGAAGCCCCTTACAAAGTCTGGAATAAACAGTCTTGTTTTCAAACACATGATTTTGTGATCTCCCAAAATAAATTCAATATAGAAATAAAAACATCAAAACATTATTTCTCCATTACATTTTCCTAAAGAGATTGAGTTACGACAGCATATACTACAGCATCATTAAGTTAACAGTAATTTTACAGAGGAATATTTAAAAATAAATGATGCACAATTTAACTCTTATTCAGATATTATATGAAAGTTACCTTGGCTTCATTGCTTACAACAGGTTTAACAGGGAACTGAACTTCTGTGGCTTTTAATATTGTATTTTCTTGTAATATATCTTGCTGTGACTGATTGTGGCCAAATGGCTGAAAAGGAACAACAGCATTTTATTAAGAGTGATCCAACTTCTGATTTCCTAAGTACAGACTTTAATTTATACTACAGTAAGTTGTTTCAGTGCTAATACAAGTTTCTTCCAATTCCTTAAAGACAGCAGTTTTAGTCAAGAATTTCTACATGGCTTGCAAAACAAATGCACATCAACAAGAAATATGTTGTTTTCCGTATAGATTCAGTTCTTTATGACGACAGTTCAACGTCTACCAGGAAACAGATATTTATACCACAGCTTTAAGATTTTCAAATGGAGTTTTCCATACCTTTCTACCATAAAGACACTGGAAAAAAATGACTCCAACTGACCATACATCAACCTTATTAGAAATCTTTGGTGGTTCCTTGCCAACTACAAAACACTCTGGAGGCAAATACCTGGAAAACAAAGCACACATCAGCCTCTGCAAGTACTGGATGTATCAAATCACTACAATATGCTTAACATCAAATTACTCAAACACTGCATATACAGATCTCTGTTTTTCTGACGGAGACAGAGTACGGTCACATTTTGACTCCAATACCTGTACATCCATCAAAACTGACACTATAATTCTTTCAATAGTCAGACACTCAAATACAGGATATGTAGGATACAAGGCCAAACACTAAAAACTTTTTGCCACAATCACTAATTATCATTAATTTTTCAACTACTGGGAATATTATCTCCTAACAGAAGAAGAAAAGATAAAACCCATGCACAGGGCGTTTTACAGCAACATTTGGTCAGCAATCAAGGATAATGAAGATATAGCTTAAAAACCTTTCATCTATTTTTTTTCAATATGACTATTGAGGTTAACCAGAGAGGTAGATTCTAGACAAAGGTGACGGCTATTCACATTCCCATAAACTGCATGGAAATCAAAGTTGGAAGTGACTTTATTATAAATTATGAAAGAACTGATGAAATGGAAAAAAACACACCCAAAACCCACCACACCCTCACACCCAACCACTATCAATATGGGAGTAGTTTATCATCAGCTGTAGCACCTAAAATTAGGTAGGTGATAAATGTTATCAGAGCAGCTACAGACCAGTCTTTCGTCAACAGTATATTAGGTTTTAGAAAAAAAAAAAAAATAAAGAAACACTTATAGAAATGGAATTGCAAAAGGACACAAGAATACAACACGGGCATGAATTTTGCACAGCAATCTCTTGCAGTCTTGTCAGATGCAATGCTGTACAATTCTGACTGCTATTTGCAGAAAGATAAGTATAAACTGATGCAAAAGCAAAGAAAAGGTGCTAAGATGGTCAGAAGAATGGAGAGCCTACAACTCAGAAAAATTACGATGGCTATAAGTACACAAGAGAGTAAGAATCAGGAAGAGAAACAACCTATCTCAGAGAACAGTGTTGGCACAGGAACAAGCAAGTATAAACTGGCCACAAACACACACAGTCTCTAAATTAGAAGATTAGGTTTCTAATGATCAGAGTAGTAAGGTTATAGAACAGATTTCAAATCAGATTACTGGGCACAAAACACTACCTGAATTTAATAAAAGTGTTGATAAGTCTACAAAAAAGATTATATGACCTAAACACCCAGAAAAGCAGGTAACTGGGCTCAATGACTGAGGAAATCCCTTTCAGTACTATGTTCCTGGGAATCTGTGATTTGCCTTGCATGGTTTTATCCCACCTCAAACTCACTCAAAATAATTTCTTTCCTCAAGAAGATTTTAGTATTAGAGAAAGTGTTAATTAGAAACATAAAGCTTCATCATGAACCTAGTAAGGTCAAAGGTCTTTGTTTCAGACTTCAATTACAGCACTGCTGGTGTATATGGTATGTTAGATGGAAGGCTGCAATTTTTGATGTACATTCCTAAAAATGTATATTTAAATTCAGGTTTAAATACACAGAGCACTAATAAGGAACAGGAGCCTAACGCTTCTAAGATGTTTCAACGACACTTCTAAAATGCTTCAACTTGAGTAATTGTCTTTCCCTAGCATACACACATTGGTGTTTGTATAAGACACTGTTTGCTTGCTTTCTTAAAAACTTTCAAGGACATGGCAAAGTTATATTATGTGCAACTCTTGACTACAGGAAAAGGTTGAAGAACAAGTGGGAATCATACTGGCTTCTCTGGAGTTAGGTTTGAGCTCCTGCCTTTGATCTTGCTAGATGCAGAACAAGAGATGGAGAAAAGAGCACAGGAATCAAAAAATAACCTCCAGATGAATACAGGCATTCTATTGCTCYAGCCACCCAGACATAGGCTCAAACAGCAACTACATCAAGAATAAGTTTCATTACTCAAAAGACAAATCGTAGAAATATCCGTTCTATAAATAATGAAAACCTTCCAGTCACTTCATTCTGCAGACAACTCTAAAATTTCTGGTTTTATATAAGCATTCAAGTGCACGCAGGAAATAAGTCACAGCTGCTGTCATTAACCTTTAGGACAGAGGAGTAAATACTCTTTCGTCCTAAGGACATTACCTTCTGGTAATCCCTGCTCTAGGATTTCCAAGGACTAAGCACCCACACTTAATCTTCAGAGCGCTCACAGCTGTCAAATGTCTTCAGCCACCTGCAGCCAAAGATTAAACACCTGCTTCTTCTGGAATCTGTTTCTAAATACTGTGAAATGCACCATAATGATCATCCCCACCATATATGTACACCATTATCTTGCTTCAGTAATGGGTTATTCTGTAACATTTGGCAATAGATTCAGAGTGTTGCATAAAAATCTTTGTCATCCCTTTCAATATTTTGAATCTGAGCTATCTTTCAAAAAATGCTACTGTAAGAGCATTTTTGAAATCCAACAAAGACCCAGAGCTTAAACAACAAATTGAAAACAGGCATTACCAGTAAGTTCCTGCTCCCTGTGAAGTTAAGTCCATTCCATCAACACCATAGCTATCGTCATCCATTATTTTGGACAGACCAAAATCAGTAATTTTTATTTCTCCACATGCAGTTCCATCGACAAGAAGTATATTACCTAAATAGAGGGAGAGAAAAAGGAAAAAAAAAAATTTTACCTCAAAAAAMCAGAACACTTAAACTGTTCAAAATCAGCTTCAATCTTCAAGAACGTCTAACTTAATGAAGGTTCAGTGACACCTTTATACCACCTTTATATGTTGAACTCTAGAGCAATTTGACTACGTCAAATTTTAGTGCAGTCTCAGTCACCTGAAATGGTTCCTTCTAGAGCTGCTGGACAGTGAGGAAACACCAAATTATAGCTATATACCACTCTTGTGAAATTTCCTACTTTTCTGCCTACAAGCAGAAATAGCCTACGCTATCGGTTCCAGTGCTCGCATGTGCCACAAGGGAGTGCCAAGAGGCGGCTATTAACAAGGAATCTAACCCTATGTTAGTTAAAAATAAATAAAACTATATTYTTGATATAAAAATATTTGATTAAGCTTCTTTAAAAAGGAACAATACAAAAGAATACATTCTGTACAATTCTGTAACATGACAAAAATCTATATAAACAAATACTACACAAGAGCAAGCAAGCAGCCAAGTACTGAGATGCACCAAAACTTCACTGCACATACTATTACAGATTAAAGTACATAAATACAAACATCATACATACATGATTATGAATTTAAAACTGAATACATAATTTATGACAATGCTTATTATTTTTATTACCRGAAACCTTGATCAAGATTTAGGGACAGATCTGAATAATGACAGTACTTATTTTAGTTTCCTGAGAAAAGCACGAGGCAGCACAAAAAGATGATCATCACAAAAAGATGCATTAGATAGGAAAAGGATTTACAGTGTAGAAAAGTTCCAAAAGGCTTGATCTGAAGTTGCTAAACTGGGATGCAGAGAATGAGAGACTACCTATTTAAATTTTTTCAACTATGAATTATTTTAAGTATGCAGGAGAAATTTCTGGGGCACACAGCAGATAAATATGTTAATACTTAACAATGCAAACAGGTAAGATTGTTAATAGTCTCATTCCTGCCTGAACATTGTGAAATTCTGTTTTGTAAATATTTTCTCTTTTTTTATTGTTACTGGTAARAGTTACATGAGATATTTCTAAAGAAAGACAAGATGATTTTGGCAACAAAACTAGAAAGAGAAGTATGCCTTTTTTTAAAGAGATTTCAAATAAATCTGACATACAGAAGATAATTATGGTATTTTCAGGCATGAATTACAAATTAAATAAAGGAGAAAAAATAATGCTGGCATTTAAAATTGTAACATTCCCCATTTACCTGGTTTAAGATCATAGTGTATAATAGGGGGCTTGATCTCATTGAGATACCGTAGTGCATTTACTATTTGCATTACAATAGACCTAGCTTCCTTCTCTGACATTAATTTATGTTGCTTGAGATAGAAATCCAAGTCATTGCCTTCACAGTATTCTAACACCGTGCAAAACCTAGGGCAAAATTCAGAAATAAGCATTAAATAACTTATCAAACTGCATAATCACAAAGGCAGAGAAAACTTAGGCGGCTACCAACAAGTTTAACACCAGCTGCTTGATTATTTAACTACATGAATTAAAACTTTTARTAAAACACATGGCATAGCAATTAACTTATAAGAACCTGACATCAGTCAGAGCATACATATTTATCATAAAAGAAACCACAAACATACTGCAGTGAGATCCAGTAAAAAACAAAACCAAAACAACTTGCCCTCCCCCCAACTTTATTTACCTTTATTTAAATGAGCAAGTTTCTTGATGAGAAAATACACTTGCTATCTTCTAGAGATGTGACCATTTCACACAAAAAGGTGCAGACCAGCAGCCATGGGATATACTTAGGCTAGAGATGCAGCTGACAAAATTTAGCCTTGGAAATGCGTCCATGCTACAGCAGCCTTTTTAAGCTGCCCTACAGCAGGCCTTGCTCTGCCCAAAAACATTACAGCAGCACTTGCCTGTTTTGCCCTCAGGATATCTCATAGTACTTGCTAGTCAGTTGTTGCAAATCAGTGTTTTCAATCACTTTACGTAATGCCTGCAATATTATTCTGCAACTACAGTTTCTCTTATAGGCTCCTTAAGGAAACACCAAACCTCTAAGCCTTCTGGCTCAAGGTAAGAGCACCTTCTTTATATGCAAGTATTCTTTAAGCTTTTTATTTTTTTTTTAAATCTAATTTACAACACTAAAATCATTAGCGAGTTCATCATTTTATGTACTTACGTATCTGTATCCAGGGAGAAGTAGTCATATAGTTTAACGATTCTAGGGTGATCCAGTTCTTTGTGTATTCTATACTCTCTACAGGCATGTCTAAAAGAAGATGTACATGTTAGCTTTCTATAATCAATAAAATATCATTCAATCTAACACATGAAGTATAATGTCATTAATATTTACTTGTGGTAGTTTTCTTTCTTTTCATCTCTCCAGCTTTTGTTAAGCTGGTGAATCTTCACAGCAGCGTATCTTTGTTCATAAAGATCAAAAGCCTAAAAACAAAAAGCCCCCCCCAAAATGGAAAAGTTATAACCAAAGGTGATAAAAATAACACCCAACAGAAGACAGAAAAAGGCACAAAATTCACAGTCTATCGACTATTAATATTTCTGCGGAAAAAAAATCTAGAGGAATTCAAAGACTCATTTGATACATTTTCTGTAAAAAAAAAAATGCCTCGTAGATGCGAACAGTAGGCTGATTAGAAATATATTAACTTTATTTTCTATTTTACAAATATATTTCAGTTTCAGTTTAGATAGCCACTTTCAGTTAAACGAACCAGAGTGTTTCATTAGATAAATTATCATAGTATTAGATATTTTTTTTCAACTCCCCCTCCACTTTTCCTATCCAGAATATTTGTGCTAATTTGGAAAAGTCCCCAAACATAAAATTCTTAAGTCATCAATTTGTTAGTAGGACTAGGTGCTTGAGATACAAAAGAGGTCAAGTTATCTGAGGTCCTAAAAGCAAGTGCTCTTTTCTACAGCAGCAGATTCATGTCTTAGAAGAACTAATTTTTTTTTTTTAAGATAGTTTTCTACTGCTGCAATGTCTAGTACTGGTTTTCATTCTTCTTGGAATTCATATAAGCAATCATGAAGTCATAGTGTAGCTTCCTCCCTCTCAATAATATGACTTCTGGTTATATAGCTCTAAAGCCTTGCAGTGCTATATCAATGCATGAGCACTCTATTAAGGAGCCTGCTCAATCAGTGTTTAAGGAGTATACTATATTAAAGGTCATGTGTCTATTTAGCACCCCCAGACCCTTTAAATAAAATATACAAACATACATGGCTTTGAAACATTAGATTTAACAGACCCAATACACACTACCTTGTATACTTCACTGAAGCCACCTCGGCCAAGTAAATGGAGTAACAAATACCGTTCATTCAATGTGGGGTGATCTTTAAACCTTAAAAAGAAAAGAAAATTTCAGCTAACTCTGTTCAAGACATACAAGTAAAGCCTAATGTTAAGAATTTTTAACATTATTTCTCAAATGTGATTTTTTTTTTAATTGGAATAACTGCAGTTACAAAGAACAATTTGGAGATTGGACTACATGRTCTCTAGAGGTCCCTTCCAACCTTAAGGATTTCTGTGACCCTATGAGCAAATGGAGACACACAGGCTCACCCTCTCTAACACTTTGCTGTTTTGTTCTGCTAAGCATGGAACACCAAACKTGAGTTTGTGGTCTACTTTAAAGCTTTACATATTCTGGGAGCAAGTGAAGGGAGTGCACAGGTAGAAAGGTGTAGAGGGGGAGGTTGCTAGAACAAGAGGGCTCAGCATTGCTCCAGGGCTGGCAGTTAAAACCCAGCAAGGTTCACCAGACCCAGTGGTTGCTCTGCTTCAGAACAGGAACAACCAACATCAAACTACCGAGTTACCAAAATATTTTAGCAAACACTATGGGGGCCACAAACCTAAACCACACTGTTCAATTGCTTGTCTCTTCTGTATTAGCTTTGTAAACTGCAGCTTCACCACTTGGGAAATACTTAAGTCTAAACCAACAACAAGAATAAGAACATGTGAGACAGAAAGCTCTTAATTTAATAAAATAAAAAATATCTACATCTCCTGGAAAAAAGAAAACTGAAGCTGCAGAACTCTGATTATCCCTGTAATGTATCTCTGTTTTAAACAGGGCTGTAAGTTGGACAAAAGATTAATAACTTATCATTTAACCTGGAAAAAAAACCCGCTTTTTTGCTGTATGCTCATTTATCTGATTAAAAGAAAACATACTGCCACTAAACTGTAAGCATCAGCATCCACCATTTTTCTTATCTAACACAATGACACTATTAATTTAGCAAGATTAGCCAAAGGCAACCAAAATTTTCTGTCCTCCTCTAGAACACGGCAACCGTTAAAAGTTACACAGATTTACATTTTTGTAGCTTTAATGTTTAGAAATATATATGCATATATAATTTCATTGTGTCCAACAAGTGAAAAATAGAATTCAGTCCTAAGATGCTAAGACTACTGTTTCATGAACATTTATTAGTGCTGAAAGAAACACCACCAGTCTCCCCATGCTCAGCCCCAGGCTGTCCCTTCCCTCAAGGCAATATAAGTTGTTTTGCAGTTGGGGCAAACGAGAAGACCAAGAAAATGACCCGAGGATAAAATCAACCCATGAGAGAAACAACAACAAAAGGAGATGAACTGGTGAAATTCAACTTGGATCGATTTCCAGCATCTGTTCACTAGAGAAATGCCATGGCTGGTGCAAGCAGGTGAACAGGACAAGGGCAAAAACCAAGCAGTCACAGACACAGACACAGCTGGTTTCTTTCAAGCAACAGAGACAGCTTAAGGTGCTGGTGAAACTGAAATTAAAGCCCGTATTTCCCCATCACAGATAACAGATTAGTTTTATTAGTTATTTAATTTTTACTTCAGAAGTCTATACACTTACAGCTAATTTTAAATATCAATTTACGATATATTATCATGCAAGTTCAGGTAGAGTGTAAGATTTAACATAACACAAAATACTTAGTATTTGCATTTTTCCTGTTAGGTACTTATGGTATATGTAAATTTCAGCGCAATAAAACCAAAATTAATTTTACAGCACCATAAAGTTGCTCCTGCTGCATCATCCCCATAGTTTTCTTGTATTATTGTCACGTAAGTGCTTCTGTAAGGCTCCCTGGCAAAAATTTTTAACCAAGTAATGTGGCCTAGCAAGTTTCAGCTCTCCTGCTTTATCGGTGTGTGCATCTGTGCATGTATCTGTATATCTAGCTTCTTTCTGGCATACTCAATACAAATATTTAGTTTAATAAGGTATTTTTTTTAAAAAAACAGTCTGTACCTAAAATAAGACAAAGTTTAAATATGTACATATGTAAAGAGAACCCAAAGAAAAATTTACCAACCAGTCTATCTCTGGTAGATAAAATATGATTTTAAAGCACTGTTTTAAACATAGACATGCAAAATTAAGACAGTAAGTCTCTTACTGTGAATTATCTTCATTATTTATTCTTTTCAGTTCTCTTATGTGAAGATTCCTAACTCTTTCCAAACGTTCAAGTTCTGCTTGTATTTCAGCTTCCTCCTGCAAACAAAAAGAATGAACTATAAAAAGCTCATTTACTCCCTGTTTGAAAAGGATATTTTTATCCCTGCATCAATACTAGTGGGAATGGAGGAACATTACATTACAAAACCCTGCTGAATTAGAGAAAAGCAGCGTTTTTTTTTTTTTTCTAAAAGCCTGAAAAACTCAGAGATAAGGCAAAAGCCTGTTTCAAGGAACCTTTCCGCCCATGAACCCACAGGTAATGGGATGCTAACAGTTTTGTTCTGCACTGTTGGGATGCTATTTGAAATGAGAGGCAGCTGGGTTTTCTACCTCAACCAAGCAGAGATTATCTGGGAAACAGTCTGAAATTGATGTACAATGAAGAAGGGACGAAGATATGTTTTAGATTTCATATAAACCAGCAAATTAAGGAAAGATGCTTAAAATATTTTGAGGCTGAAGTGGAAGAAAAATAATACATCATTGTAACACAAATGTTCCTTGGATGTTGATATAAAATGTCCAAAAGAAGCTAACTTCAAAAGATTTTTCCATTTATATCTCATCAGAATTACAAATGCAGAAGGTGTTCTACTTGAGATTTCAAGTACTATTTCAGAAGAATCATGTCAGGTATGAACACATTCCTTAACTAATTTAAGCACTTAATTTAATGCACCATCTTTACGGTACATTATTAATGAATGCTGAAATCAGTTCAAACCCAGTTCTCTGATCCAATTTATACTATGACTGTACAATCTGGTGTGACTGGCAAAACAGAGGGCAATAAGCCATGGAATAAGGAGATGGAGGCAGAAGTCAGAAGACAGGCAGAAAAAAAATGCTCTAAGGGGGTATTTCCAAATACTGCACATCATAAAACCATATCCTGAAACAAAGTATTTATATCATTTATATCACACATCTAATCTAAGAACTCAAACAAGAGGATTTCAGTGAAGATCCTGAATCTCTTCGTACCACAAGCTATGAAAAAAAAGCAACAAAATCACCAAGTAATTAGATGAATCTTCATTCAGAGAACATAAAATCAAATATCTAATAATCCACATGTTGGACTACTAAACAGTTAGTTGCTAGCAAATCTAGCAAATGTGGATCATCTTCTCTTCCTAACATATAATTCTTTGTTCTATTTACACAATGTTAATTATTTTTAATATATAGATTCTTCCTTGCATCTCTCAGTTAAATACTCCAAAATCATATGCTGTTCTTCATTACCCATTAGTTCTCTGTAATGATTCCTAGCCTTTTCTGCCATGCAAAAAAGATCACACACTTATGCACACACAATTATCCACACACAATTTTTTTTTTTTTTCCCATATATTATGCAATTCAGTGGTTCTCAAAATGTGATTCATAGGCCAATGTTAGTCCAAAGAGAACTGGCTGGTTGCATTGTTTCCAGCTGTTATTTAGGACACTCAGGCTGTGAATACCTTTAAGCAAGAATAAACCAGCTTAGCTGCCTCAGGTCACTGCTATATGAAAGGAAGTAAAAAWACAAGAGCCTCTCTCCATGACCAAAGCTGCTAGCTGGAAAAGAATTTCCTGGGGAGCAGAAGGAAAAGAGAATTGGTGGTGGCAGCATGTAGAGGGCACCAAAAATAAGAGAGCACCAGGAAAGCATTTTGCGAGTGAAAAGGAAGTAGACAGCAAAACAGCATATACAGAAGGAAAGAGAAATAAATATAGCCAGCAGAGAAACATCAGTGGAGAAATAAAGAAATGTAAAAAGATRGTAGCAAAATTACTTTTTCAATAGGACAAAATCTATACCACATGTAAAAATTAAAATGCAAGGAYATGTTTTTATTGCTACTTTTGCATGTATTCAGACATGATTTCCTAAGAAATAACACTTCACTACCCTCTAGCATTTAGTCAAGTGAGTTCCTTCTTAAACAGACTACCACAGCATTCATGTTCAAGATGAAAAACAAATTTGAGTATTAAAGAGTTTTTTTAAAAAAAGCTTTCTTCATATGTCCCTTGAAATTTCCATTAGACTTCAAACTAGTTAAAGCATAGTTAAAGCCACAAACTTTCATTACAGAATTTCATATGAAATAGCTGGTACTATTTCTAAAGCATTAACAATGAAGACCTACCTATTCCTGCAGAGCCTGCACATCTGACCAGTGCCAAGAAGTTTATACATCCCTGTCACAGGTTCAAGTAATTCCTCGTATTCCTTATATTTTTAAAAACACTACAAGTGTTCTCCAGGGGCCCAGTTCAGTTTACTGTGCTAGAATTTACAATGGGTGACTTGTATATTTGAAGAGAGCCAATTAAAAACAGCCACTTATGACATTTAAAAGGGAAGAACACAATCACCTGTTTTGATGACCATCTCAGGAACCACTACCCAAAAGACAAAAGCATCTGTTCATTAAACACGGAGCATTGCTAGAGTTTCACTTATATGTACAATTTAGTCAAAGCTGTCATTTGGTATCATATTGCATACTACTTTCGTTAGTATTTTTTGTAATCAGATAGCTCTAAACAAGCTCTCTCCTTATTTTGATAATACTAATTTTTACGGTTTGGGGCATGGCAGTAAAACAAAAACAAAACAAAAAAAAAACCCCGTACCTTTTTGAGATGTCCTAATCGAAGTTTGAATATTTCTTCCTGTTCGTGATATTCTGCTAGAGTCAAACTGCAAAAACAAACAAACACTCCCTATAATACTGCTTTTATATGAACCCATCATATTTAAAAATTACAAGTAATATTGCATCTTGCATTTATGATTTACAACCACAAAAACCACTTTAACATCCCACATTATAATTTCAAGGTCAAAACATATTTAAAGAAGGCCTTGATCTAGTACCACTGGACTGTTTCTGTTCTCTCCGATAGCATGCTGGATTATCTGGTTGTTTCCTAAATCACCTCATCATTTCAGTGTTTTAGCTGATTGTGCTCTGCTATTTTTTTCTTGTCAGTAACACTTAGTGCACTTATATATGGAAACTGAGAGATTAATTGAACAAGATCAATAACACTGAATTCGTCATGTGCAAGAATAGTGTAAACCTACACATTTTGAGTTCATTAACACACTATGTTTTGCATCAGACCATAAATGCAGTTTTGAATGGACACATACATGCTTTTTCTTTTTCCAAAATCCTCCTTTGAAATAAGGCTCCCCGTTATAATTAATTCCACAGTCCTCTATGGTCTGGAAACCTCCCAGGATATAAAGTCATTTATCATCCTGAGAATTCATACTGTTTGTATGAACTAGGAACTCAGAAACACACAAACTGACTGGGGACAATAGGAATTTGACACACAAGCAAAAAACACAGAAATGAATCTCCTGCACCAAAGAAAAGATAAAAGATACCAAAGAGAGTTCATGTCCCAGAGATGGGAAGTGGCTGTGTGTGAAGAACTAGCAAGTGGGACGGAAAAAGGAGGTATGGTCTTGAAAGCACTAAAAAACACATCCCTGAAAAAAACACACTAAAATGGTAAAAAAATAAAGCTGACTGGCACACACATTTTACAGTTTTGCCTAGAACTATTACTTCTTGAATGATGCAAAGCTAAAACTAATAGCAGAGTGTCTTTTTACAAAGTTCATATTTTACTGGCTTTAACTATCCTGGGAAGGTAAAGCTACACAAAGCGCTTCAAAGGCAATTCATGCCCTTTATTGTAGGTCTAAAGAGCTCAAAYCCTGAAAATCATGAGTCGTTTCCCCAAAGATGAGGGACAGATACCTCTTACCTCASATACCAACTTCCATAAAGCCTGCAGGAACTGCATCATCTGCAAGASTTCTAACCTCTCTTTCAAATTTCGTTTAACAACATCTTAGTTTTTAGAATTCTAATCCCTGCATGTGTGTACTGGCTCCCAAAATTTGCTAGTAAGAGAGCGCATTTTTTTCAGGATAAAACTTAGTGCTTCTGAAGCTTTCCCCAAGCCCCTTTTCTACTCCTGATTGCAGAAATCACGAATTTCGCTGCCTTTTCTCTAACTTGGCCAGAAGACTGAGTCAACCAGATACTTCCCATGAATATTAATGACATTGCTGTATTGTTTATTGACCACAGCACCTAAATTTCCAAAAATCTGTTACAGCTTCACGAAGCAGTTGTTATTTCAAAATTTTCTTGTCTATCACATCGGGAAAAATCCTTGCTGGAATATGAGAAGGAAGTGATCCTTTCTTTTAAGAAAAAATATGCAAAATTGCTTTATACCTTTTTCCGTACTGGAATAAAAAGCAGCCATGTATTCCAATCACAAAATCCACAAGCATTCTAAATGCAAGAGACATAAAAAACTTCAAGAGGGRCCAAAAGGTCCTCAGTACTGGATCTTGGGACAGAAGCTCCTCTGGGTATAAGCAATTTATGCTGTTTCTTAAAAAAAAGTGGAATGTGGTGTCTTGCTCTAATGCATCTGCCAGATCAAACAGTACCCAATAGCTCTACTCCAGGAGCAAAATACTCTAACATGGAATAATTTTTCAGTTAGAAAGGTAAGGAATCCATGCCAACGTAGTTATGGTTTAATATTATTTTTCCCGGATTATTGTTTGCAGTATAAATCATAGGTTTGTGCACCGATTGCCAGAAACACAGATAGTAAACATGACCACTCTCAGCCTGCCAGGAAGAAGAATCTCTAAAAGACTGCACAAACCTGAACCACATGTAAATAGCACTGAAAATACCAAGTTTACAACATGAGTCCTTCCAGGATTTCCACTGAACAGTGGCAGCCATAAATCCATAAAGCTCCTGAAAAACTGACATAATAAAGGAAGCCTGTCTTTTTTTTTTTTTTCTTTCTTCTTTTTAAGTAATTTCAGCTACCTATAGACAGAATTATGACAAAAATGCCTAGAAGACTCTAAGTAGCACCGTCTTCTAAAAAGCTCTTACGCTGTCCTGATGGGGGCGCAACAGCATGAGATCAGTTAAAAACGTCACACTGAAAATACTAAGATTCAAAGTTCCTCTTTCCATGCTATATTCCAGCAAAAGCCTGTTTTCCTTTATTCTCTTTCCTTAAAGATGTAATGCTCTTAGAGGCGACCCACGCTTCACAGCAGCCTGACACTGTCATTACATTTGAGGGCAGGCACACAAGGCACTGAACTGTACAAAAACGCATTTCATTTTTCTTAATATACTTAGGAGAAACAAAATGTTATCCCCTCATTTTTGGAAATATTTACTTCCTTAAAGAGCAGGAGTTTATTGCTTTCCCTATATAAATATACTGCAGTTTACCCTTACGTTCTTAAAGCAGCATATAGCAACCAACAGTGCAATAACAGGATTATGGGTGCCTGTTGGCAATGCTCTGGTGATGGGCCACTGTCCTGCACTCACAGGGACACTCAAGGACAGCAATATGCAAGTGCAATACTTTATGTGGTTGTATCTTATGGAAACTAAACAAGTCAGTTTGCAAGTTCCTAGAATTTCTGCAGAGGGACGAACACTGACCAGCCTTGAATCGTCTGATTCAGGTTTTGTATGAACTCTTCCGGATGTTGTTTCCAAGTTTGCCTCAGAAAGAGAAGGCCTGGGGAAAGGAGCTGTCTTTACTTGTCCTGTAAAACCCAGACACATTGTTGGCACTTAAGCTTGAAAAAAGTTTCTCAAAATATTTTTATTTGTTCCATACAGAACGGAATGCTCCCTCTAAATGATGCATTTGTTCTGCTACATTAGCAAACTCTGCCAGCTCTCTCTACCCRTCTATTTCAAATTATATTCAAGCACAAAAGTGCATGTGGAATCTCATGGAACAACTGGGGAAGCAGAGGAAGAAATGTCTGAGAATTTAATACAACCAAAGTAGYTGAAGAAGGAGAGGAAGGGCTACTTTAAATAAAATACTGTTTCTAGAAATTATTGTTGCCTAATGAAATAAGAGCTGCTTTGAAATAGTGGGGTCTAGCATTGCACGCACAATCTCTCAGGTCACAAAAGAATCTGGAACAGATTTTTGAAATATTTTTCCAAGACTAAGAAGTCTACATGTATTCCAAGTACATGTTTTTTCTTTAAATACATTTCAAGCAAGACTAATCACCTGACTTTGTTTAGTAGAAAAGTGAGCTTTTGCAATTGTCCATACCAGGACTGTGTTGAGACTCATCTAATATCTGTTGTTGTATCTAATACCCACACCAGCATCCCTGTTCTCCCACAGAATATTGACTAGTGGTCACTTTTGTGCTGTTAACTTTAGTTAAAAAAATTGCTTTTGAACTCAGAAAAGCAATATAGTATTAGACATAGTATATTCGACTATATTCGATTTTTTTGTTTCATCAATACATGTAGCTGAAGCCCTTTTCTAGGACAAAACGCAGTGGTAACAACATTTGTTGCTAACAACTGTTAACAAATTTTTCAGTTTATTTTAAGAAAGACCGGCCCAATCACTGCCAGGCCTGTGGCACTGACTTGCTCCTGGTTTAGCTCATTAATCCCAGCAGCTCTGATCCCCCTCTAGCCACATTTAAACAGAACCTCTTCTATTTGGCTACACTAATTAAGACTGCTATTCTCCAAGTAACAGAGGAACAGCGATAAGCCCAATGCATTAGCAGAAAATCACATACAATAGCTGACCAATGAACTCTTGAATGGAAAAGCACAACTAATAGCTGCTTTAATAAGGTACACTGAAAACTTATTTAGTTCTGTACTTGGAAGAAGAGGACAGATAATGAATACACTACACAAATAGAACTGTAACATATCATAAATACAGTTTTTTTTAAAAAAAACTTTYTAATTAAAAGCACAAGAACATAATATTAGAATCAAGTTTGGATATCTGAAGGCAAGCAGTTTTGATTCAGTCGCAGTTTGTGTGCCAGCATTAAATATAAAAGTGAGATTATTATTGTTCTCTGGCAATTATGTAACCAGTATGTATTTTCATGTGCCATTAAACATTTAACTGGTTTAAAATTTAAATGTGAATTTGGATTTATTTTTAGATGTTTGAAAATTATATGAAATTGTGTAACACCAGAGACTTAAAAACTCTCTCAGGAAATCACCTTGTCCTACATATTAATTAGAACGTATCATCTATATTGTTTTCCAAGTGTATACTTCATTATCTCCTACAATAGCAAAAAGATTATGGAAATTTAAGATTAATAGAGACATGGCCAAATGCACCACGCAGGTGCACTAATAAATAATATTAAGTAGCAAGAACTTTTGGGTTTTCAAAATTACATTTTTTTTTTTTTAAAGTTTGCATGCCGATGATAAGTAGTAAAGGCAATACAGAGTTCCTTTGGACAAGTAAAAGAAATGAGAATTTTAAGCTTCCTATCATCACTTCAATATTTATGTGTATTCCTGTTTCACAGTGAATAGGAAGTTATGAACTGTCAAGTAATGAAAGAAAAATATCACCAACTATCAAGGAATAGAGTCTCAAAGAACTATTCTGGTTTGCGTATTTCTAAGGAATTTAAAAAATAAACTCAGTGGCTGAAAAGCAACACTATATTATTTCTCTGTATTAATAGTAGGCTCTAAACCAGAAAATACGTCCCACAAATAATATGTAACAATAACACCATCTAAGTATAAATGTAAAAATACTAGCATTTCATTGATAAGGTAAACGCTCAAGGTGAAGATTTCTTTCTGATTATTTTCGAACTAAGAATTGGCTACCGTCATATTAACTCAAATATTATGCAAATATTGCTTAGATCTTCATGTTAAATATTTTGAATCTTAGCAATAACTTAAAAAACCCGAAAAAGTCTTCTTTGTTACTATGGAATAGAGAAGACTCACATAAWAAGCACAGATTGCTCAAAATCATTTATGTATAGGGAAAAAATAATGTGCTATCAAAACAAGAAGCAAATTAAAAGTTCCACACTTTTCCAAATTGATCCATTACTTAAATGTTAATTTTTAACAGCACGAGGTGTTAATAATATTCCAACAAAAAGGTATTTTTAACATGGCAGTATATTTTATTCTCCTATTCAGAAATATTAATTATGTTTTAAGGTGAAGAAACATTCACACTAAACTTTACGAAAGAATCAGGGCGATGACTACTGCTCTCTACCAGAGCACACCTCTAACACTATTCAAGATTGCCTACAACATCARTCTCACAATTTTTTTTTCTTATTTTTGTCCCAGCCAAACAAATACACAATGGGAACCTTAAGAATGCTCCTTTGTGCAAAATGTATCTGGCTGTCTTCAAACTGACGGTATGAATAAGACATATTTTGTAGATCAAAACAGAGTCACTTATGAAGTGATCCCCACACATACCCAGGTACAATTACTAGATATACAAGGAAGAGTGATAGCTGACCATGTGGGACATACTTAGCCTACTTCTGCAAACAGAACAAATGACTTTTTAAACCTACCTGCTTAGTTTTTATTTAAACTGACTAAGCACAGATACACCATCAGCTGCAGTCTCTTAACATCAAGGGCAGAGAATGAGAGTAGCAATTTCTTATACTCAAATTCAACCATCAAGAACACATCTGTTTGTGCCCTGAATGGTACTGTTTCTGTCTGCAAGAAAAAATGCCACATGGAAAATAGAAAATTCTTTGATGGCTCCCTCAGTTGTTATGTTTATATGACAGAACACTCCCAACAGTTGCTCTCATGATCTGTGTTTAGGTAAAACAAAACAAAAACAACACCTCCTTGTATTTTTAGATAATAGACTGTTCTAAAGTAGAGGATTCTAAACCAAAATAGATTAAGAMTAGTTCAATAGACTGTGACATTACAATAACATTACAAGAGCAAGAAACTAAAATAAAGACATGCCTAGATTAGGCCAATAGAAGGAACAAACACAGAACCAGCTCTGGTAAACTTTACCAAAAATAAATTGGGCAATTGTACAGCATCTTCATAGGCAGTGGTGAAAACTTCCCTAATATCAGCAAGTCCTCAGTGAGAAGACAGTTGTTGAATATACTGAGTGTCTTTTTTATACTGTTATTTGAATAGAACTCACACAGACAATATCTGAGAATTTATGTAAAGGACTGATTGAAATGTTAAACTTACAGCTGTGGTAAATTGGGTCTAACAAAGGGATCATTTTCTGCCCCATTCACAGCTTTATTTTTCCTCTGCTTGGGTTCAGAATTGGCAGATGGTGCCTGAGAATTATTTGTAGTTGGAGGCTTTCGCTTGGCCAGGAGCTTTCTTTGCCTTTCAATGTCTTCCCTTTGTTGATTCACCCATTCTTGCTGCCTGTAAATCCAAAAAAGCTTTATTAAAATTTCAATCATTTTATATTTTAGAAAGGATTTTACAAACTGATAATGCTTTGAATTACTTTTCCTTTTAAACTTCCTGTTCATGTGAAAATGTTTCCTTGGAAAATGAGCAGTATTCTTCATGAGGTTTAAAAATTTTCAAAGTTTTGGCATAATTTACTTTTCACGTGTGCTTTTTTGAAAGATTTTCACAACGGAAAAAAAAGTATGTGTAACCTAATGGATACCTTAGTCCACACAATCAAACAAAAACCAGAGACAGTAGGCAATACTTTATCTTTTATAACACAAGTACTGCATTTCACCTCCTAAATAAATCGCCAGGTTGGTTATATGGCAAAGTTACAGCTTCTGTGCAAACCACATACACAGGAATGGCTATAAAGAACAGAATCACAAGGTATTAACTATGCATGCAATTCTCAAACCTGAAATGTGGACTTTTTTTTTTTTTAAAGATGCCTTCAGAAACTAATGGCCTAGGCAATCGCATAATGCTAAGAATATATATATTTCCCACCAAAAATTAAAATGCTGGTGAACATGTGAGTATATCCAAAGACTCAACCAGATTAAAAAATAAACAGAAAAGAATATCCCTCAAATCACTGCATAATTACTTCTGTGACCTTCACTGTGTCACAGGCCTCATCTCTGCTAAGATACCTGTTGAAGCAGCACTCTTTCCTGCTGGCTGCTTTACCACATCCACGTACACTAGACCCTAGCCAAGTGTTTGTCCCTCCTCCACACTCCTTCAGTGCGAGAAAGGGTTGTGAACCTGGAGAAGCTGCTACAGGAAAGGACGCACACGTAGCACCTATGTGACCTACAAGAACTCTATAGACCTCATTTGCTCCAATGCATGGATAGCTATTTGAAAAAATCTAGTTTTACTGCTCTGTCAGCTGAGCTGAATAATTATGTGTTCATTCAGTACACATTTTTTCTAAGGATAGTTAAAATGAAGTGAAGCCTAATCATCTTTCAAAGACACCCTGCATTACTATTCTGTCAGCTGATTAAGGGAGTTCTGTACTGTACTCTCAAGACTTTAAAAAGCAAAGCAAAATACAACATACGAAAAGTAGTTCCAATCCTAAAATCTCTTTGTAATAATAATAAAAAAATCCACTAGAGGGAACTAACAATTACTGAGAATTTTATGAACATAACATTGACTAACTTCACAAGATTTTGAAATGCAAAGCCATCTGTCCACTGTTCAGTAAATGAAGCACCATGACGAACTGTTGTAAAATGCCCCAGGCGTAATCTGTCTTGCATGCTCTTCTCTCTGCTTGCCAGCTTTTCCTGGGTGCTCTAAGAAAGTCAAAAATATTCACATTAGTAATACTGAAGTACTCAGAAAGTCAGTAAAATACTCAGGCTTCTTCCTACAACAAATTTGTACAGCAATGAATGATAAAAGGAGAGTTGATGAAAATACTTTTACTTTGCTTTCATTCTAACTTCTGCATAACTCAAACATCTGCAGTTGTCAGAATTTGTATCAATGACTATGATGATTCATGCATCAGAATATCTGAGATCAACTCAGATATAATGCTAACTAGTCATCATACTCAATAAAAATATCTTATCTGTAAACACAAAAACTCTGACAAGGCATCAACATCATACAGAAATAAAACTAAAATTATGTCTATTAGACATGAGGCACATTGTTCTAGATGAGCCTGCCTAGCTACTAAAAGGAGTGTATCTAGTCTACTTTGCCTGGAAACGCATTTGCTGCAATCTAAATTACTATTCCTGCCAAACTGCTTGGGTTCAGGAACCTCAACAAGGGCAGGCACCACATGCTTGCAGTAATGCAAGCGACTGCTCGTCTCAGRGATAGCATGAGATTCCCTGGAATGACAGACAATGGAGCCCATTTAGAATACTTCAGCTCTGCCGATGGACACAGACCTCTTAAAACACCTCCTTCTTAAGGATTGCTTAGGACTGTTAACACAAATGTGAGCAAGAAGCTGACTGAACTGGAGATCTTCAGTACAGATTTCTGTACTGAACAGGAGACCTAGGGGTCTTTAAAGGAAGAAAGGCCGGTGGATATTACTAGCCAAAGGCCATCTACCCAGTTTCATTCTGAACAAACTGGATGCATCTTTCCTTAATATTCATGCTGGAACTTACAAGGAATGCAGTTAACCTTTTTGTGACAGGTTAGTGAAAAAATTCTCTCTAATCTTCTWACAAATCAGTTCAAGACTCTGTATTTAATAGTACTGGGAAACCAATTTGGTTGTTCACCATACTTTTTTTTTATAGTGTAATTTATAATAAACTCTTTTCCTATTCACTTTAAAAAAATAAAATTATTTTAAAGAAGAGGAAAGTAGAAACAAGACATCCTTACCTTTTAAGGAAAAGTGCTTCTTGTTTAAATATAATTGACATTAAATTTGAAATTRTCATCTCTTTGAAATGAACATGAAAGCAAACAGCCCAATTTCTGCCCTTACCTCCTTTAACTCTGTGTTGGCACATCATTTTTTTTCATTTTATATCCAAAATTATCCCTAATCACTCAGGCCTCTCATCAAGAGATCTAATTGTAATCTAATTTTTAAAGTTTGTTGAGAAGACTAGTCACAATCTAAACTCCTATATTTTATGCTCTATCTAAATTAGCCATCATGGGGTAGGGGGGAGCAGAAAGAACACACAAACAAAACCTTGCATTCAAGAAGGCACATTTTCTACATTCCAAACTAAAAGTTTTGCTTTGCCTACTCAGGCTTAAAAACAACACAAAACAAAAACATATGAACAACAACAATAAAAACCCCCCACATTACTTCCAGATAGAGATCATACAGAAGAAGTTTCAGTCTCAAAAATGAATTTGAAAATTTTCTTTTAACCACAAACACTTTAAAAACAGCAAACTTACCTTTTCAATCAGAAGCTTCTTGCTCATTGAAATACATTTGTTTAACCTTTCTTTATATTTTTCAAGTAGCTTTTGTTGTTCATCTATTTGTCTTCTAAGATCACAGTTAGCCTTATTAATATAAAAAAGAAATGCTTACTTAAAGTATTAGAGAGTCATCATTTTTATCAGCAACCAAAGAAAACAAAGGTAGCTAATTTCACCATGCATTTTTTGTGCCTAAAAGAATTAACACGGATATACAGATATTTCAGTGTACTTGATTGCCTATATATCCAAACACAAACATAAGCACATCTATTGATGATAGGCAAAAAAACTCATTTCAGATTTTTTAAGTTTTATCTCCTGATCCTACACTTCTGATTGCTTAAACCATGTAAAATTTGATGGTTTTAAAATAATATAAATATTGACTATGAAAAACTTTTAAATTATCTGAGTAAAGAATAACAAATTCCCTATGTTTCAATTAGATTTGTCTTATATCTTAGAAAAATAGCTGTATTGTCTCAGCTAAAATAAATCAAATTAAAAAAATAGCTTTGTGCATTCCATATTGTTGAACACATGCTAAAATAGACATTCTAGAAGCTGTATGGGTAAATATATGTGTCCATATATGAAGGCAAAATCAAAAACTTTCTGACTTGGGATAGTGTTTTTGTTTCACTAGTGTGTGGTTCATTTTTTGTATTTCTATGTAGCACATTTCTAATCAGACTTTCAGGAGCACAGGCACCACAAGCATTAAACTCTTTCATCTGAAGACTCCTTTATTTTTGTAAAACATATAATATAGGTTTATGATTTAAAGCAACTGTTTACTGCTCAAGACAATTTCTGTCACAATCACTTCCATTCTGAAACTGCCAACAGTTTCTACACTGATGACTGCTATTTACAATTAAAACAAAAAATCTATTATGTAAAATTATAATAAGAACTGTGGGAATTAATCAACTGCCTGCAAAACAATATCAACTTTCTTTGTACCCTCAGGAAGTCTATAAACATATTTAATCATTAATAAGTCAAAGTACAGAAACAGAAAAATAAGTCTTTTATATTTCATTTTGCAGACTTCTCAGTTTTTCAGGAAAAAAGTAATTAAAAAATTACCAAATTTTCTCACCTTTTCATGTGGTAACTTTGGGCTTATTTTCTAAAACAGGGATTATTAATTAAAAATACATATATTTGCAATAGATTCACTGCCTGGCGTTCTGAAATATAATTATCCCACGTTTAACACTTACCCTGAGTAAGTCATCTATACGACCTTCTTTCTTTTCCAAGTCTTGATTTTTATTACTTTCTAGTGCAGCTAGTTTCAGCATTGTGAGATCAGTCTAAAAAGAATATTTTAAAATACTGAATCTTGTTCTTTGGAAATTACAGTATTATTTTTCTCATTTTTTTTACATAGAGAAATGAACTATTTAAAAACACTAAAAAAAAAGACCAGCACATCTCATTTTTATGACTTTTAATAGTGACAGAGAAGTCGTTACTCAAAACAGCTTTCTCTCTTCTGAGAGACTGGGTACAGCTGGGATGAATAGCTAACAGTTTAAAAGATTTCATCACTAATTCAGAATTAATTCTTCACAAAGAAGTATATACAGCAGGGCAAGAATGTAAATGTCAGCTAATTACTTATGTCCTCTGCATTAGTTTAACAGGTGAACTAACCTGACCCTAACTCACTGTGAAAGACAGAAGCACAGATCACACAAAAAATGGCAGAAAGAATACAACAATTGCTATTGGCTTTCAAAAGTCATGACAGATCTAACTATATCATTTTTTAATTATCATCTAATTTTTCTTCTTCAAGGTTATATTTGAACTGCACGCTGACAACGCTGGCTGTCACCTCAAGTACTGCCTGAGAGAGAAGTCTCCTCTCCTAAGATCACAAGACAGCTAAAACCTTGAGCAGCAGCAGCATACTGCATTCATCAGAAGCTAACTGCTCGCAAGGCACAGCACTGGAAGCAGAGCATGCACAGAATACAAAACTAATCAGAAGGATTTGAATCATAAGCTGTTGAACTTCAAAACATTTTGGCAAACTGTAAAAAGTAAACCTTTCAAAAGCCTTGAGGAGTTCAGATGTAGCTGAAAGACAAACAAACATATCTAGCAGTTTTTATTGCTATCTGAAATTATATGGCATAACTCTACACAGAAGTGCTTACCTGAGTAATTTTAAAAGATAACTGCTTTGGTTGCGTGATAGGGTGGTCCCCGAAAGCTAACGAAGTAGGAGAAGGACTATTCTGTCGAACCTAGAATGCACAAAACCAAAGGATTTTAGGTACAACTGCTAATACATAGATGTGAGCATAACCTTGTTTACAAGTCTTGGCAGAAAAATAGTACAGCATGGAGAAAGATGATGTCTTTATTACAGAAGATTATAAAAAGCCCCATGTTGAGTACTGCATCAAGCATAATCACTATGCTGTTAAATATCACTCAAATTCTAGAAACGATGCACTATAGTCTGAGAAAACTAGGGTTGTCACTATTAAGACAGAGACTGAATGATTTAAGACTATACAAGACTGACAAAGGAATTCCAGCCTAACACAGACTTATTTATTTAAATCTAAGCTTTCACAACTCAAAAATAAACTAAGTTGAGAGCTTCTTCCTGATAGGAGAGGCAGAAAGGGGACGTTAATGCAGACTAAAACACAAATCACAAAACACATTGAATAAAGTTGAAATTTACTGGTAAAGGAAATAAATTCTTTCAAAAGGATTGACAAACATTGTCCTGTCATTTAAAATCATGCATGGGAATGCCTATCACTGAAATTGTGCATGTAAAGAGGAAAAATATAAATTAGCAGTAATGAAGAAAATTTTAAAAGAATACAGACAAGTTAGGCTGGAATTACTAAAAATTTATAGTTTATAAAAATATTAGTTTGTTATACCCTGAGCTGCTGGTTCACTTTTCTCATAAACGAGAAGTATAGGAGCAAAATGCCACTCTTTTTGTGCAAGACTTGTGAATAGGTGTAATTATTGCCTTTTGATAGATACACAACACTTTATATTCACACTAATGTTCAACTTTCCTTTGTACTTAAAAACTATGTTTTAGAAAAAAAGTCTTAGAAAAAGCTGTTAAAAAATGTACCTAGAAAATTTTAGTTCTAAGTTCATCCTGTTTGACTGTTAAAAAAAATTTTAAAAAATAAGGCATTCCTTCCCAGAATTGCTTCCTTGGAAAAACTTTCCCTGTGAACAGACAGTTTTCATTTCAAACCACCTTCAGTGTGCAGACATCCACATCCACTCAGAAGTTCAGCAACTTACTGAAGAAGGGGCGGAATGTGAATTCTGAGGAGATCGGATTGCAGGAGGGACACCCCGCACTGGGCTCGAGCCGTTCCCACCTTGGTACTGAAAGGAAGATATAGTCTTCAAATTAGTCAACCTTCTTATCAAAACACATTATATGTTTGCTGAATGATGCAGTCATCCTAAATATAATTTTATAATTTCCATAGTATTGTATTGATAGAGGGAAAAGGGAAAAGAACATGTTCTTTGTATTTTAGCTCAGGTTGTACATTAAGAGATGACCACATTTTTACTTTAGAATTTAATAGTAGTAAATGTTTATTAAAAATAAACAAACAAAATAACCACATAGCACCCTCTTGTAACCTATTTGCTTTAAGTAAAAGCTTGCAATATCCCTCCATCCCCCCAAAAATAATACAGACAGTATTTTCGTATGAACCTTGAGCTAGTGCAGGCTACTAAGCTGAAAGAAAGTCTGTACCACCACTGTAGTTTGGCATGCCTATGTTCACAAGTACCTTCTACAATTGCTTTGAAAATTACGTAGTAGTAGTCGTAAGTTTTTAAACAACAAAAAATTACCTCAAAATAGTCACTAATCTTGTGACCACGTCCCCCAATATTCTTTCCTGAAACAAATACGTTAATACATTAGAATTGATGAATTGTTTACAGACTTTCACTCATACAGTAATTATCACTTATTTATGGATTTTTGCTGATGTGCTAATATGGGATCTCAATACATAGATAATTAGGGGGATTATATTATAGCAAAGGGGTTTGCTTACACCACTTGTTGAGGGACTGAGCTGTATCAGATTTAAACTCCAAAACCCCACAGCTTTTGTACTGGTTTGGCAAGAAGTATATACATCTTCTCTCTCCTCATCAGACAGACCAAACACCTAGCACACTCTCTCTCTCTCTCTCTCTCTCTTTTCAAGCACTGTCACAACGTTCACACACTTTCAGAGTATCAAATTAACCAAATTAATCAACCTTTATCAAATTAAGCCTGTTAGCGTTATTTTGCCCAAACCTGAGCCCTGGGATTTCCCAAAGTGCCAGTAACAGTGTGGACATGGAGCATGACTGAGCAGTGCCATCCTTCCCTGGCTGGCACATACACGAATAACTGGGCACTACGCAGAGCGGAGTGGAAGGACGGCCTCTCTTTCCTCTCAAGTGGTATTAGGATGCCAGGAGCACCAGCTTGCAGTGATCTTTCTCCAATATGAGTGGTCAAAACCACAGCCAGCACTTCACTGCTTTGCCTAATACCATTAATGCTGCCTTCTCCTCTAATGTGAATTGGTAAATAAATCTTAAAATTCAGTATTTTGCACAAATCATACTAAACTGCTCAGAGACTTCTCAAAATCRGACTACTATTCAAAACTTTCTTCTATATAGGTAGGAATTTTTAGAACATATTAGATGACCATTAGCCATCGTGCTAGGCTATACCTTTGCACTTTCTACCACAGACTTCCATGGTTTTGTATTACCTCAACCTAATTCTTTCTTATCCTATACCCCTCTATGCTGGTGTTGCCTCATAGCTTTCTCACTCACAAGTACCATAAAGAAATGTGCGACTGACTTTGCATGTCAACACTTTATACAGAGGTTTATTGGATAAAATAATTCCATTTTGTTTTATACCACAGCTACTGCTCTCCAGACCCCCTTTTTCTTCCCCTACTTTCTATTGCACTAATGATTTCCATCTTCTTCATGCTTAACTCTCATATACACATCACTTATCAAATGCTTTCATCTGGCAAAAACAGACAGAACCTACTTCTTTTTGGACCATAGCATCTACCTTGTGTCATGCTACATTATTCTGTAGGAATGAAATACATCATGTTAGCTGGGCACAATCGATCATGAATATATTCACACTGATTTTATCCTCCCTATCCAAGCAAATCCATTTTCAAAAAAATACTTTTCTTCAAAATGTATTAATTGCTTTCCATATTACAGAAATCAAAATCCTAGGTACACAGCACAAGAGACCAATCTCTTGATCCTCCCTTTTCTGCGGCAAAATCTGCACTTGTTCCTTTTCTGCGGCAATATCTGCACTTGTTGTGTTTATCCCATACTGCATCACTCCTATGCCAGTTCTGTAAGTTTACTGCTGTGCAAAATACTTGGTTGCACTGCTGTTGACAGCAAAACAGTAAGATACCAGAATCATGTTATATATGTCAATAAATTCCAAAATCGTCTAGCATCTCTGATTTCAATTCCCACTTTCACTTCCCAATTCAATGCAGGAAAAATTAGGCACTAGAACAATGGATGACTTTTTTTCCCCAAATTTCTTTGAAATAATTGGGTCACTGTGAAACAGCGCTTTCCAAGAAATGAATTTTAGTCAGAATAAGTAATTCTTCAACTAACAGCATAACCAAGCTTTCCGGATATGTAGCCAACAGATATACAACTGAAGCGATATTTCCTAGCTCAGTTAGGAAACAAAAATGTTAATACGAATATTATCAAAACTGTTTCCCCCTTTTGATGAGTATCTATCTAGAGATTTAATTTCCATCATTTCTCCCAAAGAAGATTAAAGAGAAGAATGACAAAAATTGCATTTTGTAAATGCTGAATTGGAATTAACTATCTCATCCTGATTCTCCCATCCTTCTAGTTCTCTACCCTGTAAAACCGTCCATAGAGAAGGAAGGAGAAAATTCAGTTATTTTTAAATGAACATGAAGAACAAGCAATTACACATGACAATCAGTAATCCTCTCTTCCTCTTGCCTCCTGAAAAGAAACACAGAGCACAGAGGTACTTCGGATGAGAAAAGCTGCCGTATATCTTAAGAGGTACACAGAATGTTATCACATCTGCAAGCTATRCATGCAGCAGCACACAACTCTTATAGGCAATTACCAGCCAAATTCAGCTTTTGCTGATGGTCCCTTCCAGTAATTAATAAAGTTAAGGAGAAAAGATTTATCAACCAAAAACCACAACTTGTCTTATTAAACAGAAATAGATCTTTTAAGGTTAACAGTCAAAATGTTGTGTATGTATTATTTCATTAAATGCATGCAGTTATCCATTCAATTTAGGTTTATTGTAGTTTACCTTGGCTGCTTTCACTCTGAGTATCTGCTTTTCTTTTTCTTCCTCTGGAAGGTTCTGACTGTTTTTTCTCTGGAGTCTACAAAATTTAAAAAAAATCAAATAATAGCTCTATTTATTTATATCATTGTTCTATTATTGAGACATGAGCTGAACTCATTCATAAAACATGATTTCACAATTTAGCAGAGATGTCATTTCAGATATTAGTTGAATTAGATAATATGAAGCTTGGTCAAACAGATACATATAAACTAAATAATATCCTTAGGAAGGTGAAAAATAGCTCTTAAATAATCTTCCCAAGGTTGATTCTGCATTATTAATTACAAAGTCATTATATATTTTCATCCATTCCAGATTTTATGAATACAATTTTGCTTAAATTCCTGCCACATTTCACCAAGACCTTATGCTCTATATTACAGTTAGTGAAATAAACAAGTGATTCCTGATAGTGTTTTCTATACATTGCCAGAGTATAAACACTGAATTCTTGTGTTTCAATAGGAAGCCAGTGTTAATATTTATAGCTGCAGAAGTAATCTCTAAACTAATGTAAGCTGTAGACTATTGATTTTTACAACCTGTTTCTTAAAAAACAACAACCTGCTTAAAATTTGATACCTAATCATTTCCACTCTCCCTCCCACTTTTATTAGTATCTCAAAAAGACACAGGCAACTTGTTAAATCTCTCATAAAGGTGCTCAGTTGTAGTTAAAAGTTAGTAGTTAACTGTAATTATTAGTTGTCAATTAACCACCTATTTTACAAAGAATAGATATAGTTGCCTAGAAACTATAATCAAGAACACGCTAAATAAGAGAGGGCTGCTGCTCTCCATTGATCTGAGGATTTGAACATGCTGTTTGAGCAACTTGTGCAAAGTGCTGTGGTTCAAGGAAGAGATATTGTTGTGCGTTCAGCCTCCAGAAAACCCAATACCCATAGCTGAAAAAAACAAAGCAGCCACTAAACCATGTCTATTCTACAATAAACAAAATTGTTGGTCCCAAATACCTTGAAGAAAATTTGAGCTAAGTAGTAAGGCACTTCATCATTTTACAATACTATCATTTTATGGTTTCACCATTTTGTCAGTTTGGGTTCAAATTATTCAACACAGAAAACATCACTAAAATTCAAATTTCAACCAATTACTAAAAACATTCTGAGGATATTTCTGTTCCAAAATACTCATATGGATACTTTCAAACACAAACTTACAACAAAAATCTTAAGATATTTTTATTGGCAAAATTTAAATTTGATTATAGACTCTACCAAATGCAAGAAGCCTGTATCTTTTACAATGTGATTATACATCAGCCAACTGAACATGGCACCATTCTGAAAATGAAACACTCTAAAAGCAGAAAGCATAGCACACACGTATTATTTTAATCATCTACAATTACTGTAAGGGTAAATACCTAACATTAAACTAGCTTTCCACAAAATTAAATCAAAAATATTTAACCAAGTATTTTCCTCTTATTCTTCATTATTTTCCAGCTTCTAACACTGTAGTTGTTATTTAAATATAGACTAAGGCAGGAAAAACTTGTATTTGTAAACCAATTAAGATCTCCAAAGAAAAAAATATTTTCTAACATAGACTGTTAAAAGTTAGAAATAGAAAACTACAGTTTTCTATTTTGAAAGCAGACTTTGAAAGAAGGTTATATTTTTAAAACTGAAACTCAAATAGTTTGTAAACAAGTATATCCTTATATCCTTATATCCTTAAGCTCCTCTCATTTCTTTCACTGTCTAATTTAACCTTCTGAAACAAGTAGCATTAGCACACTAATGAGGTTTCTACATGTATCTAACAAGGTCCATGGCACTTTTCCTAAGCATAGCATTCACATGGCAATGTACAGTGCACATCCATCACAATCAAATGGTCTCCAAAATCCATCCCAGTGAATGAAGTCCCCAAGCTCATCCTCTCCCCCTGCTAAAGGCAGATCCAAACTGCTGTCAGAGACTCAATTCAGAAGATCTGCATACAGGCAACATTTAGATCAAAATTCTACTATATGAAGAAAACAAAATGTTTTTGAAGCCATCCAAACTTTTCAAAGCTTTTCTAAAGTTATCCACAGCTTGGCATGTTAGCAGAGCCTTATATGTCCCGGGAACAATTCTGGCTTAGCCCCACATGGTCAATGTGGTTCCCCTAGCCCTTCCTTTTCAATATTTATAGTTTTTAATCTTGGCGAGTAGCATACCGTTTTATAAAACAAACATTTGCAAATGCCAACTCTCAACTAATTCACCTCTTTTTCAAAAATATTTAGATTAGCATTTTTATATATATGTATATATATATACACTATGTATAGTTAAATATTTATTCTAAATATTTATTATTATTCTAAATATTTATTATTTATTTATTATTTAAATATTTATTATGTTATTATAGTAGTGTAAGAGCATAATTTGGTGAGTTATTTTTGCAGGAAAAAGGTTTGTGTGTGATCAAAATCACAGTTTTTATTCTTTTCTTCTCTCAACATTTGAATCTCCAGAACGCTTAGTAGTTATGTTTTTTTTTTCAATTGTTAATGTTTTYCATATGCCTACTGAATGCACTGATAGTCTTCCCTAAGTGTTTTCTTCTAGCTCCTGCTCTTCCCCTAGCAAAGCGTCACAGCTAGTGCAAACTGAAATGCATCAGTGATGTTTTCCTCAGCAACATATGCTAAATTCCAATTAGATTAAACCTTCAGTTACTTTTGATATTGTTTATAATGAGGGATCTGTATTTCTGGCAACTGCAGTGACGAAACGTCTGCAAGCAAGCAGAGCACAACATTTRACTAACTAATCAAACTGGATAAATTGTGTGACACTCTAGGCTTTCCTGTTTTGCATAATTTTTTGGCTATGCAGAACAGAATATACCTATAACGAAAATAATATGTTTGTAACTGAAACAACTGAAATAAAGGTCTGGATGTTAAGATCAAAAATCCAATAAATGGTAATCACTCACGACTCTGAGCTGAATCCACAACAAATCCTGGTTTCAAGCCATTCTGCAGATCAAAGTTCACCTTATAAAGTTTCTTAGTTCAAACTGTGATTCAAACAGAATGGTCCTCCTGATGAACCATAAGGCACGAGAAAACATTACAATTCTAATTGTAACTCTTCAGTCCCACGTGCAGAAAATCAAAGATGAAAAATAATRTGCCAGAGAAACAAAAAGACATGCACATAGGAGAAGCCTCTTGTTTTGAAAAATTAATGTCAAAGATTTTTTTTTTTAATGTTTCCTTAATGATTAAAGCACAGAATGACATGAAGGCATCATTGCAATTTGATGAGAAACTGACATTCTCGCTACATAAATTCACTCCAATATGATTAATATTTGCATTTCTACTACTCTGTTCTCCACAAACTCATTGTAAAACAGCAGTTCTTTCTCAATACGAAATGATAGCACTGCTTGCCATATGAATAAGTCTTTGTATTTCCACCCTACCTTTCACACAAGGAATTCTCTATTATTATCAGACCTTCATTGTCACATCATTAGAAAATCTTGTTTGTAGAATTTAAAATTGAAGTGTACTCTTTATAGGATTACAGAATATAAGAAACTGGGTGTTATTTTAAGAACAAAAGTCTAAAAAATTAGCAATACAATTATGGCAATAATTGGCAATACAATTGGCAATACAAAAAAAAATTGGCAATACAATTATGAGTTAATTTAAGTGAATACAGCTGACAACTTTTGAGAATGGGTCAGAAAATCAAATTTCCTTATTCAATGTTGTCAAGACTCCCCAAAAAAACAGAAGGAACTTGGAGAGAATTGCTCTGTCCAGGAGCTTTTAAAAATGTGTTTTTAGGATCCCCTACTCATTTCTTTTAACCATCAGCAGTTCCTCAAGCAATATTATTTAGTAAGTTTTGTTTAGGAAATTCTTATACAATAATTAAATTACTGAAAATACAAGGGTGACTTCTATTTGAAAAATGGCAGAGTAAACATATAGATCATTTCCCTCTAGTTCATGATAAATGATCTTCAAAGGCCACCTATAGTCAGGGAAGCTATTTAAAATGGCTATTCAATGAGCCAATATACATCTTGTGCATCACTCCATCATTTGTTCCTCTGACTTACTACTTTTTATTCATTACGGCTACAGGAAGATGGACTGAATTCCTTAACTTGTGAGTAAATCAGCAGCGCTTTTAATTAGGTTCCAATTCCGTATTACAGTTAGACCTTAAATCAAGCCAGYATTACTCTATAATTGAGTATTATAGACACATCCCAAAGATTCTGCAGCCACAGCACACGTGCCAGAATAGGCAGGTGGCCGGTCATGCCTTCACCTGAACACACTACTACAAAAGAAAAGAAAAATCTCTGATTGTAGGCTGAACGAATGTTATCTCAAGGGATAGATGCTTGGGATTTATCCTAGCTCATCCTTTTTTTTCCCCCTACTATTATTAAAAACAAAACAAAAACCACTTTTCAGACTGTCTCTGGATTGGCCTACCAAATGAGCAGAACAAGTTTTTGCTCAGCAAAAGTCTATAAAGATAGATACAGGATAGCCCACAGTGACACACTAGTTCTACTCAACTTCACTCCGAGAAAACATTTCAGACAACTGAGAACTTCCTTTGTACGTTGTGCAGGAAAATGGCTCCAGAGTTATTGGAAGCTATGAAGAAAAGTGATGGCAGTCACACTCAAGRCAATACACTCAAAAATACAGAGATTCTACGTGTAATTCAAAAGAAAATCCAATCAAGAAAGGGAAGAAAAAAAAAGAGAAAAAAAGGAGAAAAAAAAAGAAAGAAGGAAAGAAAAAAAGATTTTAACATGTGAAAATAATATTAAAACCACATTTCTGCAGACTATCCTTCCAGCATAAAAATATTTCAAACACAGGTCTCTCTTGGCCTTGAAACATATTCTTGTTTCCGATGTTTATAAGCAAGTTGATACAACCTGTGATGTATACAGGCAAAACTGCTGCAGTTTTACCCTTCTTTAAATGCATAAGCTCTTACCTAAAAGACACATGAATGCAACAATGTCAACGTTGGCAGGCAATACAAAACTCTTCTAGTCTAGAGATGCCTGCACTCACACTGAGACCTACTAAAGATCAGAACTTTTTTTTGATTACAAAGTGGTATCAGACTAGAAATCAAACAGTAAGAACTGCAGCTTTTAGAAATGGAAACAGCAGTTATTGTCTGATCTAGGAGTAAATCCATATTTTTAAAGAAAATATAGCAAATTAAATCAGCTTTTAGAGTATTTTTACAAATGAAGCTAAATACTAGTCTATCTGTGCTTATGAGAGCTTTAAATAAAGAACTTAGCAAACTATTGATGCATTTTTAACTTTAAAAGCCACACTGTCACAGTAAAACTGTATGTACTCTAAGGATTTAGAACAACCTGGCAAATAAAAATTCATCTCATTACCAAAAACCCAAAGAAACATTTATGAAGTTACATATTTATCTTCAAAGAATAGGTATCTTTTAGTATTATGTGCATTTTCCCAGTCTTGCTCTACTGAAAGAGAATTTCATATTCTATTTTATTCTATATGAAATAGACTAAAATTATGACATATTTGCATGAGGTAAAATGACTTTGCCCAGCATACATACCTCTGATTCTTTATCACTTAACGATCCCAAGCTTCCAAAACTATGATTTGAACTTTCATTATTTGTTGATGCCTAGATAAATAAAACACCAAATATTATATACAGATTTATAAAACTGCTAAGTCATTGTCATCAATCAGTCACAGTGACAGTAAATAACAGTAATCAAATTTCATGCTTTATGAAGAACTGACCAACCACAGAGCCTCGACTGTATGGAGTTCAATGGGTATATACATAGATATGGCACAAGAAATTGTTTTAACTGCTTTTATTCTATACATACATCCTAAGACTTGAAAAAGAATCACATATAGGATGCTAATGAGACACGCTGGGGGGAGGGGGGAGAGCATGTACAGTGCTCAAGAAGCTGCATAACTGATTAATACAGAACACAAATTTTGAAAAATGCTAAATCTTAATTTTGATGAATAATTGTAAAAGCAACAGTAAAACCCTACAATATCCAAAAATGTTTCATTCTTACCTGAAAGTAGCAAAACATCCAACAACAAATTCCTTAGAGAATAGGCTTACACAGGCAACATCGCTGAAAGATTTGGAGACTACTAGCAAATTTCATTTTTAAAAGAAATGGGTTCTTAATTTTCCCCAAGACAAACAYTTGGCTATTGTAGAGACTTTTTTTCCCTCCATTCAACTGCACAAAATCACATATGGACAATATTATTCTACATTCTTAGAACAGAAACCCTTTTCCCCAGAGTAACAAGATTAGCCTAGTTAGAAATAGAATTAGAAAAACCTGTGAAACAGTCCCAAGTTACAGTATTTATTTACAAAATTTCTAAGACTGATTTATGGAAGGCATCTCTTTGACAGAATGGCAGCATGGACATTTTACTGAAAGTCTCTTGTACGCTCAGATAATAAATATCGTGAATTAATTTGGCTTCTTATTAAAAGAAAAAATCTTATATTGCTAAATAATTCTCTTCTTTCATAGAGGAAAGCAGAAAAATGTTTTTTGAAGTAAATCAATAACTATTTCCAAGGCAAACACCCAACATTAAACTCTAGTATTACRTCAGTTATTAGGGTGATACTGATCTGCATCTCTGAACTAGAATTTCTCTAGAAATTTAACTAAGTATACAATTTCTAGCTTTTTTTCCCCAGTAATGAGATAAACGTGCCTATATGTAGCTATTCTATAATGCAAATATTGATATTTTGACTAGTATAATGATAACCTATATTGACATTTCAACCACTGCTTACAGGAAAAGTAGAGGAAAAAAAAAAAAGCTGGACTTTTTTCAGTACTTCCATCTGCAAAAAGCAGATGAAGTAGCCTTTCACAAGTAACAATCCCAATAATTAAGAGACCATATCAAAGACTGTTTCAAAAAATAACCAATACATACAGCTACTACTTCTATATTGATTTTACTTGGGTTCGGAAAACAAGAATCTGGCATGTATGGATTTTGGTCTTCAAAGCAAGACCAGACCAATGGAGATCATACTTGTATATCTCCTTTCCCCAAATACTTCTGCATATCAGACTAAAAAAGGTTTGTTGCCTTTATATAAAGAAACAAAACAAAAAACCACATGTAATTCTGTCTCAATATCTCCCACCAAAACTAGAGAAAATAATAATAAAAAAGACCATTCTAAACACAGCACAGATTAGCTACCTCATTTATCTGCCAGGCTGCACCAAACAGCATGTTATTCGGAGCGCAAGGAATAAAATGCAAACAAAACTGACAAAATTGCCATTTTATTGATGGCAAGATAAATCACGGGACTAGCTATTGGCATTCCCCATCCACTCCCACTTCTCCCCCCCCAAAAAAAAAGGTAAGTAGGAAGAAAAAAAAAAACAAAAACAAAAACACAACACTATTGCACTTTTCCTGAGGATCATTTGTGGAATATTTCTGCTTAAAAATAAGGAAAAGAACAAAACGGTGCATTACATGAGGGTCCATAAGATGGCAGCGGAATCTTTTGCAAGCAATCACCAAAGCATTTGGCAGTACTAGAAACCTTTACCCAGCTACCCATTTGGAAATCAACGGGATGAGACACCATTATCTGTTCAAACAGATCTTGGAATGCACCAAGGACAAGAATTTTATGTTTTGCATAGTGGTACTGAAAAAGCAACGAGTTAAATTTTTTTTTTCCCTCTGACTAATTTTGATGGACAAACTGAGAACCTGAAAATGAAACCTAAATTGGGATAAAAGTGAAATCAGCTGAAGAACAGACAATAAAAAGGACTTGAATAGAYTAATGAAATGGTTAAACAGAAACTCACAGTGAATCAAGGTTTAGAATAAATAAAAAAGCCTCATGCTCTTTTACTTGCATCTACTTTGGAAATAAAAAATGTAGTAAGCATGCAGAAGTAGAATAATTCCTGGAGAAGAA
Organism: Eudromia elegans; assembly: GCA_003342815.1. Taxonomy (NCBI): domain Eukaryota; kingdom Metazoa; phylum Chordata; class Aves; order Tinamiformes; family Tinamidae; genus Eudromia; species Eudromia elegans. Next base: position 5,568,054 of record PTEX01000034.1, on the reverse strand, counting down.
AGACTGGCAAAACAGCCAGAGAACAACACGGTTGTTTCAGAAACAATAGAAACGCTTATTTCTAATTAATTCTAATTCTAAAATCTAATTGTTAAAGGAGGACACATAGTCATTTGAACAATTACCTGAGCCAGTATTACCATGAACAAATAAATTAGCAGAAGTGGCACTGGGGAACTCAAGGAAAAAATATGGGCCAAAAGCTATGTCTCAATCTAATTTTAATCACAAGATAATGGCAAAGTATATATTCTTTGAAGTCATACATTGAAGACAATTAAATTAAAAGAGAGAAGTAGTTTTCTCTTGTCACTTTTTAAAAAGGTCACCTTTTGAAAAACTTTTTGCCAGTAACCTTCATGTCACATGAAAAAAACAAATGAAGAAGCTATGACGCAAGATCACTATTGCATCCATTTCATTCCACTCCACTTCATTACCAGGGAATTATTCAGTGATCAATACATCACAGGTTTACAGAAATTTCATCAAGATCTGATTTGATACAATATTTTGTTCTGTCATCTACACTGTTAATGAAAAAATGTTGGAAAAAAGAGGAAATTACTAACAAAGCTTGAATTAAATCATAAAAAACATACGACTGTTGCAAGGAATTTAAAAGCAGATTTCAAAAGAAAAATGTTTCAAATGAATAACATGAAGTTAAAAACACATAATATGAAGTAAATAGAAATGCACACATACAAGAGAGGTCACTCCGACTGTCTTAGTCTATTTTAAGTGGAACAATAAGGAGYTGGTCATTTGCAGAAGTGACAACTCCACTTAAATACAGGGAAAAAAGATTCCACCTCTGATAAAATAAAATCACAAAAGAATATGTGTAAGCTCATTCTTCATTTTTTGTTCATTTTGGTTTTTTTCCAATTAAAAAGGAAGTCCATGCCCATGTGCCATTGATCAGTGCAGCTCAAACAATCCTATTCTAAGTAAAATAATGGATTAAAGATTTTTCTTTACAATCCTTTCTAGGACAATATGTTTGCAAGCAAGTAATATGGGCAACATATAGGTGAGACACAATAAGCTATATTAGCATTTCAAAGGTGTGGATGACCACTTTTAGAACTTACTTTAGCTCCAACACTGCAACTTCCAGTACTCCCAGTGCTGCCACTTACTACTCCAGTGAATCTTGCCTCTAACAATTCCTGTCTTCTTGGATCCAGGCTATGAAGTTCATCCATTGCTCCTTAAAAAAAAAAAAAAAAGAAAAAGGAAAAAAAAAAAGAAAAGGCATTACATTCCATACAAAGCTTCTTTGCAGTGGAGTATTTTATAAACAATCAAACCAGTCACTGGCCTAAGCAAAACAGGGATTTACATTCGACTCAATTACATTTCATCACAGTCAATAATGAGTGGATTCAATGAAGTCCAGAAATTTCCGGAAAAGTCACGAGTTTCAGAAAAGCCTTCTTAAGTTTGGTGAAAACTACAGGCTGCTAAAGGGGTTTAAGAGACCTGGAACCTATAGTCTGTGATACCAATGAGATACTTGTTTATAGATCAAAAAATGGTCTGACAAGAGCAGAATACCTTTTCAGCATGAAACTTATTTCAGCAATCTCCTTACTCTCAATATTATTTACACCACTTAACCCATCAACATATTGACCTGAGACAAACAAATAAAACTGTAGCACAAAGGAGAAACAAGTGCATATCCCATAGTCCCTAATCTGCACGAAGGGGATGCCGAGTTACCAGGAGGCTTTTGCAGGGCAGAGGAGTAAGACCTGGGCCCACCCACAAGAGTGGGGCAAAGAGAAACCGAGATGTTGGTCAGGGATGGGGTCTCCTAGAGAGCCTGGTTGCCAGGGAAAGAGCAGCATCCACAGCATTGGCACAGAATGGCAAGGAGCTGAGAAGGAGAGAGAGCCACAAGAGCAGTTTCCGATGAGCTCAAACAATCTCAGCCTACATAAGCAGACTGAAACATGATGTGCAGCTTTCTAATTTGTATTTAAATCACTTACAAGTGTTTAATCAGTCTGAAAGATGATATAGACAAATAGTTTCCTGTATTTACACAAGCCCTGTTTTTTTGTTTTGCATTTTTCTGACCATTTGAACATTCAGTTTATCTTCAAATTGAAACAATTCAGTTGTTTTACCTTAAATACACTATTTAATAGCCAAGATTTTATATACCATTTTTAGTAACAGCCCCTCAAATACTACATCAAGTGATATGGCCACATTTCTTACACTAAGATACAACCTTATCAAGTTTGTGCTTTTCAATCCAACAGAAGACGACTACTTCAGAAAGAACTAACAGTAATATCATCTCTAGATAAGTGGCGTTACATTACATTACTCTCAGATATCACACAAACCTTTAGCACCCAAGTAGTAGCAGACATTTACATGCCGCATGTTTTGGCCACTCAAGGCCCACTCGGGCACGTCACAGCACAAAGTCACCACCATTTTTCCTGGCAGGGAAAGCAGAAGCTCCAGCATTTTGCCAATTCAAATTGCTTTAACCTCTTTCTCAGCATTTTCTCCGCTTTCCCAGGAAATGTGGGTAATGAACAGGCACCAGGGCTCCTCTGCTGCCAAGTCCCACACCAAGATCATCTCTAATGCAAGAAACAAACTGCACCAAAGGAAAACCAGTCAGGAAGCAGATGTAAAAATCTAGGAGTTCTCCATGGTAGTTTGAATTTTTCAATATTGGTGATGGGAAAGTAATAAAGTGCAATGGCATCGCTCCTCCAGTCCCAGTGCCTCCAAGCACCAGAATGCTTGCAAAAGATTGAATTAAGTATTTGCTCATAACTCATTAAAAATGACATTTTAGGAGAAAAAGTCTAGCAGAAAGTTGCAAGTATGTGTCTTTACCTCCTAAAAACAGATGTTCTGAGATACGTACATGCTGTGATTTACATCTTAAACAATGCAAAACTGCAGARAAAGGCTGCCAAACCAAACACAAGGGTTTGAACAAACTGGACTTTTTCYGCCCCACATAGTACGGAATCAAGTCCCAAGACTCAATTTCTATCTTGACATCTCTTAGCACCCTAAACAGACTCTATTTATCTAGCAAACAACAGCTTTAAGATGAAGAAAGCTCAACAGCTTCACTCTGTCACCTTCTTATGAGGCAGGTGAATCTTACTACAGGAAAGCAAGTCTTTTTCTCAGAACAAACCTCAAGRTCAGGCTGAGCTCCCTGGTGCCGCACTCCAAGCCAGTGCAAACCACCGCTCAGTTCAGAGAAAGGTGCACTCGTTTTGTCTGGTATCTGTAGCAGACCTATATGCCTTGAACTTCTAATGAACTTCTCATGCCAAAACAAAGCGCTTCACCACAGACACTTACCTATTGAAGGGAAGACAACAGCTCAAYAGTAGCTCAAATGTAAATTTTTGTAAATGTAAAACTGTAAATGTAAATGTAAAACTCAGATATTATGGTGATTCACATGGTGCAAGAATTATGTGCAACCTATTTTATTGGAGCACTGACGTTAACATTGATCATGTTAACGCAAGATACTCTCTCCACTGACAGTACCATCCTTTAGGTCAATAAGTCTAATACTCAGAT
>PTEX01000034.1:5542598-5564404 GCA_003342815.1 Eudromia elegans | reverse complement strand
AAAAAATTTAATAGAATCTCCTTTAAAAGGTACCAAACCATCTCTGTAATTAACGAACACTAGCCTTAAGGGCTAGTGCAACCATCCTAGGCATAGAAACCACTGATTAAGACCACTGCAATACAACTCCTAAAGCCTTTACATAACTGCTTATTTCAATCTGTAGTATCCTAAAAATACTTATCTATGTTGACGCTCTAGCAATTTAAGTTCATAACAACTGAATATGACAGTTCTTGTCATTCTAGAACACACACGTAGCAGACAAAATGAGACTTTTTAAATATTAAAAGCAAAGCAGATTACAAAAAAATTAATATAAATATAGATTTAAAAATCGTAAGCAGTTTCCTAAAACACTGCAAAACTCCACAAAACTGTTTTGTTTGGAAAACTCATCAACATGAAGATGCATCTCATCTCCGCATCTTCAAGCATTGCCGTCTGACCTTCACTTTTATTCAAAAAAGAACAAAGTGATCCACATAGCCTCCTTCTCTCTCATCCTTCCAAAACTCAGGACTTCCCTTATTGCTGATCCATCCAGGGAGGACTTTTACATTCTCCAAGAATATAAGGTAGTAAGTAATTTCTGCCTCCAAGAAAACTAACAAAACAAAATACTGTAAAACATTACACCACATGGAGTGAATGCCTATTTTTCCTAACTTCTAAACTGATGAAAATAATACTTACTGATTTAAAATAGAACACCTGGGCAGGAGGATTGAGAACTGAACCAATATACCAAAGTTGACTTGTGCGCTCCTAAACCAAGCCTTGAAGAACCTTTCTTTTATGGCATGTTTTGGAGAACCATAAAAAGCAGAACTGAAAATAGCCTTGCAAATTCCTCATGCGCTGAGCAAACAAGCAGAGATGTTCGCTGGGCGGCACCAGACCAAGCGGCAGAAATCTGAGAAGGAAGAATTCAATTCCAAGATAAGAGCACTGAGACACAGCCCTTCCTTAGCTGAGGCACTGAGCAGCACCACAGCCAAGGCCACAGTTACTCAGTACTGTGGCCTCAGGTATCAAAAAGAACCCACTTGACCTGAATTAGCAGTCAATAGGGAAGGCAGAAAGATACTGTCTTTAGATTTAAACAAAGTCAAGAACTGCCCCCCCAGCCCCAAACTCCACACATTTGCTACCAACACCACCAGACAGCCAAAGTCCCTGGCTTATTTTAGCCTGGGAATTTCAAAATGCTTATCATTGCTGATTTTCCAAAGAAAATGGGGAAAATCTTGTTCTGTGCAGGGCTGCACAGCCACTACAACCCCCAAACAGCAAGTGACACAAACAAGCACAGGAGAGTGTTACAGTTCAGTTTAATGCCTTCAAAGTGGTTGAAATCAAACATACTGATGCAGTTGCAAAGGGGAAAAAAGAAAAAAATCTATGCTCACGTCCCAGTGAAATTAGCTGTTTGACAAAATCTTAAGTGATATGGAATTGCTAATAAGATATATATCTAACAAAATACAAAATATATTCCATTAATCAAGAGTAATTTTCATTACACAGTGAAAACATCCTGTTCAGTCCCTGAACTTGTTATATTAAAGAAAACAACAGCAGGGGGATTACGTGTGTGTGTGTGTGTGTATGTGTGTGTGTATATATATATATATATATATATATATATATATATATATATATGTAAAACCAGTGTTTCTTTCTCAGGTTCGCTACTTGATTTAGGCACACCTATTTACTAACCAACACTTCCAACTACAGCCAGGTTGCTCTGGTGAGCTTACATTGCTTCTCTAGTATCATAGAAAGAACTTTTATCCCAAAAAGTGGTCCCTCTTTAAAAGAGAAAAGGAGAGGTTGCTTTTAGAAGAGCAACCAGAGCACTACATAAGCCTTACTTAAGAGGACTGCTACTTGTCTTGCACCTGAAGCTGTTTTACATCATTATTTCTGGAAGCCCTATGGAAGAAATCCAAGAATAACAGCCTGAATGAGAAGAGAAGGTAGTCTTGCTTTGAAGAAAAGCAAAAGCAAACAAGCCTTCCACTCCTCCAGAACCATCCTGCAAGGCTTCCAGACAGCCCCAGCCTCACTAAGCTCACAGGTAGAAGTCTAGGGGCACAAAGCAACAGTCTGAGGTAGGCAGTGCCAGAACAAGAAATGTAGGGTTTGCCAACGCACCTCTAGTGCTACCACAACAGTAAAACCTGCCCAGACAGAACTACAGGCACCTTCTGCCCATCTCCTCCTCCCACCAGCACTAGGCCAAAACCCCATAGACACAGAACCAGCTGCTTCAGCAACAACTGCACACTGAAGGATGCAAACTTTGGCTACAGAAAGCCAACAGGTTCTGCCTAAAAGGGGACAAACCCAGCAAGAACCAAACTGTTCTGCAAACTGTTGCATGAGCAGTGCTATTTTGTGCATCAAATCTGAGTAAGAGGTATCTTTAAATTTATGAAACTTAGGAACAATAGACAGCAGATGTCTTAAAGGTCATTTAGGACTGAACCTGTGAGGAAATCATTGTTTTAAGACATGAAAATTGCCTAATGTTATCTCTATAACATTTAATACACTATTAACTGATACTTAATTTATGAGATTAACTTTGATCATACTGTATCCCCTGTTTAGATTCAACAGCATAAAGCCACAATTTTGCCTGAAAAATATTTACATATTGTTTTCACAGTATTCTTAGAAGTACTGCTTGCATATGCAACTGAAATTTAAATTAAGCAGTGTTTTTCTCTGTTTCTATTCTGCATGTACAGTAAACTTCAAAACAATTTTCACAGCTTTTCCTTTATTGCCTTGTTCTTCACCTAGCCAGACAATTTTAAAGTTACACTGGTATTTTATAGCTGAGGAAGTCCAAAAGAAGGGGCAAGGTGTGCACAAGCAAGTGCAAGGTGGCCAGTCAAGGGAGGAAAGGGCAATGAGCAATTAGTGGAGTGGAATAGACCTGAACTCAAAAGAGGTGGTGGGGAGCAGTGGGCGGATGGCAACACGACAGATCAGACATAAATTCCCCCGAATTAACCATCAACCAGAATAATTAGACAAAGAAGAAAAATAATATTCACCAATGACCAACTCCTACAATCAATAACCTACCCACTATGATCAATTCAAACATAACAGAAAGAAACTGAGTTTCTCATAAATGAGACTACAGCAAAGCAGGGGGTTGAACACTGCAGGTAAAGTCCAACACCAGCTAAAACAACTGCCTCAAAAAGTATTCCCTGCAATAAAATCACATCGAAAACAGGATGGGGCATAGATGGGATTTTGCCAGAATCTCTTTAATCTAAAGATAAAATCAGTGAGATGGACAAGCTTCATACCACTCCTTGTATTTGGGCAAAAGCATAACTTCTGCCTGAAAGCTAGATGTTTAGGTGCTCTTTGAAAGCACTGCTAAAAGCCCATGAAAGCGAAAGAATACAGTGTCAGGAATTAGCCCCTTATGAACCAGAAAGGATTCTTGCCTTGAAAAAACAAAATGAAAGAGATCTGAATTTTTTTTTACCTTAAGACTTCCATGCACTGTGCAACTCCAACATGAGCATCCACAAGAGACAACCATTTATACTGTAGTTTCAAGTTTGTATTCTTTCCAAATAAAACTATTTTACTTGACACATTCTCCCCCAAAAAGGTTCAACCTCCTCTTGAATTATCTCTATTGTCCTTTGCACCTCCAAACATTTTAGAGGCTTGTGGAAAAAAGGCATAATTAAGAGGTAGACAGATGAAGCCTATACTCTACAAAAAAAAATCTGCAGGACAGGAAAAATATAACTGACCAATTTTGGCCTCAAAAAGCATACCTAGCATAAAATTAATAAATCGCGACAAAAAGAATCTTCTCTAGAAACATCAGGAGAGCAAGTTTTCTTCGACAAATGTGATTTGAAAATCCACTTCCAAGTTGCTTTGATAAAATTTTTCTACTGCATAGAGCTGTATGATGATGTATTTTAACAAACCTGCATCCAGGAGTAAAGAAAATGCTTTTATGAGGAGGAGGGAAAAAAAAAACCAAAACCCCTCAATGATTTCCTATGAACTACAGAGTCCAGCAGCCTTTAGTCAGGCAGCTGTGTTACCTGCATTCTACAGTTCAATACTAATTTTACAGTTCAGTATATATCAGTACAGTTCTCCTGCTGCTGAAAGAACAGGAAAATCCTGTGTGTATTCTGGTTTCTTTTAGGAAGTCTTTTCCTAAAGGTTGTTCAAATGACTAAGGATCAGTTTTTTAAATGCTATTTGGAAGTATTTGGAGGTATATTTGGAGGTATATTTCATTTTTTCAACAGTTTAATGACTCCAGTTTAATCCAAACCAAAGAAAACTTTAGTTGCTGGATAAGTAATTTTTTACAAATTATTCTAAACCAGAAATTGAATCTTTAATGCTAAAAAAAAAAAAAATCTTATTGAACCTTAGACACCACCCCCACGTCCAGTTTTTGGATTTTAATAATCTGGCAGAAAGAAGCCCCTAAACTGCCTCCAGATGCCTTCCTTCAGCCACATGTGCGCCTGCACATCCCAGTTGGGCTTGCCCACAGCTCAGGGATGATTCCTGCAACACCCAGGGCAACAGCTCCCCAGGGGCTGGGCTGCTGTGCAAGGCACCGACGTGGCCATGTRGCCCTGGCAGGCAGCAGCAGGGCCCCTCTGCTGAGGCCATCACKTGTGGGGGCAGCTGGCACGGCCTGCAAGCCGCGCGCGCTGCCCTCCCAAAGCAACCAACAGCTCTCGTGTCTGAGTGACAGCATTTTCCAGACATGCTGCGTAACAGCAATCATGCTCGCCTTGAGCACCACAGGCAACAAACCTATTGCACAGGTTTAAGCACAACATGCTTGAGGGGCCCATGAAAGATTAGTGCCTGAGACGCCATAGTGCTTGAGATGCCTGAAAAGTAGTAAGAAAAAAAAAATGACTGAACGCCTTCAAAATCACATTCCAGCGCAGCACTATGACTATGTGCATGCCTGGGACGGCCTCGAGACCCTGGCCTGACTAGCAATTAATGGAGCTGATGGTCCTGAAAGCTCCCAAACTACTCCTGCAACATTCGCTGCATATTGTGTCTCACTCCAATGTTTTCATTACTCAGAAAACATGAGTCAACACTTAGTTTTATTTGGCACATGTCCTTATAATAGGTCAGTTTTTAGCCAGGCTTTTCTTTACACTAACTTTTGCTGCAGCAACTCTTCACTGAAAAATTTTTTCCTATTTTGCCTCAGAAATATAGAAATCACCATGTCAACTCCCTGGCAATKTTTTTTCCCATCTTGATAACGGCAGTTGACAAGTATAAAATAATAAGGGGAAGCTAAGACACAGCATAGAACATTCAACACTGCAGCTACCTGTCCATTTCCCAAGCGCACAACACCACTTGTACCATGTACAGGAAGTGTTAGCATAGCAAATAATGCTATGAGCAACAGAACCACGATAAGGTCCTTCCTGAGTCTGTTGAATAAGTTTAGCTTGATGAATGACATGGGAAAAGACAATGGAAAGAACAGAACAACATACTGCTAATGTCTGGCCAGCTTTCGTCTTGGAATTGTCACCTCGCAGCAACATGCATGAGGTTACATTTTGATGACTAGTATCTTTGTTTTAGCTCTCCATATTTCTTAGCAAGATTAAAATTCAGCAGATCAATTCATCAACGCAGCAAAAGAAATATATGACAGTGCTCAAATCAGCAGAAGAGTATACCAGAAAGAGTAATTCCTCATATTCCAGATCTCTCTTCACATCCAGTAACCCCTTCCAACTCTTTTTAAAAACTCTTTTTAAATTACTAAGTAAGATCTAAATGTACTTCCTGTACTGAAGTCCCAAACTGTAAGATCTTTGCATATGACAGCAGCCCTCCTACACCAATCAAACAGAAAGGTCTCTACAAGATATTCCACAATGAAGTAATATCAGTGAGCATTCTCCTTTTTGAAAGCAGATACTGAACTCATACAGCTAAGGAAGTAAAAAAAAATTTGCTAAAAACATATTTCCTGAATTTTTTTTGCTAAAAAATGGCTTTGCCATGAAACCCTCACAAAGAATTTGACACTCTGAACATTTGCACATTAGATGAATGGCACCCTGGGCATGTTCATTACAAACTATGGTACCTGTTTTTCTTTTAAAAATCATCATTAATTAATTACAGGTGTCTTTCTCCTGCTATTTCTTTTAATCCAAACTACTCTCTCCCAACAGTTCCTTCCATTATTTTTTAACTGACAAGAAAGAGCATGACCAGGTGATCAAACAGCAGGTTCTGATTTCTAGAAGGATTCTGGTGCATTTCTAAACCACCATGTTTTACTACTGTTTACATAAATAATGAACTAGCAGTGCCAAAGTGTAATAATTGAAACAAACAGGCTTTTTATATAGTGCTAGATACTATTAACACAGCCTGCATTGACCATTTTCACTTTCCACAGTTAAAGACAGTGATATCTGCAAACAAGTTAACTGAATGACGACCTAATGCACTGAATTCTGTGCATTCCATGTAAGTGTATACAGATGCTGCAAAACAGGCACATATTCTATAAGATTCCTCTTCTAAGGATGACCAATTTCAACACCTGCTACAATGACATAGTATCCAAAGATTCAAAGCACTTATTTCAAGTGCTTATAATCAAATTTTGTTCAAAATGACTGTCAGTTTTGGCAGCAACTTGGTAGCCAACTAATACATTCTCCTGACATCTCTGGCCATCCCTGGGCAGCACAATCTGTGCCTGTATCACTGTGATACCCTGTGCTGAGCTCTCCTGTAAAGCCTTAAGCAATGGAGGTCTGGGCTTCATGCTGCCTTCTCCTGCGGAGAGAAGAGTCATTACACAATTTTAAGGTCAAAAGCAATTAACTTTCTTTTCTTCAGAGTTAGGAACAACATTAGTGAATTAGTGAAAAGTGTATCAAAATGAATTGTTTCTGATCTTGCTTTATCAAGAGAGAATAGATTAGTGATAGGTGTGACAGCACACTTGTTTTCTTAGCCCAATGGGAATCCTTAGTGAACCTCAAAGTAAAAATATCCCTGTGTCTCACAGGATAGGGCAGCACAATTTCTATACTGCACTGTGCTACATAAATACATAACTGAATGAATACACAAGGAATAGACAAGAAGTTTATGGTTACAGCCTCCCTTAAAGGCCGGAACAGCATATCTGCATTTTACAGAAAGCAGCTAAGACCTTGGCCAAGGTTACACAAGATGTCTGTGGCAGGAACACAACAAAGACACCGTCTTCCCAAGTAGCTCACATCTGCCTTGATCATAACATTATGTCAAGAGAAATAAAAAAACGATACAGTTGAGGCCACTCACATGACATGTCACCTCCCATCTCTACACGCTGTTTTCATCCGTGTAGTGGAATCCACCACAACTATTGGTGCTTCCAGACAGCCCTACAAAAGGTTTCCAAACAGAAAGAGGGATGTAGAATTTGCGTGTCTCAGCTTCGTCTGATGCAAAACCAGATACTGTCCGTCCCCTTTGGGGAATACGCAGAAAGGTGCAAGTTTATGGGTCACTTGTTGACAACACCAACAGGTCACAGGATAACACAAGTTTTGTGGTATGCTGAAATAATGCTGCATTACATCCTCAACAAAACTCACTGCTTTCCACTGCTCTATCCATGCTTCTATGCTGCAAACCATTAAAGGCCTGGAGCAATCCTGAGAGCACCAGAAACACCTACCTAAAGCACTACCACATAATATAGCAAATGCCATTTGCTGCATCCACGCATTAGGAGACAAATCAGGAGTTCACACTTTTCAAGTGCATGAAATGGCTGTTCTGCAAGAATTTAAAATGGCACAGGCCCTCTGTACATATCAAAACTAAACAGTAGTTTCAGCTATCTAAGGAAGGAGTGAAAAGGAAGTTAAAAGCAGAGGTCACCTACCAGGCAGGAAGAGTCTAATGCCATCCCCCACACACACTTCATTCTTCTGTTTCTCTCATTCACTCCTCAGAAAAAGTGAATCATGAAGGAAGAAATATAAATTCTACATCTTCTCCCCCGCAAAAAAAAGTACACAAGTTATTTACAGGGTAGAATAATTGTGTTTAAAAAAAAAAAAAAAAAGCAATTGCATAGAATAAAAGCATCTTATTTTTCTGTGTAATTATACTAGCCATTTTGCATTTAAAGGCTAAATTTGTGGTGATAGGTGTGTGACTCCATTATTAATTCCCAGGACTTCCTAATTTCCGTACTTGCGTAGTTCCTAGTGCCATTCCTGATCTTCCAAAATCTCTGCACTGCATAGACAACCCACTTACCTCTGCGGCTGAGGTAACCACCCTGCTCCCTKGCACAATATGGCACCCAGGTAACTCCAGATCACCCCACGCACTTCCAACCTCTGCTGTTCTCACCACTGCATGGCAAGAAACACGTCACAAACAGGCAAATGAACAAAAAATCCAAAGTATTTCCAAATATACTAATCTATTTATTCTACAACATCGTAGTCAACTCTCATTTCAATTTCCATATATGAAACACTGTGGGGTGGTTTTGGTTTCTGCTGTTTCATTTTACTTAATTTTTTAACTTTCCTATTTACTGGTAATGTGTAAATCGGCAACAGCATCCAACCTTCACCAAGTATGGGAAGAAGGTCATTTTTTTGCAGCCCTCTGTAAGTGGTGTCTTAGAATGCAGCTCTAAACAGAAAAAATTACACAGACACAGGTGAAATATTAATGACTACACCTACATTTCCCCATGATCTTGCAGCACTGTTTCCATTCTATGCACAGAGTGTAAAAAAAAAAAAAAAAAAAGTCTGAATTCACACATGAACTGGTGAAAAAACAAGTACAGACCTTAGGGAAAATTTTTTTAAACTCTGCCCTCATTCTTCCAGGTTACACCACAGCTAACCTGTTGATACTAACACCATACATTAAATTCAAGTGCCACTTTGTGCACTCAACATCTCCAAAAATGCAGTGTACACCCAGCTCACGCATAAAGAAACCTCGTACGTAACCATCTGTCAAAATTTTGGTTTTACTGTGGCTCAGCATCCACACTAAAGGAATCTGATTACAGCTGCTTCTCCTATCCAGTACTCATATTCTAATTTTAAGCCCATTTGCTTTTCTGCTGCATTATCCTCTCACTTTCATTCATCTAAATTTCACAGCTAAGGAAGAAGAGATCCTGTTTCAGCAGGCAACACAGCACTGGGCTGAAGTCTGACCCCCTGAGCAACTCACAAAGGACAGATCTCAGAGGTCAAAGCCTGTGAACACGGGGTTGAAGTCCCAAACCATGCATCCACTTACCATCCTGAGAGCAACCTGAAATTTGTGGAGGGTGGATTTGTAAGTATTTGATACTGCAAGTGAAAAATATTTTACAATATATTTTCAAGTATATATTTAAAATACATATTAAGGCACCAGTAAAAACAAGTATGGTTCAACAAACATCACCACTGCACTGCAACAGCAGACCCAGAACACTCAGCTCTGTAGCACCTGTTGCCCTACAAAGCTCATCCTATTTATTTTTAGCAGAAGGGCATTATATTGGCTTTGGGGAGCCCTGAGGGCCATCACAGCCATAATTTTAGTCAATATAAGCTTGGTCTGAGTTCTTTTGACCAACAGAAACGGGACAGAACACGAATTCTCCTTCTACATAGCTCATGCAAGAGGCAAAGATGGGCCACGCAAGCCTACAGATGTCTAACATGAATGAGCTCAATATAGTCTGTGTCTTATGGATCATTTGATAAAAACAAAACAGTAAGTTTTTGCTACTGGGAGGTAAGAGCAGAAAGTACCAGTAGATGACAGTGGGGTGCATTTTACCCAAGATACACTGAACACACTGCTGCTTCCACACTTAGAACTTCTGGGGTAGCTGCTACTGTAAAGCACCAAGTTAACAGCTCTGAAAACTTTTTTTAAAAAAAAGAAAAAAGAAAAAAAAAAAAATCACAGAGGAGAGGACCCAGAACTGAGATCTACCTCCATAAATTTGGAAGAGGCAGAAAAGCCCAAAAGAGGCCAGTCCACATACAACCAGGCACGGGTGAAGCCCTAAGACGCTGTCTGATTGTTTCCAGATCCAGCAGGCTGTAACACACTCCCGCAGACTGGCACAGTGGTTTCAGAGGCTGGTTTAGTCACATACACAAGAAGCTCAAGACAATTGTAATTTAGGAGCTAGTAAGAACTATACAGAAGAGCAGGAAAGAGAAARCTGCACCACACACAGTTCCCAAGGAAAGAGAGGGGAATTAAAGGCACCTCTCCTTGCTCTGTCCTTAACCACCTCAACTCCTCTGGCTTTCCAAGTCCCTCACTATCTTGCTGTATTCRAGACAGGGAGAATCATATAGCCAACTGAAAGAAGAAAAAAACAAAGGTTTCACTATTTACCTACCTCCCTCCTTCACACATGAAATTTTGGTAACAAGAATTAACTGAAACATCTTGTTAAGTTTCCCCCTTAATGAATCACTAGGTTACCACTACATTTATGTTACACTATGGACACTACCACAGCAAAGCTTAGGCACACGCTAAATGTCCCTTAGAAAGACGGACTACTGCTGTTGCAGATGCTGCTTTACCAAAACTAACACGCATACATAACAAAATTGACACACAGAAAATTTTACACACACTTGAGTACAGTACCAAGTTTTTGGTATAACTGCTTTAAAAAAAGGCTTAGTCTATAGTGAAACAAAATTTAAATCCTCAACAGGTGATTCACTGTACATATTTTGCTAGTTACTTGAATTGTGAATTCACTTTTTTCATTTACTGCTTTTAAATAATAAAGTATTTTCTAAATGAACTGCAGAGTAACATGATTATTTATCTAACCAGAGAAATCATACTAAGAATGTTTTATTTTATCAGAATTAATCTTTTCCAGTCAGTATCTTTGCATTATTTAGGTAATAAAACCAATAAATTCAACAACTCAATGGATGCAGCAAAAAGCAATTGCAATGGTCTGCCTTAACTTCAAGTCAAAGCAAAAGTAAGGAATTCCTCTTAATAAAAAGGCTGAACAATACACAAAAATCTGTTATTTCCACAAGGTCCTTATTTTGGACCTTTATCCACTAAAATCTTAAAACTGGATTTTATCTTTGCTCAAGTTGTAACTGGTGATAAGGCAGAATTTTTTGACACAGAAGCCAAAATAACATTCTTCAGTGTCTCTGGACACAAACATCTGTGGCTGCTAGCTACTAATTACACACATTACTCACTGTTGCTACCACTTTGGGGTGAGAGTGCTTCCCGCTGGTGACAAGCCACAGGACTAAGGGAAGAACTCGTGGAGCCCCCTGGAAAGGCCTCTCATCCAGCATCATTGCTGTGGAGCTTTTTCCCCCAGGCAGAGGCAGCCACCCTGCCAGCACCTGCAGCGGCATCGCAGCCTGTGCCTCAGCCACCACAGTCATGGGGCAAGAAGGAAAGCTGAGTTCAGGCACCACAACTGGAGACAGAAAATTAATGTTTATAGAAGCACAGAGGAGGCAGAGGAACTTGATGGTGCCTGAGGTCACACTTGTGGCCAAACTCTGGTAAGAAAAGGAAACTGGTGGTGGGAAGACAGAGACAGACTGAGGGACTTGGTTTAAGAACAGGTGACACATCCTGCCGAGAAAGCTCGAACTTGATAGTGCTGGCGGTGCTCAGCTAAATTTTGCAGTCTCCGACAAAAGTCATTGGTGATGATGTCTCCCATTTGTTTTCAGAAAAGGATACCAAAAGTGCAGCAACAGCAGCAAAACTTATTGGTTCTCTCTCTTTTTTCATAATAAAAAGTAATTTGAAGAGAAAGAAAGATGTAAAGAAAGCGGTAGGAAGGTGATGTCAGCCTCTGGCACACTCATGGCTGTTGCTGCACTACCCCAGAAGAAAGAAAACAAGTGGAGGGCCCAGCAAGAACTGCAAGCTGTGACCAGCCATGAGAACTAACCAGGTCAACCCTCAGTCACACACGGCACAAGGGAAAAATTACTAATAAGGTCATTTTACTTCATGGAAACTCGGTTGTTGCCTTAACATCAATATTTTATCTCCAAATTAAGATATATGCTGCAAGCATAATGAAYGTGGAGAAAAAGCCAAGAAATATAATCCTAATGTAAYACAAAACCTGAAGATTTGCAACCTAAAGATGTCTCTAGTCCYCTGTTTAAAAGCAAACAGCAACAGAAAAATCTAAAACTCYAGATATGCCTAATGCACCCCAAATATGAATCAAGCAGCCAGATTTTGTATCATCTGTAATGCTCACCAACAGGTGATAGTAATATACCAAAAAAAAAAAGAAATTTTGTGTTTTTAAGAAGAATGCAGCAAGCAACGATGTATAGCTAAAACTCTTTTATACAAAAGTGACTGAAATTTCTAGGTAAGCTGAGCCTGCCTAGCGGCTATATAGTGCTTGGGAAGTAGCTGCACACACAAATTTTAATTTATAGAAGAGAGATACTATCAATAAAGAAAGTGTATGTTTATATTACACATATATGTATATTATAATACATACACAAGCATACCATATAAATTAACCTTTTAGGTGCTCTGGGTGTAATTGCATGAATCAAAAATGGGACTGAAAAAAGGTTGAGTTCAGAATAATCAGCTATACCATCCAACRAGCTAGCAAAGACAATGATATTTGCTTTTCATAGTTCGATTACTGGTGTTACCCTCTTCAGTATTATTAATATTACAATTATTCAGTAATACAACTAGGAAAAGCTTGCTTCATTGATAGACTATGATAGATATATAGATATACTATTACAGAAGTAGAAGTTAAATAGGCAACAAACTCCACAAAAAGTAATCACATTTTGAGGAAACAACATCCACAGAGGGAAAAAAAAAGTGCTTTTCTGTAGCCCTAAATTTATTTATTTAAAAATAAAATCCCAAAGCAGCAGCACCAGGAACTGTTTTTATTTGTACCCTATGTTAACTTCAAAACAGGAAACTCCCACTCCTCACAGTAGCCCTTCGTAGCACTAAGCACAATTGGAACTATAAGAATTACTCTATTCCAAGCTAAATCCTGTAGCAAACTTGCAAAATATTTTTTTTATAAGGCTCAGTGTACTGTGACTATAACTACTGAAGCTAAAACGAAATACTTACAACCAAAAGAATTTAAAAATATCAACAATCAACACTCCAAACAACACCCAGCTCAATCACTAACTGGCTTAAAAAAGAAACAAGGAAAAAACAAAACCTAGTAATCTGCACAGATAAATTTATTCTTCATAAATTAATGTACAAACACCACAAACAAAAGCAAAATGGGAAGAAAGAAAAACCCCACCCTACTCAAAGAAGAGAACTCCACTGCCAGAAAAACATCCTCCTCTTACAGGACCATAAGCTTTGGCCTCATCTAACAGCCTGGCAGGGAATCGCTGAGAAAGGGAAATAGAGCATTTTACCTTAAAAAATAGTAAAGCACAAAGAAGAAGGGATTCTGCCCTGAAAGAATAATTAAATAAAATGACAAAGATGCATTTGATGGCATATTTATTTTTAACTCTAACATACATTCTAGCTTTAAAAATACCTGCTAGAGATCTGTCATTACCCAGAATTTCTCTCATGAAAATACTGAGCAGACTGTTCTTGTGCTGAATTAAACTAAATATGCACACATTTAGTCTGTTCTCCTTGGTTCAGAATTCCAAAATGGCCAGTCTAAGAAGCATTCTTCCAACATTCTAAAAATGCCCTTTTTTTAATTACACACATGAAGAAAGCTGAATTGCCATTTTGCTATGTTAAAAAACTCTTCCACTCCTCCTTGATCTTTACCTTTGATGAAAGAGTTAGGTTTGGAGTTTGCTTTTGCAATAAAATACAAAAATAAAAATCAACATGCAAGAAAAAGGAAGATTTAGGACAGGAGAATTGTTTTCTTTTTCTAAAAGCAATCTGTATATTGGCTAAAGGTGGTTTAAAGAATGCTCTAGTTATGATGTCATGTTATGTCACAAATACATTAGCATATTTCCATCTCATTCCAGCACATTTTACGTCAATTCATTTCCAACAAATTTATCTTCTCTTTAAAAGGTGCATTTCCAGGTCGCGCAAGTGCTATAAATAAACTGGAATTTGGTATGTTTTCTTACTCAGCTCATTCTCAGTAGCCAATGCACAGAAAGTATCAAATGATCAGAAGATCCAAGTCAAAATGTTTCGGTCTCAAGGAACGATCATAACCAGACACAAGTGCAGAAAAAAACTATTAAAGTTATAAAAGGCGTTAAYATATGTGATAGTTTGACATGATTATTCAATCAATAGCAAGCCTGAAAAATGGACATCATATCCTGACAGCACGTGCACAATGCTGAAAGGAGGGAAGCTTGAAACATGTATTTCTTCTTTGCAGCGTATAAATATTTAACGTAATATCTTCTAAACATCATATTTGAACTAAACCACAGTATTTTCTATGGGCTATAAATTCTAGCTTCAAAGACAGCAAATGAAAGCTTTCTTCTCATCAAATATTTTCACCTTTTCAGGTACGAACAATTACTTTAAAGGGAAAGCAAAAAGAAAAAAAGAAAGAGGAACGCGAAGAAAAATAATATTAAGGACATTTTACTTCAAAAAAAAAAATCAAAATTTCCAGTATATCAACTGCTAAAAAACTTTGGTGGGATAAAAGATTTATCTTTTTAACAAAACTTTTAACAGCACTATCAAAAACAGCTCATTGCCCATCAAGATTAGAAGGTTCTTCCTAGAAAGACTTGAGTGCCATACCCACCAAATGTTTTCCTGTTCAAAAAGGAAAAATTGCAAAAGATAGGAATTTGATGTCGTTTCAAAGTTATTGTATCTTTCACACGACAAGCATACAACAGACTTATTAAGAGAATTGGTTTCATTAAAATATTTTATGTGCAAATAAATTTGCCTTCACAGTGTTATCACTTAATAAGATACAACTTTAGACTCTAAGTTACCAGTGTGGACCAAAATACTTATCCTCCAGTCTAAATAAACAAACATTCTTTCAGATATAACTCTCTATATATTAAGGTAAAAAAGTAAAGCCACCAGTATTAAAGACAGTACTATCAATAATACAGGGATTTTATTTTCATTTGCCTTATATTTTCTTTTAATTTTAAATACTAATTTATTATTGGACAATATCTCTCCCATCACTTGCATTAGGAAGGAGGTGAACAAATGAAAAAAAAGATAGCACTTTCCTGGGGACCCAAGCAGCTAGAAGGAGGGTATCAGGGCACAAGAAAACACAGCATAAGTATAGCTGCAAGAGTTAGGTCAAAACCATTCAAACCACTATGAAGCAGAAAACGGGAAAAAAAAAAAAAAAAGGAAAGCAATGGGTGAGGGAAGGGATCCTACTCCTCTACTCAGCCTTGGTGAAGTTGCATCTGGAGTACTGTATGCAGTTCTGGGCTCCCCAGTACAGGAGGGATATGGAGCTGCTAGAAAGCAACAAAGATGATTAAGGGACTGCAGCACCTATCATATGAAGAAAGATTAAATGAGCCGGGCCTGTTTAGCCTAGAGAAGGTTGAGATGGGATCTGATCAATAATGTATAAGTTCCTGAGGAATGACTGTAGGGAGGAGGCGGCCAAACTCTTCTCAGCGGTGGCCAGGGACAGGACAAGAGGTAATGTGTACAAACTGAAACACAGGAAGTTCCACCTCCATGTGAGGAGGAACTTCTTTCCTGTGAGGGTGATAGAGCCCTGGAACAGGCTGCTCAGAGAGGCTGTGGAGTCTCCTTCTCTGGAGATCTTCCAAACCCCCCTGGATGCCACCCTGTGCCACAGGCTCTGGGTGTCCCTGCTGGAGCAGGGGGTTGGACTAGATGATCTCTAGAGGTTCCTTCCAACCTTAACCGTTCTGTGATTCTGTGAAATCAATATTTATCACATGGAGCTGAACAGTGTGCAGGCCTGACACCCTTAGGCACAGGAGCGAAAGCAAGAAGCGATGAAAACTCTACTTGGAGCATCCTCTGCATCTGCCTCCCCAGGACCACACGCTTCTCAAGGAGAGCTCTGTGGTGAGGGTAAATGGGAAGGATTTCTGCTGTCACAACCAGATGATGTCAAAGAGTATTGGAAATTCTACAAGGTGAATTCTAAGACCAAGATCCAAATTAAGTTCTTCCAAACATCCATGCACCGTGAATAACCAAAATACTCACTTGTACGCTTAACATAGTTTTCCACTAGGTTGCCCTTATATGCCTTGAAGGCAAGTTATTAAAGCAAAATTTCTGAACTATGTATGTATTAAGTATGCATATATTTTCCAGACACATCCAATAAATAATTCTCTATTATTTACAAAAGAAAAAATAACAAGCCACTAGTTCAATTAAAAAATTAGTTCACTCAACTCTGAAACTGACAATTTAGAAAGCAGGAAAGTCTGTTTTTCTTTTCTAAATGATGAACAAGAAGGACRGGTGACTAGATTTATCTATTAACGGCAGGTGTTGAAAGGCACAGTGACCAAAAAAAACTGGCTCAGTTCCCAAACTACAGGCAAGTCTTCTTGTATATAATCTGTTCTAAATGCAAAACGTATTTGGATGTATTTATTTCTTCTTATATACCTAGCACAATTAAGGTTCATTTTATATAGCTAATAAAGTCAGCTAAAAGCTCTCTAAGGTARGAATTTACGTTTCTTAAACATTACAAAACTAAGCTACATAACTGCTTAAATGCAAAGATGCATACCCTCCTGCCTTGCAAAAAGTATGAACAAATTAGACCAATTAGAATCAACTTTTCTTTAGGAAAAATAATTAAGCACAAATGCAAAACAAAATTAAAAACAATTATTTAATCAGKATTTCCTGCTTGCTGATTTAAGTCATGATTAAAATTAGTAATATAATCACTCTGATTTCAGTCGATTTTTCCAGCATGGACACACCCGCGAAGGCTCCTAACAGCAGCTTTCCCCGCTCCAGAATTTCCAACTTGTCCAGCATCCCTCAAAGCTCCTGCCTTGGGACAATGCTCAACTTGGCCCTGCTAAATATGCAGGTTCCCTGTGTCCTCCTCAGGGACAGACCGTGCCAGGATTTTCCTCTGGCATACCCCGAGCCCTGCTCAGGAGCTTAAGACTGGAGTAAGCGCCGAGGACAGATGGTGTCCAAAAGGGTGGCCGACCCTGAGTTTTTCTCCTAAGCAGAGCACCTCAGTGAGGCTCTGGATGAGGAATAGAGCGTACAGAAACCCTCCTCCCACTCTTCAACCCTCCACCATTCTTACTGTACTCTCCTCTTAAATACTAAGCACGGAGAACTCTTCCCTTGCAATCTTTGATGCCACATTACACTTTTCTGACTCATGCACCCACCCTAGAAACTAGATTTCCAGATTCCAGATTTCCAGATATTTTGGAAGCTGACTTCTGCAAGGAGCTTTTCTAGGTTTCCTTTAAGTGTTCAGCAGCTCACGACACTATGCTTCATGGATCCGTCCTCAACACTAATGCTCTAAGCAGCAGAGTTAATGACTTCTCTTCTGCTCAACTTCTTTCATGTGTGTTGATTTCCATTTAGAGCTGTCCAGCAAACTAAACTTCCTTTCTCCTCCTTTTCAGCTAAAACCCACCAAACACAAAAAAGCAGCTCACGGATCAAGGCCAAAACTTTCATTTTTTTCCCTTATATGCTATTATATCTTAAGAGAGTTACATGTCAAGAAATATTTCACTTTGTAAACATAATTGTCTTACTAAATTTTATTCCAGCATTTACTTCTGTGAAAACTTCACTGCTGGCACAAAAAATCTAGTGTGGGGGTAAATTAGATAGGGAACAAACACTACTTCAAAACACTAAATTGCACCAGGAAGACAAAATATATAAGGGATTATCTGAGTTATTTTTCATAATCTTCAMTCATTTCTTCAGGTAGTAAAATTCTACAGACCTAACTCTGACCACAACTCACAGATCTACTTTATACGGTATTTTGCAAGCAGTTAGTATTTTCAAGCTCTAAGAATATCCTAAATAATGTTGCCACTAACTGCACTACTATTATCCACAATGAAATGAACTTACTTCCACTTCATGTAGAGAGAGAAAAAGAAAAAAAGAAATACACCTTATTTCATGTTATTTGAACAGAGATGAAAATAAATAAATGCAGTCTGTCCTACAAGACACTGATGCTCTCTCTTCATTTAAAATAGAATAGGTTAATGGGAAATTCCAATCTAGGCAAGTTAAAACAGAATTAAAACAAAACAGTTATCCAAGCTTAATTTGCGCTATTCTCTATAGCACATGTATTCTAGAAAACTAGATTCAAGCAAGGACRGGCCTACATTTAAAAAAAGAAAAAGTCTTTTTTTCATCTGGTCACATTACAATGTCTCATAAGACATAAGCATCAGCTCACTCTAAGAAACCCACTTGCAAAAACACAAACAGTATCACAAGCTAGAATCCATGCACATCACAGGAAAAACAGAGATTTACACAACACCTGCATATGCTATAGTTGGCCTGAATAAGTTTGTACGATTGCTTTGTTTATTCCAAGTAAAAATACATTGTCATCTTCAACTATGAAGTATTCACATATAGCTTTGCTCCTACAAAGCTGGCCAAACTAAAAACTGAAAAAAAAAAAAAAMCACCAACCCTCAGATCTCTACATCTACAGTTTCAAGACAAGAAGCAACTTTTTTTTTCCCCTTTTCTACAAGTGAAAAATAGAGGAGAAAAAAAAAGWAAGTTCTAATAAAATGAGACAGCTTTCATGCTTGTGCACTAACACCCTGCCTGCAGCATGCATGACAGGTGAATATCATCAAACCTGAAATTCACATTCCTCTTGGGGTAGTTCACAGTTGTAGTTTCAGGCTGTTTTGCTTTCAGTAAAGTGTTTAAAACCAGCAGCACACACAAATAATAACCTGCTAAGCATCACGTTTGAGTACCAGACACTGCGGCACTGCTACCCAAAAAAAATTGCTACTCAAAAAGTAGTAATTCCAAGATATTCTAAAAGATACATTACACATACATGTCCCAAACCTCGTCTACAGTAATCTGAATATTTATGAAACAGCACTCTGCCCTTTGGTTGTATTAGACACATAAATCTGTCAAAAGTCAAAAATTTTGAACATGAAGTTGCACAATTTCCTCATGTGAGCTGTAGCACAAGGTGTAGGCACAATCCTATACCACATCTACTGCTACATAACAACAGCCCTCCC
Organism: Eudromia elegans; assembly: GCA_003342815.1. Lineage (NCBI taxonomy): Eukaryota > Metazoa > Chordata > Aves > Tinamiformes > Tinamidae > Eudromia > Eudromia elegans. The sequence continues at coordinate 5,545,061 of PTEX01000034.1, read as the reverse complement.
TATACTCTAGATAGCATATTTTGCAGGGCTCTTGAATAAAGGACCAAGTATTCCCCACATAAGTTATTTTCATATAAAGTAACTGACCAGACCACAGTATGTTATGCAAGAATATCCAAGGAGTTAGAAGAATTACAACAGACTACATATTATTCAAAACCAAGGTGTAGTAACTTAGAAGCTATATTGAAATGCAAACAAAAGATAGTTCAGGTATAACAGAAGTGTTTGGACACAATCATACTTAAGTCCACACCAAATTCCTTATTTTAAAACCCTAAAGCAAAATTATAGAGTAAGCCATGAAACCTCAAAAAAATTGCTGTAAGAACACAATGAAGAATTTGCTGCAATCTGCAACAGCGCATTGCAAAAAGAGATTAATTCCTTTATTCACCCTGTTTTACCCTGTGTCTGCTAAGTCTTCAATACCGGCACATTAATAATAATCATAATCAATTATTTGTTAATAAATAATAATAAGCAATTACATAAGCCAAGGCTTTTCTCTTTGCTTTCTCTCTATTCAGGGAATATGTTCGGGACCTGCTCAGCCAGGGTGCTGGCGTGTTAGGTTCTTAACAAGTCACAATCTTCAAAAGCTCTCAAGAGGGATGCAGGCACACGCCAGGTCTCCAAACCGAGTCATGTGCGGGGTGGGATGAAGCATGATGCTCCCAGGAAGGTGATGTGGGCACCACAACTGCCACGCAGGTCAACGCATGGCATGTGAATCAACAAACCAGAAGGCCAAACTAGGCCACAGACCCAACTATGTCAAGAGCATCGTATTTTGCAGTGCTATCACTCAAAAAGGGGTATTGGCATTAAAGCATATCCAGAAAATGCAAGTGCCTTTCTGCTCTCATGTAGGCCTCCCTCCTCCTGCACCACTTCAAACTAACCTCCATTAGCAGTACAAGGTCTTATAAGTTAGGAATCAATGGGAGCACAAACTCCTGTAAGTGCACCGCATTTCAAATATTTCAATCAAATTAGTTTAGCAGAGACCTGACTCAATTCTTTTGCATACAGAAGCCAACGTCTACGGACAGATCGGCAGTATTTTATGCTCTACTGCTTGCATGCAAGCTAMTTTACCACAAAACACACATATACAAAGGTGCGCTACCACCGCCCTGCACATATAAATGCAGAATACGAATACAAGCTGTGCCAGTAGCTTACACTGATTCTCAAACAGAATGGCCTCGTGAAATCATGTAATCATCACAAAAACACTATGCAAAYACAGTGAATTGTAATACCAAGCACATATCAGGGTTTTGTGTCTGCTCTGTAACCTCTGAATCTACATTAGACAATGTGAATTCCAGTATTCAAGAATACCTAAGAGCTCAAATCACAGGAAGAAAAAAAAAAAAGGCATCATCAAATAATAGTTTTACAAAAATACTTTCCCATGCCGAAGCAAGCATATTCAGGCAGCACGTTTCTCTTTAAAACAGACAAATTATGGAAGTTGTGCTGCAGTAATCATCTCAGGCTTGTCTGCCAAGCATCCAAAACACATCCAAAAATATCTTGCATTCCCTCTATATGGACATAATATTCACACATTCATAACGAGTGTTGCAGGGAAGAAACCTACGCCGAATAAACTTAAAATAAACTGCACATTCAGCTGAGCTTTCTTGTTGCTGCTGCGCTTCAGCCTCTAAGGGARCACGAGCACAAAATGCCTGCCGCTCCGCATCTCCAGCGCTCACTGCGACTCCTTCCCAGGTATTTTCTAGAGCATTTCATGTCAATCTGCCCGCAGGAGCGTGTGCAAAAGTGACAACGAGTGACACGAGTGTGACAACTACCGGTGCRGAGAACAAGGGGCGCTGCTACTTCATTACACCTTCTCAGGGCACTGAATCCTTGTCAAGTCCTTAAATTGCTAACCAAGTGAAAAAATAAAAATAAAAACTAAGGACGAAGCCACCAGGTGGCTGTAAACGCAGAAACGCTCTATTTCCGCTATTATTTTCCTCTTAAGTTGGGAAGTTTTCCGAGGGCCGGCAGGCGGGTACCTAGCTCGGGCAGGCCGCGGGGTCCCCGGGCGGGGCGAGCCGCGCGCCGGGCCGCGCCGCCGCTCCGCGCACAAACTTCCTCGCGCCCCGTAACGGCTGCGCCGCGCGGCGGCGCCCAGCGCTGCAGGGGAACAACGGACAATAACTGAAACGGAATGGAAATAAATAAATAAATAAATAAATAAGCTGGGGGCTGGCTCGCCCGTAACCTTCAGCGGGCTCTTCCCGCGAGCACCCACAACGCCCCGCTCTCGCGGTCGGTGCAAGGCGAGGGAGGAGCGCGCCGAGGGCAGGGACGTTATCGCCTCCGCCGCGATGGAGGCAGGGGAAAGTTGCGGTCGCTGCGCGGCGCCTGTCACCCGCGCCGCGCGCCCGGCGCCCTCCCCGCCCCGCCGCCTCCTCGAGCAGCCCCGGCCGCCGGCGC
>PTEX01000034.1:5472979-5541728 GCA_003342815.1 Eudromia elegans | reverse complement strand
GGGCCGCCCTCCGCGGGGCGCCGCGCTCGGTCCGTGCGCGCGGCGTGCCCGGGCCGCCTCTGCGCTCGTTCGTGCGTCGAGGGCCCGAGGCTGCGGCCCGGCGGAGCGCCCTGAGCGCCAGGGCGGTATCCGAGGCTGCGGGTGGACCCCCTCTTCACTCGTCTGCCCCCGCAGCCGCCCTAAGACCCCGGGGCGCGCGGGAAGGCCAGGTCCAGAACAAAGCCCTTTGACTGCTAAAGGCACCCTAAGGAGGGCGATACCTGTGATGACTCAGAAARACCGCGGCTCGCAGGGCTGTGGCACTGTGCGTGCACAGGTCTCCTGCTCAGCAGCCGCCGAAGTCATTTTACAGGTGCCGCGTGGATAAATCTTGGCCATTACTAACCTATTTTCTTGAGGATTTGAGAGAAGCAGGAGCCAGATTACTGAGGCTGGGCTGGAGACCTGCCTGCAGCATGGGAACCACCAGTTCCTTCTCCTCCTTTTTAAGCGACATCTGTCAAATTATCTAAGATCTTCACCTCCCACATGTATACATCATAGCTGCATTTTTTTTTTCTGAAGAAAAAGCAGTGTGTTTACTTGCTAACTAGATTTGTTACAGAACATATATTTAGTTACAGACTAACTTTTTTTTTTTCCCTAAGTGAGAGAAGTATTCTGATGTTTTGACCAAGGGTGGTTTGGCTTTTTAAGGGCTTTATCCAGGAGACGACCTTTCAGGCTTTACTATGCAAATTRCACCCAGAAATTACTAGTATTCAGGCATGAAGTGAAACAGCACTAGTTCACTGTGAATATTGATGTGCAACATTCATATTTAGCAGCTGGCACAGAAACTTCTAGCGAGGTTAAAAATAAACTCACAGTCCCACAATCCATACCATGGCACGAGCGAACAYGTTCCCTGTTCCCTGATGAGTCGCTCCTCCTGCAGCAACACTGCTCCTGAAATACACCAAGCAAGGAGCAACACGTTAAAGCAATTCAGTGCCGTTGGAATGCTCCTTTGCATTCGTGTCAGCAAGTCTCGCTCCTCCACAAGAAGGTACACAGACGTGCTCTGTTTGTGACACTTGTGCTTATATGTATTTAACACACAGTTTAAGTATTCCAGGAACTGTGCAGTTTCTGCAAGGCGCCATCCGTCGGCGCTAAGGATGATAGCGGGATCCCATGGAGCGCGCGGGGGTGCCGGGCAGGAGGCAGCGCAGGGCTCCGCGCGAGGGGCCCGCGGTCGGCGGGCGCAACGGGCAGCACTGCGGCCCCTGCGCCAGGTCTCGGCGCCTCCGCTCCTTGCGCCACGGCAGCAGAACCGTGGCTCATGCCACGGGAGGGGAACGCGCTCTGAAAGYGAGGCGCCAGGTACATCCCCACTCCAGATGGGGATACACGCTGGATGGCCTCTGGAAATAGGAAATGCCCATATTTCATAGGAAACCTCCGTTTTAAAGGTGTTAGAGCCGACACTGATTTTATAGAATCTCTTCGTTTGTAGAACCATATTGCTCTAGTTTAAAGATATCATTGCAAGTGATAAGAAAAGCTTCATTAACACCTTTTAGAAATGTTTGTACATATTCTAAAAGACTTACCTTATTACAGGGCATTATAAATGTGAAAAATGCTTTTCAGTGTCTTTGGCTCTGAGTCCTGCTCTCATTTTTCATTAAAGTAGCCAGGCAGATAACCTCGTATTCACAGTGGTGAGGAATCAGCTCACTGTTACCCATGCAAATTTTAAAAACTAAATCCAATTCACAAATAATACTGAAGTATTGTTCATTCTTTTAAAATTTATTTAAAATAATAAATACCACTTTTTTTTTTCTTGGCCCTGTAGTTTCAAGGAGCAGAATAGTTTGCTACCAAGATATCCATGATAATGTATCATCAACATCACCCATAACTTGAAATAGATATGGGAAATCCCATTTCAGTGAGATGGCACTGGATAATAAAGAAGATGGTGTCACATTGTTACACACAAGAGAAATCTAAATTCCAAGATAAACCTAAGAAAGATTTAGTTTTGCTAACTGCTAAAGAAGTGGATCTCACATTTCAAAATCAGAACAGCCTATGTGCTATCCTCACATCAGAGGATGCCCAGTGGAAGTTTCCAAAGGCTCTTCCCAGCACTGACCCTCAAATCAAGGATGCTCAAAGAACAGAAAAGCATTATGAAATTTCATCATTCTGAAGACACAAAAAAAAAAAAAGCCAAACAACAATCACTGGAAACAATATGGTGCAAACCATGAACTCTCCCTATTGAATCACTGTGTGCATGAATCTCGTTATTGCAACATCACAATCAACTTGTAAATCTTTAAAAAGTAAGAGAAGTGAAAAGTAGAAGTCAAAAAGTAGGAGACAGTGAAGGTAAAGGGTTTAAGGAAGGGACAGACAAGCTCCATAGGGAAAATAAGTAAGACTACTGCAGGAGTTTTAGKCTCTAGAGACATTCACATTGCATCTATAGAGGAAACAGTGCAGTCAAGTCAAATATAATTTAAAAAAAATACTTACATTCTTTACAGAATGAAGAGAAATAATTTCAAACATCAATTATGATAAAATGCAAAGTATATCCCAAATGTTCTCAGGGAAAAATATTCTGTGATTCTTGGGGCCAATTACAGAGGAATATTTTTCCCTGTTCTTAGACCATCACCTTCACTGCTCTCAAGCACCAAGCACAATTTGTTTTCCTCAATTGTTATGCTGATACACCAGTATATATGCCATGCAAACCAATTTTTTATATATGTATGTATATAAATGTATGTCTATGCACACATATACACATACAATCAAACATACCACACATAAGGAAGGCCATACAAACATTCCAATACTATGCCCACACCGGCAGCCAAATTGATTTAATTTCATGGAAGAAAAAAATATTTTCCTAAAGCAGACACATCAGTACAACAACTTGAATAGAAAATGCTGAAATCACTTAAAAGGATGCATTTTTGACAGTTCTAGGTTAGATCRAATGTAGTATTCTGCAAATCATTGCTTGTGAGAAGAAAATACTGTTGCCTGTCCTGGGGAGGTCTGCTGGAGGTCTGTAGCTCAGACAGTGCGTCCTTCCCATTGCCGATGCAGCCGAGCGCCCTAAGGACCGTCCCCTCACCGCACGGACGTGCTCCTGCCCCGCCAAGGCCAAATCCCCGCTCGAATCTTCCAGGCTGTGTCCTGGCGTGCAGGAGACTAAAAATGCAGATTTGGCAGCAGTGCAAAGTCGAGTGCCAAGTGACTTGTGACAGCAAATACATTACTGTGATAGAACACTGCCCCGGACTGTTAGTGCCTTTTACACCCGATTCTCATGTTGGATTTCTCTTCAGGAGCAAATAAGAATACTGTGCTAACTTTAACTTTTAGGTTTAGTTGAACTTTTCTAGAACAGATTCAAAACAATGATATTTTTATAAGGAGGAAATGTTATTCAGATCTTGATTAAATTAATTTTGAGGCTCAGTGAATCAGAGCTGTTTCCCTGAACTACGTAGTACACTACATGCTTCCTGCATTTTTTAATATAGCAGTTGATAGACGACTCTGAATTAAAAGGTAACAAAAATATACACAAATAATACACCAGCAGAATTATCTTCTTTAAATATACCAGTATATCAAGACAAAGAGAAGCCAAAATTAAAAGATATGGTATCACATTAAGCCTACTTCGAAGAAATAGACACAAATTGCATGTAAGCAAAGACCTATTTTAATCTGTGTAATTGTCATAAATTGTATTTATCATCTACTTTTCCTATCATCATCAGCAGTCAGATCTAGTGATCCAGCTCTGCTAGGATTAATTCTACACCAAATCTCTGAGAAGCCTGCCGATAGCTTCCCTTCAAACCAAACAAAAACACTAAACTCCTTGCCTTCCTACCACAGAAATGTTCCTCTCAGCTTGTCTCCCTGCTCTAACTACTCTTATCCACGTGCACGCACACACACACACACAAACACAAAAAGCCTCTTTTACAATCCTTTCTTCTGTGTCATTTAATAAAACATAATTTGACTTTAAATGTTGTCTGGTGAAGAAATGAAAAATCTAATCCTGATGGATGCTACAAACATTTTTTTTATTCTGCCACCTGTTTTCATTTTCTCCTATTGCTTTTCTTCCTGTATCCCTTGCATGCAACCTGTCTGCTACTCCCTCTCTTTTTTCCTGAACTCAGACTATTCCTTTTATAATGCTGCTCTCAGGTAAACAGTCCRCTCTTATCTGTCAGGCTTCGTCTCTGCTGTTTTTTTAGGTTCATATTTTTCCATACATCTTTCATACTTCTGCTTCACTCTTTACACCCTCTATCTTCTTCCCTGAAGTATCTGTCTTGCCTGGAGCTTATTTTGTTGCCTTTGATTTCAAGCCATTAAAGACGGACAATGTTTGTCGAAAGCCATGTGATTTCTAATGGTAATGGGCTAGGTCTTGGTGCTTTATTCAGACAAAAGTCATGTTGACTTAGTTCCYCCCCAAAAAAAATTGTTGAGTAAGGACTTCAAATTTTAGCCAAATAAAATAAATGATAGGTGTGTCAGATAATAAAACTTTATATATTAAAATAACAGCATTTACAGATTCAGGCTCTGTTTCCTTCCAGATCTAGCTGAGTTGGTCTGCCCATTTTCTTTCATGATGCTCCTGTGCCAGGAGTACTTGATCTGATCTGACAGCCACCTAGTCCAGTGTCCTGTCCCTGATTYTGTCCAGAGATGTCATATCCCTCCAAGAGAAAGATAACAACCCCATAGTCAGCAAATCCAGGACAACCTTTCTTCTGGTACCCTCCAACCCCAACAAGGTCCTGGAATATAACAGGGCAGGAGACAAATTGCCTTGCCAATGCCTGAAGGTACTGGAAACAATTTTTTTTATCAGAGAGTTGAGGAGGTGACATGGGAAAATACTGTTGTATATAAGAATATAGATATAATAGATAATATATTATCTAGCTTAATCAGAATGTATTAACTGATAAAATGGAAGGCTCTATGTCTAACTGATCACAACAGTAAAATTAATGATGCCAAAGAAGACATGGAATAGCAGAAAGATGGAACTACAAAAAGCAGATTTTAGTTGGCTTAGGAAATGAACGGGTGGGCAGATCTTTTGGAAGAAATTCAGAAGGAAAAAGGAGCACAGGAGAGCTGACAGTTACTAAAAGAGACATATTAAAGGCATAACAGCAGATTATCCTGATGGAAAGGAAGCATCAAGAGATAGCAATAGGCTTCATCAGGAGCTCTCTAACTACCTGAAAAACAAGAATGAATCACACACACACAAAAAAAAAAAAAGTGGAAAAAAGAACAAATGACTAAGGGTAAGTTTAAAGGAATAGTCACATGGGGATCAAGCCAGGAAGGCTAAGAGACAAAATGAGTTAAACTTGGGAAGGACATGAAAGTCAATAAAAGGTTATATACATACAGACATACACACACACACAGAACAGACATAAGTGGGAGAGAGTGGAAGGTTCCTATCCATTACCTAGTACAAAAGATTGCAAATAACAGATGTTGCAGAGGAGACTAAAATATTCAGTGCTCTTTTCTGCTTAATGTGTCTAAGAAAAAAAAAAAACTTCTATCAGATATGCACAGCTATTACTTTTAACAAAGGTCAAGAAGCACACACCAGGAAAGGGAGGGAATGGGTCAAATGATATTAAGAAATGACAGACAGTTTCAGATCTTGCTGACTAGAAAGCATAGCTGAGATAAACCTGCTTCCCTGTAGCCTTGTCTCCTKCTCAGTTTAGCTCATAGTGAAAGCTCTCACTGAGATTTTTATGGGATATTTGTAAGAAGCTCCATCTGTGTGAATTTYCCATGATATTTATATCATGGCTTCATTCATATCGAATTCTTTCCTGCGACGGAGGACTCCCTCTGTACATGCTTTTTTCACAAAACCTGTAGCAATGCGATACCTTTGAGATCCTACTAGCCAGTCCAATATGGCTGGAAAGCAACTAACCAGTTCGGAAGTTATGACGCAGCCTGACAGACAAGTACACACTGTGATCACATAAATGGTGCTTCCATCAGAAAACAGGCTAAAAATTACCCTGGAGTGCTTAAAAAAAAAAAAAAAAAAATCTCTGCACGATGAGTCATGTTTTTTGTGAATTCACAGAGTACAAGGAAGATCCTAGAGGACTGGAAAGGGTGAAAATACTGCATGTTTTTGGAGTTCAACTGACCTATATTTCATATATAATTCATCCATCTCTGAAAGATACAATCATAGGCTATTAGGCAGTTAGTGTATTAGGCAGTTAGCACGATGTGTTAACATGATAGAAAAGAATTAAGCAGTAAGACATTAGGATGTAATCATTATTGCAACAAACCAGTCTCATTTCCTTCTTAGAGTAACAAGGCTATTCAATAAGAAGGAAACAGTAAATACAATGTCTTTGGCAAAGCTTTTGGTTTGGGTCTCTCTAATTTTGCTTGCAGTGAAATATAAAACATGATGTACATGAAATCAAGTAACAGTTGACACACAACTGGTTAAATATTTCTCCCATGAGACATTTATTATGGTTTCCTGACAAATCAGGATGGAACTGCAGTTACCATCCTTCAGGGCTTTCTCTTGGGTCCTATTCTATTCGATCTTTCATTTAACAACTGGTTAATAGAATGGGGAGTAAACTTGTTAAAATTTGCAGAAAATCTGGAAAAGTTTGCAGGCACATTAGAAAACAGAGCAGAATTCAAAATATCTAGATAACTTAAAAAACAATCTAACATGCTCAAATTACAGATAAAAAGTACAACCTATGACAAATAATAAAGCAGAATGTATGAACATAATACYGTGACAGTTTAACAGAGCTACAGTATTATGGAAAAGGATATGAAGGCTAGAGTGGATATCAAACTAAGTATGAGTCAACAATATGATGCTGCAAAAAGCCATTTCTCATTTCAGGATGTATTAAGAAGTGTGCAGTATATGAGATGCAGGACCTAATTATACCGCTGCTGAGGCCTCAGTTGAAGCATTCTGAAAAATTTTGGGCAATGCATTCCAAGAAAAATTTTAAAAATTTTGGATGAAGTTGAAATGAAATCAACAAGAATGATAAGTTGTTTTCAATACAATTTACAAGGAAAGGCTGAAGCAATGAGGCTTGGTTAATTCAGGAAAAAAAAAAAAAAAAAAGACTGAGAGGATAATACAGATTTTCAAAGATATCACACAATAGGCAATGATCAAGAGTTCTTTGTACCCACCTGAATATTAAGGCCTAAATGGCTTAATTTTCAGAAAAGAAGAGTAGAGCCAAAAAAAAAAAGGAAAAAACCCTCTTTCAACCTTAAGTCTAGATTAGATGGTATGGGTTTATGGAAGTTGTGGAATCTCCTTCATTTGTGGTTTTTAACAGCAGCATGCACAAACATCAGTCAGGGATGACCTAGTTATCCATTTCCTGCCTGAGAACAGGGATAGACTAGATGATCATTTAAGATCTTTCCCTGCCTCTCTACTTTTTTTTTTTTTGTTGTTGTTGGTTGGTTGCTATAGATAAAGCAGTACAACTGTTGTGTAAAGCCAAGGCCTTAATAAAAAAAAATCTCCATTTAAAATAAGAGATAATTAGTTAGGAAAGAAAAAAAAGAACACTGAGTTTAGCAACTTTAAAATACAAATGTGAACAGAAACAGATAAATAAACCAGATTTTTTAATGAAAAGCACTATTAATACTTTTTTAGCACTCTTGCACTTTGCATCTTTGCCTTTGTAAATTTTGCATCCCATACTTACAGCACTCTGTTCATAGTGGTGACAGAGTTAACTGTCATGTTAACCAAAACAAACAATGGCATWGCAAAAAATCACAAGCCCTGAATTTAACTAAACAAAACTTCATTATTGATTATTACTTGTTTTTTTAAAAGACAGATCTACTGATCAAAAACATTCATTTAATAACCATTAAAATAATTATTTTGAAGATTTTGAATTTCTTAATTTTAATTGGGCTTATTTAGACAGAAAAATTGTATTTGTTTTTTCACAACAAACAGAAATGATAAATGAAATACAGAAAAACAGCTCATAGGGAAACCGTGAATGAAGTTCCATCAGCATCCCTGGGTTGTGATGATACCATAAACCACATGAGAGCTTTTCTCCTGTGCTTAAAATGTTGTCATCAGAAACCTTCAATGTTTATCCACGGTAGCCTCAGGTATCACTGTTACCAGTACTTAGATAATATCAAGCTATGCACATGCACAGAGGTAGGAAGTGTTGAGCTATAGTTACAGTTGAGCTGGTGACACTTTCATCCTGAGAGCTAATGCAAACTCTTTTAAAGAAAAATACAATATTCGAGTCTTCATGCTTAGTATTAAACTTCTAGATAATTTCTGCTAATTTGAAAAAATCTTTTTTTTTTCCATTTTTTTTTATCAATGCCAAGAAGGCCTCTTCTAATTACCTAACCATAAAAGAAATATTCTGTTCCAGTAACATTTTCAAATATTTATTTAAAATTACTTTCCTAGAACTCTGTAATGATTATGTTTTAAGAGCAAGCTTGTAGTTTACAAAATATATCACAGCATAATAGTTTTTGACGTGTTGCTACAAATGAAACACAGGAAASGATCCTATTCCATATACTTAATCAAAGATGGATAAAAGGAAACAAATTAGTTAAACATAGACATCTACTTCAAAATATGAGATGTGTTTCCATGGGCTATACATAACATGACCCAAATTGCCCAACAATGAAACTAATCAAGTACTTGAAAATACTGCGAATCATTAGAACCAAACTAACTGGTAATTTACCCAAGTTCAATGTAGTTCTTATGTTTGGGTCTCCCATTTCTATAGATAGGCATGTTTAATTCTGAGTATATTTAATCCTGGATGCTGCTAGCTGAGGACAACTTAAGAAGTAACCTAATAGCACAGCAAGACAAGAAAATAACATGTTCACTGCTTCACTGGGGAGGGAGAATATTTGTAAGGCAAACAAGAAATTCATTAGCTGTAATTTCCAGTCGTAATACACAATTTGAGGTAGGATCTTCACAATGCAAAATCATGAGGTTTACAGGAACACTGACATGTATAAACTTCAACAATTTTCTGTATGCCAAAAGGTATGTCCTTTACTTATTTTTTTCTTATCCCAACCTTGTTTAAAGCCCATGGAAATTATAAACTATCTAACATCAGAATTAGTGTAACTGTTTGGGAAATATTGAGAAGAAAGCACAATGGTCATGCCTAAAAAAATAAGTTCTTACTCATGTAAAAATCAAATATACACAAGAAACTTTGCAGACTGTACTCACAGAATGGAAGTATGCTTTGTGCTATGGTGTATGCAGAATTGCTTCTTTTAAAACCAGCTCAAACTGAAATCAAATTTTAGGTCTTCCCATCTTTCCACCCCTCTGCGATAATGTTGCATACAGAATGAATGGCATCATAAGGGAATTTGGGTTTAACTCATTTTTTTTTTTTCCACCAAATTGTATTCCCAGACTGTTCCCAGCAGCTGTTCATCTAATTCATCAGCAAGAACCATAGAATATATTCAATGAGATTACAGTGCTTCACTCTGCCTCTTCGGAAAAGCAGAGGAAAGGCAGGGAAGTAAGAGAGGTAAGAATGCAATACACGAGCATACAGGAAAATGCAAAATTCCCACCGGCCAGCAACCCAGCTAAACCTTAGCTATAGACAAAGCCCCACAAACTGCCCTTTGATGTATTAATTGAAATCTAGCTTTCCACATGGCTCCATTTTCTCCTCAGCACAAGGGTCATTTGCTGCTCATGAAAAAGAAAAAAATAAATAAATGGTTGTCATATAGTTTTTCCTTGATTTCTTCAAGAACAAAAAGTCAAGACAGGCATTTCCAAAGCATCCAAGAGGTTATATAGAACCTAAAGATTAGATATACAAATAAAAATACTCATGTATCTGCATATGAGAGTAAGACAATTCCCTGACATCTTTCCTTCTCCTCTGCTCCAGCACAGACAAAAGACAGTGTCAAGCCTATTAGGCCTCCTCTCTGTCTTTTCCATGGCAGTCTTCAGTGAGCATAAGGCTTGCGAGTACCACAACAAGCAGGCACTTTGCAGTTCAAGTAAATCCATTCTTGTGGGGTATTATCAAAGACTAAATCAAAATCAGGTCATAAGTTAAGGACTCAAACTGCAAAGCAGCCCATATAATAACAGCAGATATTAAAACATGCTACAGTATGCAGAAATAACATTGACTTTTACCAGCACTTTATGAAAGACGCACAAAGATCAAACCAGACCCATTTATCTCTTGCTTGTAATCTGCTCAATGGCTGTCCAGCCGTGTTTCACAGAAGTATTAACAATCATAAAAATAGAGATGGAAAAGGATTCTGTGCACCCTTCACTCCATGAAGATTTTTTGCTATATGTTTTCCAAATATGTAACAGTATCAAATTCAGGTGAATCTGCAGTCCAGTAGTTCTCAGTACCCTAGAGCATTCTTCTTTATAGTCTGGCAGTGTTAGCTTTTGTCTGTGGGGTTTTTTTTTTTTTTTCTGCACTTCCTCTTTAACCTCCTATTTTTCCAACCTCCTATTTTTCCAAATACTGTCCACTAATACTAAATATTTGTACATGCAGAATTGTTTTCATGTCCCTACTAGCTTCTGTAAGGCAAGCAGGTGCTGACTTGGTCCACCCTTAACGCTGGTCTACAGTTTTAAATTTTATTCCATAATTCTTAGTAAAAATATAAAGTCCTGCAGATTTACTTCATTCAAGTAACCAAAAATACTATGTTACCTCCTAACTCCAGGCTGTTCTTTTCACAAACAATTCACATTTCTTGCATATTTGTTAAAACCACTCTCAGTACATAGATACTGTGGCATATTTTGAGTATGCTCTGTTGTTGTTTGTGTAGATGTGCATTTTAAGATACTCTCTATTTTCCATCTATGTTATATTTCAATCCCCTCTTTTTTTTTTTTWAAAGATTGTCTCCAGTCTGTTGTCCCTGTTCTGCTAAGGAAGTGTCTATAACTGAATGTTTTCAGTCTGGTCTGACAGACGTAAGCCAGGATGGTATCATAGTTTATATATTAGAGAGAAAGATTAAAACTGCTTCCTCAGCCAGACTATTTAAGGGACAGTTTGAATCCATAAAGCATGGCATATAGCTAAAGAAAACACCTGTAAGAACAGGAACATTTAATCTTTTGTGTATCTTAAAATAAGACACATACAGGAGACACTGGCCAAATACTGGCACACTAGTTATGAAAGCACTAACATGAAATGAGGCAATGAAGTGGTCAATGTACCCAGATAAAAATGTGTGGATGGTGACCTCTAATTGACCAGTCTTGAACAATACTTCGCCTTTGCTTTCAGACTCCTGAAGAACTTTGTCATGTCACATAGCTATCTTGCTTCTCTGTGTTTTGCTATACTTTTTTTTTTTTTTTCAGTTTATATTGGAGAGTTATTCAATAATCATCTCTGTCTTCCTTTCTTAAGTACTTTCTACCATGTGCAGACATGCCTTCAAGAGTGTTTCTATTTGCACTCAAGATGCTTAAGTTTCTCAAGGGGGATCATAACAAAGAAATCCCAAGGTCAGTTTCAGTACGAGTCTTATTTTATGATTTGCAGTGAGGAAGAATTTGCTAAAACATACAACAGCCACAAACTAGGTACCATTTGCTCTCAGGACAGCTGATTTTAAACATGCAATCAAAGAAGGAAAATCTAAGACTGACATGTCAGATGTGCCTTTAAAAGCAAAGATTACACAGTGCACTGAAGCTGCCACTACAGCTCTTATTGCCATGTGCATGTTCAAGTTCAGCAGAAGGTGATCTCTGTTGCTTTGGTAGGAGGGACCCACATACTATCTAGAAAAAGAACAAGTGCTTCCATGTCATCAATCCAGTTGAATCCAGCTAAGACAAGGAGCCAGAAGTATAAAGTAGAGATCCTATTTCATAGGGAGAGGCTGAATTACATTTTGGACAGCCCTGCACAGGTATCTGGGGAGCTGTAGGAAATTATTATGMACTACAATTTTATCTACAGGATACCTTCTCACGCAGGCATGTCAAGCTGTTTTCTTAGCTGATATCTACACAGCCCTATCAAAAAAGAGAGTATGCTAGTTTTATCTGGAAGAGATGGAGCAACAGTTTTCAGGCCATGACCTGTAGACTACACACCGCCCAGAAACACTCCATAACATTGTGTGTGTCCACATCACACTAYCTACCCAGCAGCGGCCAGTGAAACCTGGGATCCCAGGCATGGCTCTCTGTTTCCTGAAGTGGAAGATACCTTTCCTGTGGTGGAAGATACCACAGATGTGTGTACACAACAGCATCTGCTTTACAAAAGGCCTGGGGAGAGGATAAAGCCAGACGAAGCCACACGATGAGAGCTGAAAAATCATATTGAAGAGCCTTAGAAAGTTATTCAGCTACAAATGATTTGACTTATTAATAAAAATCAAATAAAGTCTACCACATCAAACATTCTTTTCTGATTTTTTAAAAATGCTTTTTTAAAAAAGTGTTCTGCAAAGAACTCCAGCTCATCCTGAGTCTATCTCATCCAGGTATGAAGAAAATAGCTGGTGACTAAATTAATACACTGCTCTACAGGATGCTTGAAGTAGCTATTATTGGCTATGGATGTCATTCAACGTGATCCTCTTCTATGCAGTGCATTGATGATGTGCTGGCAGAGGCTGTATTTTATGCATTAGCTTTCCCCRGAAAGCACAGCTGCACCTTAGGGGTAAAATTCTCATCCTACTGAAGTCAGTGGCAAAGCTCTCATTATTATAAGTAGGGCTAGAATTTCACAGTACAAGTTATTGTATGGAGAGACGTACTAATCCTTTCTTCCYTCTCTGTTTCCCTAGGGAAAACTTATTCTCATTTTTGCAAAATCTTATATAATACTCAGTGCAGACACATAAAAGGGCATATCTATCAGTCCTGACCACTAAAGACAATACCTCTCATTTTTTTGCCTTCCAAAGACAGGTTCACTGTTCATATTCAACTGTCACAGAAAGAGGAGTCAAAGAAATGCCTATCTTAAGTGACAGAATTTAGTTAGGTTTAAGCAGCCTAGCGAAGCCAAGAGAACACAGCATATTATCAGATAAATCCAGTATGTGGAGGTATTTCTTATTCATGTATTTTATGAAGCTCACAGACTCCAAGAACATCCAGATTATTTGTTTCATTGCAATGAAAACTTTACCTAAAAACCACTAAAATCAGTCATAAAGCTCACACAGGCAACTCTGTATATACAATTTCATTTTTTTCATTAAAAATCCTACCCAATTTTACGACAAGACAGTTCCACTTCTAGTAGTAAGGACAATGTCTAACAGCAGAGAGGGTTCCTTTGGCTGTCAGCATTCTAAAAACTAAAGTAATGTGCCTACCTTTTTAAAGGAGCCTACCTGCTCCCTGTAATAATGGTCCTTCACAAGATAACGTCGGTCAGGATGATTTGTATGACACCCACTTMCATACCATAAATTCTCAATGGGAGTTGCACTCTAGGTAATAAATACAACTAATTTGTACCATCCAGATTTGTGCCAGTTCTTCCCTTATTCTAGTTAATATTTTGATCTTTTTGTTAATAGTGCTGTTATATTCTAATAATTCATATACCAAGTTATTATAAAGTTTAAAAAAAAAAAGTTGTATACCTCTGCATACCTTCTTCAAAATCAAGTTTTTAGATCCTCAGTACACTGAGGATACCTTAAATACTCCAATACTTAAATACCTTAAATACTCCAAGTTTCAGTCTTGGGGCACTTACAAAAAATAGACTGAGACACCGATGTTGATTATTATTTTTTCAAAGGCCACAGCAAAGAACAGAAGACAAATGGCAGTATTCTCTACCTCTAAGAAAATGCAGCATTGGTCTACATTAGCTGTAAGTCTTAAGTACCAGTTAACATATTGCTGTAACCCAGCTACGAGCTGACAAAAACGTGATTGAGATGAGATTATTATGCACCATGATGGGACAACTTAGTCAGACTCACTTCCAATAACAGTTAAGTGACTGTACTGAGCTCCAGAATTACAGACATGCCTTTTTTGCTAATGTGACAAGTACAAAATGTCCAGGTTGTTGGAGAATCCTCTATTTATACAGGGTTTTAGTGGTCCTTCATGATGGCAGTTATCCATGGCTGTTGGCCCTGATGTTCAGTGATTACATACTGTTTGCTGAATAGCTTCTTGGGSTGGGATTCAGCAATTTGAAAGCAAAGTCTACAACGGCTTGAGGGCTTTTACAGTAGTCATCAATTTTCAGTACCGTCCTTCTGAAATCTAGCCCTTTTCTGTTGACCTTTATCTGCAGGGTCATGAAAGAGTCTATTTGACAACCAGGAAGCCTGTGAGGTAACATATGTTCATAATAACTCAGGAGATGCTGAGCTCAGGCTCAAAAGACCAACTGTACGGGTATTGCAAAGTTCCCATAAAGAGAAAGTGACCRCAGAGTTCACATAAACATAAGCTTTTTACTGCTTTTCAGGATCACAGCTTAACCATCATCTTCTCTTCTCTTAATACAASCAAGTAGCTATTGCTATAATAAACTCAGAAATGCTACTTACAATCTGATGTGTCTAGTGCTGGATATATTTACCAGAATATTAAACCCCTAATTGTTGTTAGTGATTATGGGTATTTTCTCACAAAGTACTTCCCAAATATAATCACAAGCTGGATTCATATCTCATTTCAGCAGGATCTTGCTTTTGGACAATCACAAATAAGTTGTAAAATATTACTGGTCTCGAGCACTTTGCAAGATACTATCTTGTCCATAAAGACTTTGTAATAAGATACTTCATAGATGTACATGGAAATGCTGAAACTGAAAGAGACTGAAATAGGCATATTATATATAGGTCCCACATCACAGGCAGCTCGATTTCTCTTGCACTTCGGATAGATACACAGTTTTTGGTGTGACTTGCAGGGCAAAACTCCTTATGACCACTATCTACAAGAAGAATTTACTGTCAACATATACTGTATGCCAGAGGGAAAAAAAATGAGCACAGACCACATTCACACCAATCCTCCTGGCGCCTCAGTGCTCTCATTTTCAAAATATGTTTGTTCAGTAACATGAGCTTTGTTTCAAGCTTGTTTATGACAAGTCAGTAGAATCAAGATGAGGAGAGGCTTGCTAACTACCCCACACACTTCTCCCCTTTTCTATTTCTCAAGGGAGTTAAAAGGGGAGTGTTTCCTCCTTTGGCATTCTGCTCTGCTCTCATAGATTACTGAAATATGGATTTGTGAAGGCTGTTTCAAGCATGTTCCTGCACATAGGAACAATGTTAACTCCTGTCACTCCCCACATCCAAACGGAATTGTTGTTAAAACAGTTCCTAAAGGAYCAGGGAATTTGTGTCATTTAGTTCAAAGACCTTCACCACCCTTATTAGACTAAACATAAATGTAATATAACCAAGCCAAATTGCAAAGGTTAGTCTTCCATTTAGGGAAGGTACTGGGGATGCAAAAGCTGTACAGCACTTACAGGAATCTAACACAGATTCAATAAACCAATTGAATGGGAAAGGAACATCCTTTCTAAATGCAAATTACTCAGGTGAGATTCGAGTTCCTTAAAGGTTATTCTCCAGTTCCCTTTCTCTGTCTAATAAATGAGAACATAGCCCAGCTTTTTTTAATTTTTTTTTTCCAGAATTCTTTGTATTAAGTCATCCTGCTGCTTCTATTATAGACCTTTTCTACAAGGAGCAGATACAAGCTCTGGGCTGCTACTGTCCTGTGATTGCTGAACACCAACATTAATCTTCTCCTAAAGCACCTCTGAGWAGAAATGAAAAACTAATTTTAAAAAGTGGTCCTGATGATGCAGCAAAGCACATGAATCCTCAAGATGCAAGATTGTTGCTTTCCTTTTCATGTAGCCAAAATATCCCACATTTTACTATCTGAAAGAGTCAAGTCACAAATATCAAGAACTTGCAGAAAATGTGGCCCAACAATAAACTGTATTAAACTAGTGTCAAAGTGTCAGCAGATCTACCTGAGCAGGTGTACACAATAGCTGCAGACCTGAACATTAAATTTCTTTATGGCAAAGTCTTGCCTCATGAGAAGCTGGTGACAGAAATTTCGCTGGTTTGTCCACTCTTGAATAATATTTGTTATATCTTGAGCTAGGTTATTAGGAATCACGTRAAACAGCTATCATTTAAAACATGTAAGATTAGAGATGCTCTACAGGAGGGACTACATTTGTCCATAATTTAAATGCTCCATAACAGCAACCACAGACTAGGAAGTTGTTGTCCTTTTTGTCCTCGCTTTTTGCAATTTTGTGTAATGTCCTTCTTTAGCCTTGGCACATTCACTAGAGAAGTATATTTCATACTGATGGACAGTTTGCACTTGCTATGTAAATCTACTTTCATCAAAGCTCACAAAGCAAGATCTTCAGAATTAACAGAGATGACTGTGACTTCATAGCTTTTAGACCAAAAAAGACTAAAATAAAATGGCAGAAAATTCCACAAAARTCAAATTAATTACTAAGAATTCTTACTGCTGCCTGACTGCAGGTATCTTACTGTTAAAGACAGGGAAATCATTTTCACTGAAGAARAGAAGCATTAGCAGTTAAATGGATATGGAAAATATTTAGCATTTTCCATGTTTCTTTTTATACAAGGATGAAACACAGCAACAGATCATGCAGTGTTAGATTTTAAGCCTGAGTCATGGTTACATTTTAGATAATCACTAAGTGAGATTCCATATCTCCATCTCAGCTGCATTTTGTGTTTTTTAAGTTGTACTAAGGTCTCATCCATCATATATTAGTGGTAGCACACATGAAATAGGTAGTGTTTTAAAAGTTGTGGGTGTAAAATAACAGCATGAAGTTCAACTTAAAGAAAAAACAGACACTGTTTTTGATCTCGTACAAAACCACTATCTGAAATAAAGGGAATTAGAATAAAGATTAAGAGTGGTAATGAAGCTCCAAGTAAATACTATTAGCATATCACGCATGATTGAAAGTAGGACTCAGTCCTTTCCAAAAGACATGTTAGAAAGTCCCACTATAGAGAACAGGATAATGTACTATTTCTGTGTTTTCTCCTACTGGAGGGAATCAGGACTAGCACTGCAGAAATTATAAGTCAAGTATTGGGCATTTGTCTTTTAGAGCCCAGGGGTCTTGACTCAATCTACAGGCTGCAGAGATGCTCTSAGAGTTTAGCAGRTGTTCACAGAAGTGAGCAGGCTAGAAGTCTATAGCTGGAGACAGACTATTTCTATTTTAAGACAGGTGACAACGCAAAACTGGGCCTAATCAAAGGGTTTGGGTTAGCACCCTGCTGTAATGTTGACAAGAAACCTCCCCTTTATTGTAAAACTCTCTTACTTAAGTCTTGCAATAGAAGGAAGGAAGCTGATCAGATAGGTTTTGAGTTGGAAGCAAATAAAAAATACTCATTTCAAGTTTTAACATAAGCTCCTAACTCGTTGCGGTTTTGTAACTCACACATGGCTGACTAACTTTTAAAACCACAAACTTTGCATGTTTTGAGTTCTCATGGAAAATGAGGGCACAGTCTCATTTTGAAGCTCACATCTCATAAGAGAAACGACTTTTTTTGCGAGCCAATCCACTGCGAGTAAACTGCCATGGTACAAAAAAACTGCACGCATGATGGCATGGCTCGTCCTTCAGAGCCTACCACACCTCCATGCTTTCTGCACCCCACTAAAACACCCCTCTCCAGCTATTTTCCTTGCAAAAACTAGCTCCTGAAACACAATGTGCATATTCAGAATTAAAACTTGATAGAATGTTCTTAGAAAAAAACTGTCTTCCTTCAAAGCAATCTTTCTCTTTGCTGCTGTTCAGTTGCTGGATAGCCTTCCCTGCCAGATCACGCACAGCAATGGAGCAGCCTGCCCYGACGGAGGTGACTTCCACTCGCCGCAGTGACCGCGTTTAGTCACCCAGCCGTAACTAAAAACCAAACAGCATCTCTCCCTTTGCCACGTTTCCCCTCTTTTCACTTGGGGAAGTACTGAGGATCCTACATCCCTTGATGYAGGATTCATATAAGACACACAGAACGTTGTAATAATAAAGCACTAAATCATCAACATGAAATTTCATTTTTTACAAAGAAACTCCTACTGAAAAACACCGGATTACACAAACTTATCTACACCAAATAAAAAAATAGCCAAAGTGGTTTTTTTTCTTTTTTGCAATTCTGATTTCCTGCCATGGCATTTGCTGTGGAAAATAAGTCCAATTTTAGCAAAATTCCCAATTGTGTGCAAAAGTTCAGAGATATATATATATATTTTAATTAAAAAAGCAAAAAACAAGTCGCTGTACTGKTTTATCAACTGCAAATATAAAGTTAACACAAGCTTTCTCTGATCATATTTATTCAGGGAACTGATAATCTCCAGGCAGCCTACCACAAACTCAGGCTTTTCAGCCCCTGAGGACAAAAGCTGTAACCCAAACATATAGCTAGAATTCACCCCTTACAGGGTTATAACCTTTTCAGAAAATACATCTTCTAAGTCTTCCTCCTTGACTTAGGTAGTCTTCTGCTCCCTCCCTCAAGGTGTATTTTTTCCATCTCTTCTGTATAGAGTGGGAGCACATGAGCTATCCTGCAAGAGTTTTGATACTTGCTAAGACAGTGAAACCTGCCACTCTCCTATAGTTTTTATCTTCTTCATTTTTGTTATACTTAAATAATAGTAGTGTGTCACAGAAGCAATGATTTTTAGGCACAAGTAAGATTATGATAGGAGCGCTGTCACGTCAGCAAAGTTTTGCATGAGTGCTCACCATTCTGAGACTGGGGCTTTGGAAATTCACCTCTATATTCAAAAACTTAAAACCAGATGGCCAACTTTCCTGATGACTCAGCACCTATGCCAACTGCAGAAGAATATGGATGCTCAGGCCCCATATATAAAAGTCCAAACATAAAAGTTATGGCTTACACTCTTCCAAAATCTGAAAGTCCATTTATATGCTTTCATTTACTTCTCATGCCATAGTATTATTTGCTTTAGGAAGAACGTGCAGGCATATACCCTTTTTCTTCTAACTTGTTAAATGTGTCTTTACAGAATTTATTTTTTTCTCATGCCTGGACTTTTCCTTAATTGGATGTCTGCCAATTCTTCCTCCCAGACTGCTGATATTCCCTGTGTTCTCATATATATACATGCTTATCGAAGCCCTCTGGCTGTCTCTTTGGCAAGAACAACTTTTTTTTTTTTCTTAACAAAAATTCAGGGGGCATTGAAATATTTGGCAGCACTCTCGTACAGATAAAAAAAAGCCGCTCTAGGCTCTCCTRGGGAAAGTTTGCAAGTTCATTGGTGATCTCACCTAGTAAGCACTGGATGAAAAGCAGGAAGCCTGAAGCTGTCATTGTTCATGTAATTACATGTGGAGATTTTATGTTAAATTTTGTATTTATTCACTTTCTGACTACAAATAGTAATACTTAACACATTCTACTTGAGAAGCTCCAAAAGCTGTACTAATACAATCCGAAAAGTAAGGGTAGCTGGAAACAAGAATGTGAAAATTACACAAGCAGACCACACCTCCACTAAAAAAAAAAAGTAATATTATTTAGCTACATTATTTAGATTTTTAGACAGACTGCCTCACTCGATCTCCAGATGGAAGAAAAATCTTAGGAAATTCTTCCATTCAGAGAAGGAAAGAAAATATTAATATTTGCCACATAAAACTTGTGGCTTTCAAATAGTATAGCTTTCCTTCTTTCCTTCCCTCTTCCTTTCTGATAGACTGATAAAGAAAAAGGAGAAAAAACAATTGTGAAACAGAAAATTGAAAGCCTAAAGTATAATGCAAATTTAAATTCTACTGCTTCACTGGTATTTCCAGTATTGGAAACACAAAGTCTGGTAATGGAACAAGGCAGATTTCAATAAACTCTGAATATATGGGGAAAAATAAACATGCATATTTCACTTCCTGAAAATATTTTGGTCATTCTTCCCCCATTGATGAATCTCATCCTCCTGTATTTTTTTTTGTGTGTGTATACGCGTGTGTTGTGTTTTTTTTTTCCCTGCTCCTCAAAGTACTGTTAAGTTTAGGAATGGGCATATTTTCTCAAAAATGTTTTCTCAAGCATTTGAATGAGAACTACATAGGAAAATGAACAACTTAAATAGTCCAGTGGTAAACCACTTATCTTAATCAATTKGGCTTATTTAGTGGACTGTCAGGTTTCATAATAGTACCCATTACAGAGAGCTGTAGGGTAAGAAAACCTGACAATTCAACACAAAAATATAAACACAAAAATATGAGGATCTTAAACCCCCAAAGAATTTCACCCCTTAAAGCAAAATAACAAAAGTAGTGAACAAATCTACTGTCTCTGTGCAAATGACTTTGAACTGAATTTTTTAATGAGATTAATGTAAACGGTCTTACAGATAATACATTTTTTACCCATGATATCTGCATTTTTCTTTCTATAAGGAATATGGGGTACCTGTCAATTTGGATCTTAATTCCAAGCAACTAGTACACATTTTGAAGCAACTCCATAGACTTTAAGAATCTTTGGAAMTTACTTTGACATAAGAATCGGGGTCAAAAAATTCAAAGAATCCAAAGATTTTTCTTTCAGATTTAACCTTGAGGCCTTTTACTAAACATTAATTGCTTCAAAGCAAATATTTACTGTTTTTGATGCACCGCCTCAAGTCAATTGATGTAAGAAGAGGAATGGTTTAGTAATTTGTTAAATATCTTAAAAGATGTAATAATACTTACATGCTTTGCAGACTTGTCTGCCCCATCTTTCTTACTCATTTATCTCATTTGTTATTAAAATAAGTACATACAAAAYAAAAAGAAGCCAAAAGCAAAGTTCTTATGGAATATATGAATTGATTCCTTGTAAACCTCAATAAAATAAAATGTGGACTTACTGTCCGTGTAACTTTGTTTTTCTCTCTTGTATAAGCAAGCTCAGGCAGCTTCCAATTTAAAATAGACTTTACTTCACATTTTAGGCACCATCACTGAGTATCCAACTCACTAATATATGTTCTTAAGTAAAAAGATAAAGTATATAAGTTATCTAGAATGAGATCATTAGCATGTTTGTTACATTTTTTCATTTATTTAAAACAAATCATGCTCAATGGCAATCACAGCTTTGGCACACTGTCATTTMTTAGCACAAACTTCTTTAGTTGTTAGATTACAAAAATTTAGAAAGGATTAAATGATTGATTTTGAATGACACTGTRTATCATCTTTGGGCTTAGCTCAGCTCCAGTGTAAACAGGTTTTGTATTGGTATCATAGAGAATTACTCCCATTTATGCCAGGGATTAATATTTCAGTGTCTCTGTCTGTGAACTCACAGTTAAAGATGAAGCATCTTCTAGTTACTGTTATTTTCTCCTCATTTTAAGAAAATGCTTAATCAAGGCTACAGGGGCTGTTTGCAGGGATGGAGATCAAACCCCAAGTGAATGTAGAAGATTCAGCTCCACTTCAGAGTAAAAAATTGTTTCACATCAGGATCTTCACCCACATACAAGTGCTGGAGCACAAACCACCTCCTGGAAATGCCTCACACTTTCTTTACAATCATCTCACTCCATCCTCTCAGTGGTAAGCATAAGCAGTGTCAGTGGAAACTATGCCGCCCGATTCCTCTGAATGACATCTGATTACTGTGCTTAATAGAGTATGCAGCAAACAGAGCCATTAAAAGTAGCAGTGCTTTCTGTAGTATTGAATAAAAGACTACTAGTAGGTTCAGATTCCTTAGCCTATCTGCTAAATCCTGCACTGCACAACAACCCTTTCATTCAAGTTCAAAGATGCAGCTCCTCCATTTAAAGAGYGCTTGTTATTTGGGAGGAAATGGAGGCCACAGTCTGCCTGACATCCAAGAAAGAGAAAATGAATGTTGGCTCTGCAGCAGAGCCCTCCTATACAGTCAGTCTGACCTAAGCATAATTAATCAATTGCCTGTTCTTTTAGCAAATCAATTMTTTTTATTTCCTAGCTGTTAGCTACTCCAAATGTATAGTGATACCATCCTAAGTCAAAAGTGTGCTAAAACTGATGTCTCTTCTCTCTCATGCAAAGTACTGAATTTGTCATTCTCGATGAAATACTAACTTCTGTATGATTGTTACAGATCATTACACATTGTCACACCAACTATTATGCTTCCTTTTTCTTTCCTCCTATTTCTACTTAGTTCAGTAAAACTTGCCTCCCAGATCAATTTTGTATTCCGCTTTATTCTGCAGCTCTGCTTCTTAGCAATGTTATTACCTCAGAAAAAGCCGAGAAAGATTGTTGTCCTTTTGTTTTTTGGAGAAAAGTATTTTAAAATGTTACACAGTAAAATGCTGATCTCTCTCTCACACATACACATATAGAAATAAAAACTGAAAAGCTCACATAACCCATTTTTAATAACTCACCAATCTTTTAGCCTCATGAATACTGTGATTCCTTGAATTATTTATGGGTTATACATTAAATACGGACGTTCTAAATACTAACATGGACTAACATACACCATTGTCACACTGTCTATCACTCATCTGCCTAATTTGTCTTCATAAAAAGCTTTTTCTTGCCTCTAAGAACTTTGACCATGTATTTTTACAACATCATTTTCTAAATTAATGGGAAACACTACAGAGGAGATTATACATTGGCTTTATGCAGCAGCTCTACAGTATTCTCTCATTTTTTACATATTTATACCTTTTAATATTGAGTTTGTTTTGTAACTACCAGTACACACCAATTTTATGTTTTTCTTGAAGTCAAGAACTGATTTAGTGTCAATACACATGAACCCTCATATTATCGTGGAATATTAACTTTTGTATGTGAGTAGTGGGTGGTAGCTGCTATTAAACTAATGCACCTGCTTTTCTGGATCTTTCAGATTCCCTTCAAATTTGTGGCAACCTGATTAATACAATATCATCTGAAAACATGCCCATCATGTTGCTCACTGCTTCTTCACAGTGGTAGCAGGCAAGGTTCAGTTGGCTAACACGAGAGATACAAAGTTTTGTCACACAGATAACAGATTCAATATCCTTGATGCAGTACATTATACCTTGAAGAATGCCCTAAATTTCCAGGTCTTTGGTTGAGTTTCAGAGTCTGTAACTCTGAAAGTCTGGAGCTGTCTCTTGTTTTAAAATAAAAAAAAATTAAAGAGATTCCAACTTTAAATTGTTGTAGTCTTGAGTAAAGCCATTGGACTGTTTGGCTTTGTTTTCCTTCTAAGCTGTATTTCTAGTTTAAATTCTGTCAAACAGATGCAAGTATAACAAACAGAGATTGGGAGGCACTTCAAGGTGATAATCTGCAGCTATGGTCTTGATTTAAATGGAACATCAGAACATAGAAAGTAAGTTTAAATGTCCTACCTTGACTGCATACAATCAGAATGCAGAGATTTCCTTATTTTTTTGTATTTGCCTCTCAGCAAATGGGATTGTGGCTTCTGTCACTTCAGGGTTCTGCGTGAAAGAAGGTAAAAACATTTTTCCCTAAGGAAAAAGCAAAAGCAGGTGTATCATAAACCTGCCTTCACTGTTCCAAACACATGTGCATAGCACATATAAATGGAAACATTCCATCTTCGCAGTAAACAGAAATATATTGTGCACATATGGATGAAAGACAAATCCTATAATATTACACTAAAATGCTAAAGCATGGCACCACTTTTGAGAAATAGCCTTTGAAGGTAGATCTTTTCCTCTCAAATCTTTATCCCAATTTGTTTGCCACAGTTTCACTTTATTTTTGTAACAGCTCAGTCCCCCTTTTCCTATCACGTTCTTTATTCCATGTAGCTGGTTCCTAGGCCTAATGAAAATTCTACTAGTATCACTGCCTTTACAGATAATATTCCTTAGTGTTTATTAGGCTTAAAATAATAAAAACGGTCAATACCACTATTTTGGGTATCTATACAATTCATTGCATTCACATAGAAAGAAAAAGAAAACCGTTCTATACGGAAAGAAAAATCCTACATCCTACAAATAACCAAGCCAGTAATCTTTACTGCAAATGTTTGTATCTATAGCAGAAGCTGTTTAATCATCCATTGTGCATAGGAAAAAAAGAGAAACGAGCTCTCATGGTGTAACACAGAATGCATCAAAGCAGTGGCTAAASATCTCACCACGAATCACAGCAAAGCAGTAAAATCTATGTTGAGAGATTTCTGTTGATGCTTAATACAGACTTCAGGGTTGTTTGTTCTATGTTTTTATGGGTTATAGAAGAAACATTTTAACGTGACTTATTAACTATATACTTCAGAATTAGTATAAAAAAGAAAGACGGTCACTTTGTTTACTGTAAAACTTTCTTTGTGTACATGCTTAAAAATTCCACAAGATAGAAGAATCCTTGGTCTGAATTAGTACGACCATTCACACATATCCCTGTACGTGAATTCGATAACTGTGGAACATGGGCAAGAAGTACACTCTAATGGTAAAAGCAAGTCAAAGTCAGTGAAGAAAAAAAATCGATTCTAACATGATTATTTTTCTGCAATTGGTGTTTTTAATCACAATTCTGCTTTACAAGCATGGGAAGTCATGTTGAAACAACAACATAAAAAAGTTTCCTGCTTCCATTTAAGAGTGCAGTCATACATCTTATAAAAAAAAAGTAATTTCAGAATTTGTAAGTAAAATTTAACATTTTTCTAAACCAAGCACATTTTGCCTGTAATATTCCTTTTTTATTTTGCCTGTAATTTTCCTTTTTACATAAATTAATAAGCAATAAGTCATTTTAAAAATTGATTTTTCAATATGATTGTTTCAAGTGTTTTTATTTCTCATTTCAATAATTTTACTGGCTTTTCTTTTGGTAATATTATAGCACTGGTCTTCCCAGGTAGCACAGATTATCTAAAAATAATTAAAGAAATCTACCCTTGATTAACTTTTTCAAAAAAAATGAATTTTACAAAGCTAAAAAGATGGAAAAACCTACCTAGTTCAAGTTCCTATTGAGGAAAAAAATAGTGTCTTCTTTTCCCCTTTTATCAAGTATACAACACTTGAGACTCATTACAAATTCTCTTTACAGTGAATGGTCTACAGTCCTACCAATAATAGCTGATCTTACCAATACTAAAGGGGCACTAGTCATACAACACTTAAGCTGTAGGGTGTTGAACACAGAGCATCAATTTCACTTAAGGGCATAGAAGAACCTGGTTTCTTCTGATGTCATATTTTTGTTTAACACAGCACATTAAAATTCTCCCAGAATCAACATACCACTGTGAGAGTAAAAATAAACAGAATTATATTTGATTATGGAAAATCTACATCACACAGAGATAAGATTTTACAATACGCCAGAATTTACCTCCAGCATCACCCCCTGGCAAAATGATATAGCTGAATATGCTTTGCATTAGACTCAGAGCTATGCACACCAAAAAGCACATTTAATAGCATAAGGTGACAACTTCCTTAAAATATAAGTAGAAACTTATTTACATTTCCTGTGCAGATTCTACAATATCCTAAAATTCAGGGCTTGAAAAAACAGTGATGTTTCATTTTTTAATCTGATTTACATCATAAATGTTCCTAAGCCTTTTAATTCACAAAATTACTATCTTACTCTAGTGGCAGTTTGGAAAAGAATAGAAACACAGGATCAGGTCCTTCCCTCAAGGACCCCCTATTGCACCTGATTTTATGTAAGGCATTTGATTTTATGAAAAATAAGCAGGTCCTTCATTCTGTCAAAGGTGATGAAGATACTCAAGCATTCAAATGTAGATTTTTCTTCCTTCTGGAAGACAACCAGCTACACTTACCTTAACAGTTAACAATTGGCAAAAAAAATGGGTTGTCAATTGTGATGTGCTTACCCTTCAGATTAAAATAAAAGTGGGTTTGAGAATGACACTCAAAACTGCATGTTCTAAATTGCATGTGTTCTGTATCCTTGTTAAAGTAACACAGACACCTGTTTCTTGTACTATCTTCCTTGTGGCTTAGGGATTTTAAAATTATCCTTAAAAAAGCAGATATGGCATGTTTCAATACTAGCTGCTCAAGTGTCTCAGTATCATGGTCTTCCTCTGAAAACAGTGTTTGCATTTTGTTTTTCTCCTTAAAAGCACCTGAAATATTAGTGCATTCTCACTTTCTTCCTACCTCTCCAAAGCATCAGTAGAAGATGGTGGTGTCCTGTTTCTAAAACTCAAGCCTTAAAGAAACCCATTTTTGGTATTTTCACGTCTATGTAAACACGAAAAATCTCAGCTGCCATGTATATAGTCATTATAGCATTGATCACACTATCCCATAACAACAAATACTTTGAATTGCCTTTTGATCCTCCTTCTAGTATCATGAAAATAATATTTCTATTTATCCAGACAAATGGTGAACTATTTGATTTAGGCATTCTTTCCTCATTTTGGTAATCCTTTCCTATATGATATGATGTTCACTTAACAACTTAGGATAGTTTAAACACCATGTGTGCGTGTGTCACACTGCAAAATAGCAATCGCTAACCTATATACACCACATGGAGTTGACATAAAATAATAACTTTCATGTAAACCAGATTCTGTCAGAACTTTCCTTCTGCTGAACATACAAGGTAATGATTTGTTGTTTATGCACCAAAAAATTTCCTTCAAAAGAAATACAGTGGTTAAAGGAGACAACTCAAAAATTAAGACATCAATCCTCGTAGTGTCAGTGAGAATAGATATTCTCCAAAATTCTGAAAGAAATCTGATCAGTATAATTCTCATTAACACATCATGAATTTCAAAAGGAAACTGGATACATGCTAATATTTATTGAGTGTTCACATTCAAGGAAGTAAAACAGTTTAAGGTCACAGTTTTGAGCAGATTAATGTATGTCCCTTTATATAAAGCAGAGGTTAGAAAAACATTTTTTCAAGATCATTTTCAAATATATACATTTATGAAACATCAAAGAAGAGTTCTCACTTCAATAGTTTTCTCCTTTTCAGTGGCTAATAAATGATTTAAAGGGAAGATACATACTCAAATTTGCTTCTGTTTCTGGAGGTTATGGTATATTTAACCATAAGGATGCCTTTTGGTTGTTTCTTCAGGATTATTCAGAGATGGCAGCAATGGTTTCTGGAACTTGCTCTGTATCCAGACTCTCTGCATTTTGACTTTTTTCTTTCTGTTCACTTGTAATCGCCGATCAACTAAATTCTGTACTTCAGTTAATCCAGCCAAGCTGAACATGCTCCATACCTCATCTGTTTTTTTCACATGAAGAATTATTATAATTTTGAAAATTGTAGAATAGAATGTAGTAATTAACAACCTGCAGTTCATTCAAAGAGTAAACTAATTCTATTTTATTATTTGAAAGATCATGAAAATGACAYGTAAAAAGTCCTCTGTTTAGAAATCCATTTTCCAAGTTTTCAATTTATATTGCTGAAGAAATGTCATGCTGAGACCCAAAGCACATAGCTTATTATTTATGGCATCATTCATTACAGCATCCTCTTTCTTAGAGGATTCGGCTATGCTAGGGCTGCGGAAAACAAATAAACACCACTCGGTCACTCTTTCCATAAATTTAAAATATCCTAGCCTCACCTTTAAAATTATCCTAGCTGTGAGAAATCCTGATCCATCCCAATTATTTGCAGTCTAATTTATAGAGAAAAAAAGTAGTGTAATGCTGACTTTTATAATTTTCAGCTGCTGGCTGTCAGACTAAGCTTATTGTCAACAGAACCAGGTGAATAGAAAAGGGGAATAATTATCCATGGTCAAGAATTCAGCTTAGCTCCTGAAGAAACAGCAGCCATATAGCTAGGGCTCACCAACATGGCAGACAAAATACCAGGCCATGACCATTATTTTTCCAAGCCTGTTTGTCTGAATTTTAAGAATATTTCAAAAGTATTTGATAATCTCACAAGATGTTTGAATAAAGAGAAATTCTGGAAATAGCTGCAAGCAATTTTGTAGATTCCTGGATCCAACAAGTATGTCATTAACAACAACCAAGACAAAGTTTTTAACAAAATACTTTTTATAGGTTCAATCTAGATTTCATGGGCATTTTAATCAGGAGAAGGCAACATGCAAGATAGAACTGTACCACGTGAACCTGAAGATAAACAAAATTTAGTCCAAGCAATTTAACACTAATCCAGATTTGGTGTTGCTTATTGGCAAAAACCTCACTCCTATTTCAAGCATTCCCACCCTCCACCCTCAGCCCCACCCCCTCACCACCACCACCACCACCMCCCCCCAAAAAAAAGGTTTATTCTGGTTTATTATTTATACCTGGAAATTTAGAGCCAAAGTAGACGTATGTTAGTGGTCAGATTTTGTGTTCTCTTCAGGGCTCTGCTACTGTAATTTTCTAAGCTCACAGATCTAATGTAATTATGTTGCTATAAAGAAAATGTCTCTTGCCAAACAGAGACAAAAAACAACTAATTTTTTTTTTATTTATAGTAACTCCAGCTTCTCCCTTCTGACCTCAACCATTCTGTGAAGACATATAAATAAAGAAAAAACCCAACATTGTCTGAAAAGGGATTTTTTTTTTTTCCACAAGAGCTTTGGGCTTTTTAAAAGTAGAGAATGGAGGAAGAAAAAAGCTTTAAAATTTCATTTTAATATGAGCTTTTATAACCAAAATCATCTTGGGAGGCAGTCAACACTTTCTATAAAACTAAATCATTTCATACCTTTGGTAAAGAAATAAACTCTGGTTCCATCTCCTCGTACATAAAAATTTTCTGACAAGCAGTGCCCTAGAGAATTAAAAGAATAAAACAGCCATGTTTTCAAAGACAGTTTAAATTAAGTAGTAAAATATAAAAACATTCAGTAGTTACCTTTTTTAAAACGAAGTTGAGACATATCATATCTTCCATAATCTCGAAAAAACAACATTCCTCCAGGTTTCAGTAGTTTAGCCAATCTATTTACAACTCTTTGCATCCTTAGAAAATAGATAGAATACTAGTGAAATTTCCAAAGAAGGCTGTTTAAACTTTTTTTTTCTCTCCTAGATGTTACATAGATTTCTGAAACTAAGATGAGAATGCATGTCTATACTTACTTTACTAGACTCCTTTTCCTTTCCTTAAACAGAATCTCAAGGATCAAAACACAGGTTTGTATTATACGTGCCATATAAGCCAGGCAGATATATGGAAAACAATGAATGAACAGCTAGTTCTGTTCACTGAGGAACCAGGCYGAACTCTCTCTCTGTACATAGCAAAATCAAGAGCTTGCATAATGGGCAAAAACTAATTTCTTTATGGAGACAGTTACCACAAAGTCAGCACCTGGATGAAGTCAGCTAACTGGAGACAACAAAGAGGAGTCTGTCTAATATCTGAAGAAAATAATCTGGAAATATTGGCAGTTAGAGGAGGAAAGTCCACACCCTCCCAAATGCTGAAACATTCATGCATCTTGAACGCATCTGACATCACCTCTTCCCTCTCAAGACTGCACCAGCCAACCATAGGTATTCTAGAAATAAGTGTCATACTCTATAATCTTTTCCCTTCTCCAGCCCAGAGCATCTTCCTCCCCATTATTTAGGCTTACCTTGGACCTTCTCATAAAAATATTTGCATTATTCTGCAAAGTACCTTACTAATCAATAACGCTCTACTCTTTCAGAACAACATATGGGACTCAGATTCTCCACATTCACAAAAGACCACAAAAAGTCGTATGTGCCTGGCAGCCAGCCAGGTAGAAGAGGCTGCAAGCCCAATTCAACCCTTCCTTCCTCAGAGAAGTAGAGGGGCAGGGTGGGAAATGTGGAACCAGGGAGAGGGTAATTTAATGGATAAATAAGGTAGGCTGCTGTATCTGAAAAGAACTAGAGAAAATAAAGTCCTCCTTAAATATGTAAGATCAACATTACTGCATAACAAGAGTATCCCTATACTGCTCCTGCATTCTAGTCAGCTTTCTCCCACTTGGTACTTATCTAACAGCAGTGCAAACATCCTATCTTAACATTTATTGGGATGAATTGGGAGATTATCCAGCATATGCTTTTTGAGAATGGAATTTCTTATTTCACTCATGATATTGGCAAAAAAAGAGAAAAAGATCGTTCCACATAAGAATAATGGACTGGTCAAGAAAATGCATAGAACTACACACTTTGTCTATGGAAATATAAATTTTGTGCACAAAAAAAAAAGCACRGAAATTGAAAGTGCTGTCAGAAATCTCGTCTTTTAGGACAAAATCACACTAATCACACAGCATGAGGAAAGTTTAGTATCTTTCAAATTCTGAGACCAACTTTAAGAGGGGACTGCTGGCAGAAGAAAAGAGTTACCTTTTAGGTCTAAAAATCAATCACAAGAGCCCAAAGAAAAACCACTAGGAAACAGTGGTGCAGATCACAGCTGTGTATCTCTCACACACGTTTTCTAGGTTTCCTAAGTTCATATATCTGAAGTTTGGCACCATCACTCTCAGTTTTCTTTTCCAATATCCCTCATTCCAAAATTCTGCTATTTTTATATTATGCAACAAGGGGCTGGATTACATGTTTCTTTATAGAGTCATTTTAATTCTAGATGAGTGATTTTATCTCACAAACGAATTAAACAGGTATTTTTACATATGTATTTGAAAAAAAAAAAGTGATGTCAGCCTTTGGCATAGGGAGAAAGACAAATACATTTATTCTCAAATAATTAACAAAAAAAGACCCACAGAAATTTAGATAGAACATCTGATTACTGCTTCTCCAGGCAAAGTGATTCAATGAATGTGTGCCTATTGTTCAATTTTCTCCTGGCTGCATCATGTTAGTTACAGAGATCTGAGATCTACTGCTTGATTTTTTTTTTTTTGAAATTTGGACCCAGGCATTGCATGACTCATATGCTCATCTCTGAACAAACAGGAAGGAGCAATATCCTATATGCGATAGATTTTTCTGTAAAGCTAATCATTAATAACGTAGGCAGGCAAGGGAAACAAGCCTCAGATTTAGGCAAATATTACTGTTTGCCAAGCCCATTTTAATGACATTCTTAAAGCAATAAATGCCCTATAGTACACAGGGCACACATTTCCCTTCATACGGTCTAGTTAAAGAGTCAAGTAGTTTAACTTACATATGGTCTTTGGCACTTTTCCCATTAAAAAGTATATTTTCAAAACTAGCCAGCTTTAACAACCATGAAGTTTGGTTCATTAGATATTGAGAGGCATTTAGTAATAACGCTAATAGCTCTCAACATAATACYCTGCATGCAAATTAGATTAAGTTTTCCTGATCCAAATAAGCTACACAATTCTGAATGTGTTTTGCTCTAAGAGGTCAGCTTATCTACATCTATGTGTGGTTTAATCAGCAACTTAATCTTTACAATATATTGTAATATGTTAAAATAAGAATGTTTGCTTTTGATCATGAAGAATAATTTCCTTTTGAAGGACCAGCAGTCTGTTTCTGGATTCATAATTTACTTGAAGCACTGTCAGTTTGAATAGGGATGTATTTTGTTAGAAACCAATTTTATTTTGATGGAGACAGGAGGTTTCCTGATTAAGTAGTCCGACCAGCTTCTCCTTCTAAGCCTGAAAATGGGAAATAGCATTTTAAAACCTTATTTTATATATATCATAGCTTACTAAATAATAAATTAAAGATTCACCATCATCTTTTGATATTCTTGAAAACCTTTAGTGATAAAAGAGATTTAACCTATTTGCTTTGCCCTTTAGTCTTCATTTACCTGTCAGGATGAATAGCAGAGAGCACAAAGACAAGGAGAATGACATCCAGGATCTCATCAGGAAAAGGATAGGGTAAAGCATCATCACACACATCATGAACAAAGGCATAACACCAGGTTGAATTGTAGGACGAATGTGACTATCAGGAAAAAGATGAAAAGAGGCACAGAGATAACAGYAGTAGTTAATACGTTTACCATGACTCAAGAAACTTTTTTTCTTCAATTATTCAGTAGTGTAAAACATTTCAYATAAAAGCCTATTCTGACTGCTATCTTGCTCAAGCTGAGAAGCAAGCTCACTGATGGTATTCATTCCTCTCTTGTACAGAGTAAGACTTTGTTCTTTGGCATACTGAAAACTTCAGTTAAAAGTTGTCAAAGCCATTACGTTCTTTTTCATGAATATGGCTTCCTGGCAGCCTCATGAATTACAGGCTTATAAGATACTAACGTGAGCATATGAATTACCTTTACCAGATCCACTGCTCCTGAAGCAAAATCACAACAGTATAGAAAGGTACCAGGTGTATTGCTAGGAAAACAAAATCAACATCAGTTAAGAGTTACTATTGAAAAAAATGAAAGTCTACATCAGTAGTCTTGGCAGTACACATAGCCCTTTGGGGTTCTCTGCGGGTTTGATCAAGCATGCCTTATTAATGTCTAGCACCTGGAAAGCGACATAGCTTGTAATGAAGCAACAGGGCAGACAGATCTGTAAGAATACCAAAGGCAGTTAGTATGAAAAGAATTATGGTCTTATCAGGGAAGAAGTGGAAAGGAGAAGAAAGAAGGTCACAGAGGGCTGTCAGGATTGATGGCAACATCCTACTGCTGTATTACACAAATACACATGAACAGGTCACATTTTCTTACAGATGCATTGAACTAAGTCTCTATCATTAGCCCATGTAAGCAGGCTAATTAGCAATATGAGTTTTGGGGGGGCTTTTTTTTTTTGTTCTTTTCAGGACTGCAAAAGTCATGCAGTTCTGTGGAGGTTTGGGTTCCCAGGTRCCACCTGCCTTGCTTTTGATTAGATTAAGCAGAGGAACTGAATTCAGAGACTAAGCCAGCTGCCAATTGCCTTTTACATCAGATACTAGTAACTCTGTGGAGAAGCTTTTCTTACCTCCTAAAAATCCATCTAAAGGAAAGTGAGCAAAGACCTCAAGACCCAACTAAGGGACAGTTTCATGATCCATTCCTGATCGGATGCTCTCTCCTAAAATACTGGAGAATTTGGATAGAGGTGTTCTTTGAAAAGGAAACCAGAAAAATATGGTAGTGCCTAAGATATCTCACAGTACACATAGTCGAGTAAGGGACCTGCCTCTGAGGGCTCATCAGGCTGTAGAACAAATTCTATTCCAATCTTTATATCTGAACAAAAATTTCATCAGGTCTGTGACTATCATGAAAGTCACATGGTTAGGTCTTAGATTACCAGAGATGAGGATAAGAAGCTAGGCTTTGGACCCAGTCACATGCTAGGGAAAGATCAGGCTACTGAACCACAAATTACTTGTTAGGGTATAGGTTCCTTTTTTAAAAAACAAACAAACAAACAAAAAAAAAAAACCCAAAAAAAACAACCAACAAAAGCATTATAGGAACTCTGAGAAAAGTCAACTTAAAACAAAGACACATCTTGATCTGGATGGATATTTCATGATGCTTTGTATTAAAAAGCATGGACAATTTTGGGGGAAAGGGCGTGTTAAAATTATGTTACAAACCTAGATATAATTTATCTTGTAGCTACAGTGGAACCATACTTGATTCTGGTTTCTTTTTGGTGCATGCTAAAGGCAATTTCTATGTTATCAAATAGAGTAGAAAAAAAAAATGTGCTAGAAATTATTTAAGAGGTAAGAGATGCTTCCATCAGACAGAAGTGTCAGTTTTTCAATGCATTGATCTGATCATCTGAAAGATTTGCATAAGAACAGAGATCTCAAGGAAAAATATCAAATGAATGGATCTTTAATTATCAAAAATGCTAACCTATGACTAATGCCTCCCGTGAGGAAAACACAAAAGTTTGTCTTCTGTTTTTCAACAGATGCCCTTGGGCTCCTTCCACTTCCATTATGTAGAGTTATTTCTCAAACT
The DNA here is from genome assembly GCA_003342815.1 of Eudromia elegans. Classification (NCBI taxonomy): domain Eukaryota; kingdom Metazoa; phylum Chordata; class Aves; order Tinamiformes; family Tinamidae; genus Eudromia; species Eudromia elegans. Next base: position 5,507,613 of record PTEX01000034.1, on the reverse strand, counting down.
TTTCATGTGACAGAGGGTTCCCCTATCCTTATTTGTGTCTGAAGCAAAGAATCTGCTTTGGGACAAAGATGAAATGCTAACATTGCAAAAAGCTTCATGTATGATTCTTATACACCCTTTGTTTCTGTTTCTGTATCTACAAAATAGAGTGCTTTCATAGAGTGGTGGTGCTAGCAATGGTAGCAGTGAGTTTGGTTTATAGAATAGTAAGAATTCTGCTGTATATAGTATCATGGGGGTATGTATATAAAGAAATCTATTCCAACCTCCCTTGATACATAAATAATCTTTCCAATAAAACCTGCCTGCCTACAATGGAGGACATGCTGTCATAACACCTTTTTTTTGAAAACAGAAGCTAAGTGGATTAGGTGTCTCAAGGAATTAAGTAACGCAATACAGGACTTATGATTTCCTTGGCACTAAAACCTGAAGCAATACGACAAAAAAAATTAGCCAAATTTRAAATAAAACTTCTTGCCAGTAGATCATGCACCATTATTTACTGTGTTGGCCCTTTGAAGGGATAATAACTGGTAGTTGTATGGAGACATGAGACAAAGGACAAGGAAATGTAACCTACCTGAGATTAACTACCAAAAGACAATTTTAATCTGCAAATAAATATACTTCCTCCGCACACAGGGTCACCTCAAGTCTAGAGCTGAATAATGTAAGGAATATATTGTAACAGCACTACCTTTCTTGTTTGGTTTTTTTTTTTTTTGTGGTCTGGAAGCAAACAGAAATTCAGGACTCTAAAGAAGTCCAGACAACACCCTTGTAGCACTGGTTTAGCACCAAATTTAAAGAAGATAAAGGCAACTTTTACATTTGAAAATCTGGCATTACATACCGTAGAACTTTCAAAATAGGAAAGACACTATTTCCAGCACCACAACCAACCTAGTATTGAGAGAAACAGAAAGTTAAAATAAGCAAATAAAACCTCTTTTTTTTTTTTTTGTCTTAAATTAAAAGTTAGGCAGGAGCTGTAAGACTTTAAGATATCTTGGACAGAAAAAGAAAAAATTGCTTATGTGAAAACGCTCATATCACTTCTCAAGTTTCCCCCCAATTTCGTTCCAATGCTAAGAAAGAACACAGCTCTCATGAAYAATTGCATAGGGGAAAAAAAAAAAAAACCCTTGTGCAATTTCGCTATCTGGTAACAACATGTTGACTACGGAGAACAAAGTATTTTAAGTAAGATATTTATCTATCACCAATATCTAGAGACTTTCAATGGAATACAGCCATCTAGCCCCAAATTCTAAACTGGGAGAAACTTTCAAGGAGAAACAAAACCCAGATCCTAGATTCTTCTGAAAGGTACTGCCTTAGGTGAATGTAGTGCTTTAAGTTCTGAATGTTTACATTCTAGATAGCTATTAAGCATTTTCATCCATACTTTTGAGCAATTACACAGAGTTGCAAATCATGGGTAGCACGTTTGCCGTGCATTACCTCTAACACTCTGTAAGCAGCACCAGTACCAGGAAAGGATTCTAGCTTGCCAAGTTTTTCTCTACAGTCTTTACTCTGAGGATTGTGAGTAACAGATTTTGCTTGTCCTTGTAGAAAAGTAGAGTCTTCTCCACAGTTATTCCCCCAGTATTCTTTTTCTTTCTCAATTCCAGAAAAATCTTCATGAAGAAAACTGCTAGTAGTGCTTATTTTTAAGGGTTCTGAAGGTTTTTCCTCTGTTTTCAACTGTTCTCTCTTTTTTTCTGGAAGAATTTCTGGGAACTCCAGAAACAACCAATTGCGATCCTTGAAAAAATTATTCTTATGAGTCTTATAAAATTCATTCCAATATTTACTAGCTTCTCTTTCATATTTATCTGAAATGAAAAACAAACCAAAAATTGGGTTAGTAGGAGCTTAACTGCATAATAATGTAAAACACTACAGAATTAGGACCACAAACCTACAGTTTAAGAAGTATGCTTCCCATATTCTGCATATTTAAATAAAAAYACACAGATTATGGGCCTTTCGGGTTTCACCAAAAAACTGTGAGAGCTTATTCAGATTTTATTGTAGGATGGGACAGACAGCCTTTCTGCATCACCATCTTTTTTTGTACAGAGTGACATAATAGGGCAGCATCACTATCACTAAAATATGTAGTCATGAGTTTCTTAGACAATTTTTTACTTTCCAAATTATAAAACCAAAGGCTCTTTTCAATTAAATACTTTACATGATTTTTCCAATTTAAGATATAATGAATTGAAATTAATTCCATGATTTATGAAACTCTGTAAACAACTGAAAATTTGACAGCAACATCCACCTCTCCAGAAACATAAATCTAGTTCCTTGAACTGATCCATGCTATTGCACAGCCAATAGAAAAAAAAAAAAAAAAATCATTCACACCCATTCAAAAACTCCCTTTTGACAAAAAAAACCAACAACACAGCAGTAAAAATTCAGAAGCTACAGAATGGTTTCCTTACTGTGAAAACACTTTGTGTAACTTTTAATTCATAAGATATATTCCCATGGAATCCAAAAAACACTGGGAAGGACTTTGACTTAAGTCAAAGAATTCGTATCTCTTTCACATAGAAGGTTAACCTGTTCTTAAACACGTCCACTGATGGAGTTCATATTAACATATTCCAGTCCTTCACCATCTATACAGTTAGAAACTTTTTTCCATTAATCAACCTGARATTTCTTTCCATTCTTGTCCCATTAACAAAGCAAAGATTAATCCCTTCTCTTTGCAAAAGCTATATATTTGAAGACTTTTACTATGTCCCCCCTAAACAATCCCTTTTCTAGATTTTCTAAGTCTTTCACACACGCCCACACACACAAAAGCCATGATTCTGAGACTTCTGATTATTTTAATTTTTTCTTCTCTAAACTCTAATTGATATACTTCTTTTTGATGATGTCTTTTCCTGGACTATAGCACCAACACAGAGCAAAAGGAATAGTTAATGAGTCTTAAAGGCTGTTATGCCTTTTTTATACATCTTGGCTTGCCATTTTGCAACAGCATGACACTGCTGATTCAGATGATGATTCACCACAACCCTCAGATCTTCTTCTGCAAAATTAATACCTAACCAATTGTTCCAGAACCCAGTATTTTTTTTTTTCTCTCTCCAGGAAATTATTCCTAAGCAAAGTTTTATTGCACTTATCATAAAAAAATTTAATTCCATTTCTTTCAGGTCATTATTCCAATTTGTTGAGATCTTTCCCAGTTCTAATACTCTCTTTCACCATACTTGAAACATCTCCTCACTTTTTATCATCTTCAAGTTTCCCTTTCTTGAAATCTCTAATGAAAATATCAAGCAGTACTGGATGCTGAACAAAACGGTGTTCTGCCCAGCACAACTTTCCATTCTGAAAGAAACTCTCCAGCATTCATTCACTCAGAAATAGTTTCATTAGAGCTTTCTCATCTAAATTGCTTATATGATGTCAAGTAACACCCAGTTGAAAGCATAATTAAGGATCAGTTTTAAGACATCTGCTGTTTTTTCCTTATCTTCAGGGCTCACAATCTTCTCCAAGAATGAAATTAGCCTGATTTTATATCACTTATTCTTGAAAAATATTTGTTGGCCAGTATTCATCTCCCTTGTTTTTCCAAATCCAGTGTCTGCAAGCATTTGATTATTTCTTCCAGTATTTTTCCAAGATTTAAAATTGTAATTATCTGACTCTTCTCTGTTTGCCTCTTATTTTAAAGAAAAAAGTAAGTAGTCTTGGTCATTCATATACCTATGGCTGTGCGTTGTAACCTGTACTTTCTCACTACTAGAAGAAGTCATCTTCTTAACAGCACTAATAGTGCCAGCCACTAGACTGCATCTAACGCCTACAAAGGAAGGCTGATAAAAAGATAAGAATTTCAGCATTCTCAACATCTCTTTTGTTGATGATTTGTGTTCCTTTATCTCTTCTGCTAAGTACGGAACAAATCTTTTTCTTGTTTTTCCGTCATTCCCAAAGCATTTACAGAATTATTTCTTTTTATCCTTGACATCTCTTGGTAACTTTACATCATAAAATGCATTATCTTTTAGATTCTACCCCTACCCACTCGTTTTGTTTAGTTACTTTTTAAAAATATCGTACAGAGTACGCATATTCACTTATTTCACACATTATGCTCACTTAAATCTTAACATAGTAGTTTCTAAATTGTTACTGCTTTAAAAAAAAAAAAGACTGAGAAAAATATTAGACACAGAGACAAGTAGTGGGAACTGGCAAGGAGGTGGCAGAATGTCTCGTCCTAAAAATCTGCATAATTTTAAAAATTTAACATTTAATGCATCCAATTGCACTATTGAAGGACAAAAACTCAGCCATGTTAAATAACTGTACAGTTATTTTATAGTGTAAATGAAGAGTTGAGTCCAGATTTCAACAGTTTGACATTGCACATTCACAGAGACTGYTCAACTCAAAGATAAAAACAAGTATTTCACTCAAAAGACTCGTAAACTATCATCATCCCTTGTTATAGTTACTATTTTTTTCTACAGGCTGCTCAGAAGCCTGTATTTAAATTCCCAGAAACTTTTCTAGTTTTCAGAATGGATTTAATAACGGAAAGTAATTACTAAAGTCAGCCTTTCAAACTGTATTAGTATGGCATTAAGTTGGTCCCAGTGAAATGACACTGTACTTTCTACTGCTCTATTGTGTAATAGCTGTTCATCCAATATTCCTATAAATTCTTTTCCACATAGATGCTACCAAAACCATAATTATTCTATCAACTTTACTAACAGTTATTTTCTGAATTCATTAGAAGATAAGGTCAAATATTACTTGCCAAATTCAACAACTCTGCACTCTTAATTTTATTTGGTTAATCTCCAAAAGTTTCCTAAAATGGAGTGCACAGTTATCCTCTTGGCTCCTGGGGTTTGCTGGAGGAGAAGGGAGGTTTGCTCATTCCATTTTAAAAAGCTGCTTGATGACTGGATTTTCTAAAGAATGTAAAAATCGCAGAATTGATGAATGTGTACACTTCTGAGATAAAAGCGATCTTTTACTTGGTCTTTTTTTTTTTTTTTTTCTTAACAGAGTCTGTTATGACATGTATTTGATATTATATGAGTGGTCATGTCTGAGAATAAACTGGACACATTAATAAGTACATCAAGTACATAAAACTAGTATCAGAACTTCATTCTGTTTTAATGATATCAGAGTATTATGGAAATCTGTCTTTTTTTTTTCCTCCTTTTTTTGCAATTTCTAAGGTCCCAAAATAACCTGCTCATTAGCTTCAGTCTAGTTCATTGTTAATACTAATAGACCAAAATGTACTTCTACTTGCAGAATAAAGCTGAAGCTATTTGGAGGAATATCATCAGCACTGCTCACCTATTCAAGTTTTAAACAGAGAGGCATTCATGTGAAATGTCTCTGGATTCTTGTATGTCTTGGCAATACACAAAAGCTTGATTATTTAATTTCTAACAAGCACGAAATATGTTCTAATTGACTGTAGATGAAGAGGAAAAGGTTCCATGAGCCGCATGGTTAAGTAGCTTACTTTTCAGTCATGAGCTCATTTTCAACTGTTTCATACAAAAACAATGAAAATATTAGATGTCAGTTTTGAAAAACAAGTATTGTCATTCTGGATTAACACAAAGAATTAGAGAGGCAAGAACATAAAAGGGCAAGATGAACAGAAGGTCCAGAATAGGGTCGGTTTCAGCTTAGTAAGCAAAGATTGCTTCTCATCAGCTGTCTTCAAAAAAAGATTGTCATTTGCTGTACTAAAGCACAAAAAAGTAGATGCTAGGAAATGCTAGGATGCTCAGTTTCAGGGCATCCAAAGTGAAGAAGGGCGCACAATCCCAGATATTTTCAAAGGTATTTCAAATATAGTCCAGCAGGTGCCCTAATTGTATCAGCTATACTGAACACAGGGTCATAAAGAAGCTATCCAACTTGACAGCTTTGAGACACACTAAGTAAATTGGTGACCAGGCCACACACAGTAATTATCTTCAGAATATCTATCTAACAAAACAAAATAAAAATCCAGTTTTAAGTGTTACAATCAACTTAGTACTCCAGCTTCAATATAGCAAAAAGTTTGGTCTGGAGTTTAATATGCGAGTTTAAACCTAAAGCTATCATTCTTCAGAAATGGAAAATAAAATGGAAGTTTCCCTCTAAGGAGAGGCATAAAATTCCTCAATCATTTATAGAGTAGACTCTGCATGAGGCATGGGAATACCTTCCATACGAAGTGAGCACATCGCTTCCTGAAGCACTTCCAGCTCCCGAAGCACCAAGCAGGAGCCAGTAACACAACTTTTATGGTACCTAGCTCAAATACAGTACTATATAGAAACACTAGCCCTCCAAACAGGGCACAATCATTAGAAAGTATTTGCATATTGTACATGGGAACTTTAGACCTCACTGTCATAGCTGCTTGTGAACTCGCTCTTTTTGGCGAAGTAACAGTCTGTGTGGTGGAAGTTTTATCCTGAAGAACTGCAAAATGAGGGACAGAAATGGCAATTGCAACATGCTGTCTTCATTGTTTTACATAAAGCCTGTTGCCCTCCTCAGAAAAAAGAATAAAAATAGTTCAAATAAGTACCTGAATTGCAAGCAAAACTCACTTTGGAACAATCCTTTCAGACAACAAATGAAATTAACAATTTCATAACAATTTCAGAAAGATTTAGTAAGGAACATTTAAAACGAATGTGGTTGAGTTTTTAAGTAACTTCAAATTTTTTAATATCTGTTATTAAAATAGTACTTTTTAAGCCATTATGCAATCTTTTACCTTGGTCTTCTAATTGGACTTTAACAAGTGAGTTCTCTGCTGTTTTGTCCTTGGCTTGCTGCTCTTCTTCTTGTGACCACTGCATGTGGTCCCTGCAAAAAGGTAATTGAAGAATATGCCTTTAAACACTTTTTTTTTGGTGTGGGGGGTGCACAGGAGTAGTCTCAAATTAACTATATTGTTTATTCCAATATTACAAAACTACAATTCTGATGCAAGATGCTCATTCTGTTCAGTGCTCTCTCCTAGCCAATGATCTTAGTAGTTGGTTATTTTCACAAACTCCATTGTACACCATCTTTTTGTTCATTCTGTGAGACATTCTCTAGACTTCCTTGTGTTCAATAATTTGTCACTTTAGCAGTGACAAAAGTTGTAGTGCATTTTCCTTGTTTTCTCATGCTAGCCTTCATTTACCTAAGCTAACCTGTAGGAAACAAATCCATTTTGTTCAAGTGAGGTAGTATATACTATATTCCAGCAAAAACAGTGCATTAGCTAAACTTTTCTGCTTTGAGCTGACAGTTACAGCACTTGGTATCGGATAACCTGAAATGTGTCAAAAAGAACCATACTTCCTTTGAACTCATTCAAGGCAGCGGTTTAGGGAGACGTTTTGCAGTACCTATACTTGCTTATATTATACTTCAATGGAATCAGCACCATGGGAAACAGTGCTATAGTGTAAACTTGATAAAATATTTAGCTCTCTATGATCTACAATCAGCTACTTTTGAGCTAATAAACAAAGCAGTTGGGAATAAGAATTTTTGAAATTTATGTTTCAAATACTTTTATTGTTTGCAGTGCAAACAAATGACCACAACTGCCCCACAGACTGACAGTTAAAAACAGATTTCAATCTACTATACATAAAAACTAATTACATAGTAAAACTCCAGTGAAATGATCAAGAACCACCTTCCATCTACAAACGAGCTGAAGTGGTAGGCACCTTTGTCTTAAGAATGGAACTACCATATAGGATATAGGGTTTATAGCAGTGTGTTTTGGGTGTCCCATTAGATTTGTACCTGACTTGGATATAGACCTATCAGCAAAGGCCCTGATGCAAGAAACCTCTCCTATTAGTAATGTTTATGGTAGAAGGAACAAAGGTTATTTGGATAAGTAATTAGCTATTCATGAAACACAACATACTCCACCAACTTTTCAAGCAGAATAAGTGGAATTGCTGGAACAAGATTTTACCTATTCAGGGAACAGATAAAGGATTTCTCTAAAAAGGGAGAATAAGGCATCTGTAAGAAAAGACAAGCAGTGCTTTAATGGTTCCAGAGTCTATGCTATGTATATTTGTGTGAAGTTGTTCACTTAACATTATATTAATTCATTAAATGCATACAAAATCAAGCAAAGACCTTACCCTAATGACCCAGTTCCTGCAATCCCTGCAGATTCTGTGTTTGCATCAAGCCACAATGGGGAGTGCCCCAAAATGTCCTGGCAGCTTTTCAAAATGAAGCAGCAGCCAAAGATACCCCAAAATTTTTCAGTCTAAAGGCAGTTTTAGAAGAACTATTAAATTAGACAACAAAATTTAAGTAATTTGTTAGGCCCTAAAGCTAATTAAATCCATTCACTGAAAACCTATAACTAAAATCCCATGGGCTACAGTGGGAAAAGGAACATAACATCAACTTTAAAGGGGGCTGATTGTGTCCACAATTTATTTACCATCCTCCCATTCTATACTTGGTGACACAGACGTAGTTTAGGCCTTAACTGCTCTTCTTGGTTAATTGTGGTAGACTAATTGGCATGTATTTGTCTGCTTGTCCCAGATTTCCTCATGTTTCCTCCTTTTTGCCTCATATTTTCTCATTTCTACTGAAATATTTCTCMTTGTCATCCCCTGCAGGTTGCTTTTTTCCCTTTCTGTATCTGTTCATATACAGAGTATTCCCCATCTAGCTTCAAGGTCCTGCTGACATGCTGTAGCAGAACAGAACTGAGCCATCAAAGACATCCTCTTGGAAAAACTTGCTTCCTTCATTGCTATATTTGATCTTGCCCATTTTAGCAAGTTGAAACCAAGGATTATGCAGAGGGCTATAGTATCTGTCAGAAGGGCTGACTGTACGGACTGCTTGTATGCTTGATCATTTTAACACACCATCATGTGTCTGGTAGAGCTCTTATGTACTCTACATACATTATTGTATGTGTCTGAGGTTCTCCATCTTAATTAAGAATTCTTTTTTCCTTTTGTCTTTCCTTGTTTTTTCCTGATGCTGAAGAAATATCTTTGGCTCTTTCCTAGAACGTCTATATGACAGACATCATAAGCAACAATGGGACAGCAGCAGCAAGTCTTGATCAAAATCTGTGAGAGTGGAAACAGCATAGTATAGTTCTTATATAAACTATTCAAATAGCGCCAGTGCCTAACATGAGAGAGCTCCTTCCGCACTGTAAGCTAGCATAAACACAATACAGGAGAATTTTAAGCACGGAAGTGTTTAAATTCAGAAGTGTTTTAAGCTCAACTTTGACAGTGGCAAAGTAATGCCTCCATTTTAACTGCACCTGAAACTGTTAACGTGAGTTGACCTAAGATCAGACAGTGCTACTTTCATTTCAGCTTGCTCAAGTTATCTCTTTATCATTAATTTGTTTGCCAACATAAGGTCTAATTATCTCTGAGCCTCTAACATGTGAAAACTAAGCCAATTACTAACCTGAATGGAAGCAGAAACGTTTTGTTCAAATGTTCAGATTATTCTCTCTCAATGACAGGAAAGTATCACGGCAAATATCTAAAGTTTAATACCCAAATTTAATTCACTTAGTACTCCTAACAGCAATGGTGGAGGCTCTTGGTTCCCAGTGAAAAGATAAGTGTCATTTTATAAAACGCCTAACAAGATGAGTGGAAAATAGGGGGACACAGTAACCCTTATACCGAATACTGGGGAAGATCTGTCCCTTATGCCTACCCTACATGATCTATTCAGCTCAGCCCCTACTCATCCTGATTCCCCTTATCTCCCGAATGAGAACCATGTTGAATCAGCCAGCTTCAGATCTAAGCAGCCCTTCTCAATTTCACAGTCTCTTCCTTGATCTCCTGCTCTATGGATTCGCCTACAGATCACTGCCCGAGTAATGCTGTTCCAAACAGACCTTTGTACATCTCCTCCTCACATTATTTTTACAATCCATCCCAGCCACTTCTATCATAGATTGAGAACTCTGTATCAGATGGCCCTGAAAGAGGGAAAAACGGAACCTATACATCAGTAGCTATTTGTAAGAAAACAAAAAAGAAAAACCAAAACTGAGCTCTGCCAAGGCATAATGTTACAGAAAAAGAGTGGCCTTATTCTTAAAATCTATTTCCATCTAGATAGACTACATTTGAATCATCTTTCACACACACGAAAAAAGGACTTTTCCAACTAACAGAAGGTACTAACTCTGGAAGATGCTCAGACACTACACTACATAGAGATTTATAGAACAAAGATAAAGACTTTATATTCAAACACAATCACCATTTAGCTTCCAGCTTCTTTGAACATGAAGCTTACAGGAGTTTGCACTATATACAAGTCACCGAGAGCTCCATAACCATTAGGTCAGTTCTGACGGTCTAAAGTTCTCTCTAGTACTACCTTTAGACACACATATACATATATAGTGTGTGTATATGTGCAAATCCACCTTGAACAGCTATCTTACCACATGTTATGCTCAAAAACTTTGGAAGGATCAGTCAAAATCCGTGATCCAAGTGGAACAGCTGGTCGTCTACTACTCCTGTACCTCTGCTGCATCTTGTTTTTCCTCAGACATAAAGCAGAAAACTTTGTAATGAAATTCATTTTGTTCAGAGACCTACAAAACACAATTAACGCAAATTACAGATTTGTTGTAACATAATTGTTAATGTCACTTAAATGAAAAACTGGTCAAACAGTCAAGCACCAATATCAACTTTAAGAATAATCTTTAACTATAATATCAATTTTTTTTTTTTTAAATAGCAATGTCCCTAGAGTGTGCTGAAAGCCCAAATAAGCCAAAAGTAGGCTACTGCAATAAGAGCATCTAAAAGATAAATCATTTGGAGCAGTTTCAGAGTCCTATCAGGCAGTTAACAAAAAAACCCACAATGAAACAGGCTTGACATTGTACCTTTAAAAAGCAAAAAGCAATCAGTAAAGAAACCACTTGTTCTAGCAGGAACATACTGTCATTGGGCCTGACATTTTTCACCTGACTCACTAGGTTACAGTCTTCAGAAGATTTCATTCTGGAGTTTTGACTGTGGTTTTGTGCTTTCATATGGGAAATGAAAGATCAAAAAGAGCATTTGTAAACATTATGCATGAGAAACCATCCCAAAATTTCTACCGAGTATTGTTGAAATCCCTGTTCAATTCTTCCTTTGTTAAGGAATGGTCTAAAACATTCATTTCACATTGACAATAATTACAAAATGCTTTAGATTTTTCTATTGTATGTAAAATTATTTCTTATATTGTTGTATTTGTTTTTTTTAGTCTCTTCATACAGTCTTAAAAATGAACAATAACAAGTATATATATCTACTACCAGCATTTTGTCTTGTAGATTTCTTTGGCATATTCTCATTAATGCAGGCTTTCTAGGAGATGAATAAAATACTTCACCTACTACTTTTACCCTGATGTGCCTTTGTTCTTTTTTTCCTCCAAGTGTTCTGAATAAGACTTAAAAAAAAAAAAAAAAAGAGAACTAAATCATTTTTAGATTGCTTCTTCTGTATAAAGCATGCATACAAATATAACATATAGGAAATGAAAATACGCTTAAAGAGAAACCAGCCTAGTATAAATACTGACATTATTAAAAAAACATTCTGTGCAAATTGGCTACAAAGTGATTTTTTTTTCCTTGAGAAAAACAGTACTATTTGATCACAAGTCTTGTACTGCAAATAAAAAAAAGATTTAAGCTGTACACATCAGTACAAAATCTGGCAAAAGAATTGCTCCAATTAACTGAACAATTCCTCATTTAACGTGTACTTTTGCATGAGTCATGTTTTTTGAAAGGCCATTGTTTATTCACTGTAAGCCCACAAAAGAAAAAAGAGAGAAAGAAAATTTAAAAAATAGTAACTTTTCTCTCTATTTCCTCTATTTGACAAACATCATTATTATTATTATTATTATTATTATTATTATTATTATTATTATTATTATTTTCTGCCTTTTGGCTGTCAATACTAAATATGAATCATGTTACTTTTCATCTCCTGGGACTGCATCATATTACTGGGCTATGGGGCTTCACATCATAGTGAAAATGCAGCATTTAGTCCTATTAAAAAAATTAAAAGCACTTCTATTTTTAACAAGTTTGTTACAACTCCTTTTAAAATATAGCTGAACAACTAAAATGATGCTAGTTTACATGTAGATTATGTATGTTATTACAAACCATCCAGGCTCTTTTTTGGAAAATATGCATGCATTATTATTCATAAAATAATGCATAATTATTAGTGTATATGGAATACTATCAAGTAGTATCTATGAGGCATAAAAACTAATACACTTGAGCAATTTCTACAAAATGTATGACTTACACAAAGGCAAAATGAAGACTCTCAAACATGCACCAAAAAAAATTAAAAATTATTATTAAATTATAGAAATGCCTGGATAAAAAAAATCCATTATTGCACTGCAAACTGTTTATAATTCTACTTCCTCAAGAAATACTTGAGTTAAGATCCTGCATTTTCTGTACCAGCATTAATATTCAGCATAAAATATAATGATTCAGCTGCTAGGCTAGTCAAATAATTCTGCTTGGCTTTCTAAATATCTCAGTAAGAACATAAAAAGATGCACAGATGGGAAATACAGTCAGATGACTAAGATGAACTGATATCAGTAAGAATCCAAAGACAGAGCTCTTCTTCTGACAATAGGACCCCTTCAATGATAATTGCACAAGTTTAGATGCTAAGTCTTGACATATCAAGATAATGCAAGGATAGTAGGGTGGGTACAGGAATTAATTTTCCCATTGCGTTGAGTGTTTATCATGAGGGATCTCTCTGGAGACCTACACACATCACTGAGAGCCAGAGAGATTCACAAATCATAAGATTAACGGGCAATTTGACTACAGAAAGTTCAGAAAGCACCTAAGCAACACAGAAGCCTAAATAATATTTTCAGAAGTGAGTCACTGTTCCCTAGTTAATTTTGTTAATGAAAAAGAGTAACCACTCTTTCTCTTTGTCAGATTAGATTATCATATCTTCAAGAAATGACAATAAGGAATATTGTCACCTGAAAGAATTAGAATTATTTCCTTCTTTGGAGTCACAGTCAGGAAAGCAAAGTCGCTTCATGTTTGATTATTAATTATAACAATCCGAACTCACCTTCAGAGATTATCATGAAAGTGAATTACATTAAAAATGCCCACAGTTTGCAAATGCATAACTATTTTTCAGGGAGAAAACAAACAAAGAAAAAGATCAAAAGAAACAACTCACTCAYTAGCCATGCTCAGAAGTAAAACAGATTTTTTTCTACCAGTAGAACACTGCATTTTGGCCTTTTGAACTTGGTCATTTTTACAAACACAAATCACATCCTCACTTTAGTTGAGAATCTTGCAGGAAATAGCCTTAAACAGCATCTACACTCATAATCTATCTTCACACCATTAGTGCAGTTGGTGAAGGTGGACATAAGAAAAGAAGGTGTAACATATTAACTGTAAGCTAGATCAGAAATAATACATTTTGTAATTGATATCAACAATGAAATCTTTGAGGAATCACCATAAAGAAAAATTAAAGATGTGGGAGAAAATAATCATTCTAATCTTATTTTTAAATAGTAAATTATGCACCAAAATATTCTGCAATCCACTTCACCAATGCACAAAAATGCTTGGGAACTATAGTTCTGAAACAAATGACAGAAAAAAAAAGTCACCTTTTTTTTTTTCTGAGAACCTAGTTCCTGTAAGCTTGATGAGTGAAAATGTTTGGACATTTCATGGATGTCTGACAATAAAGCTAGCAGCTCCTTCCATCTGCAGCCATGAAGTATAACTCTACAAGTTGTTGAGAAACCTGATGAAAACAGTTAACTTCATGCAATTAATTCCTCTATTTGGCACTGAGAAGCTTATCTACACATTTGCCAGTTATTTTCCAGCGCTCTCCTGTAAAGCATATATTGTCTGCTTTTATTACCACTGAATATTACCAAAGCTCTGAAAGTCTTAGCTACAAAAAACAGATACACATGCAAACATGCAAACAAAGAAAAAAAAAAAAAACTTAAAAAATGATAACGCAAAAGAGATTATGAGTTATCAATGTATATTTTTAAAATATACTTATGCTAATATTTGAGATCTAGACATAATCCAAGAAGAGCTCAAATCAAGTAACAAAATGATATAGTGGAAGAAGTAGGAAGAGGAGAATACAATCCATTCTGGGGTCTCATCCATGGAACRGATAACTGAAAGAAGTCTTTAAATACTTCAGAAAATAAAGATAACATTTTCTCCACAGAACTCATACAGCTGAAAGACAGTTAAAATCAAGTCAAGAAACTAGAAAATAATACAGATGATCTGAAAAGAAATTAAAGGCTTTGCATCTTATGCAACAAAGTAGCATAGAAATTTGGAAGAGGGAAGTAGAAATGGTGGAAAACCACTTGAGAGGCAGCATACGACCTCTGGAAAACTTCAGCATTTTCCAGGACCACTTCTCCATGCATCAGACTAAGTGGATCTTTAGAGGAAAGTCTTCTTTCCTAATATAACATTTAAAGACAAGCTGAAAGCCTAAAATGCTATGTTATTATATTTTACAAAATGAATAAACATGCTATCCTGGAGCTTTATGCTTAGTCTTCCAATCATGTTGTTTCAAATGTGCACTTTTTTCTTCCCCCCCCCCCACCCCCAGCCAATATGAGTTAGTTGACAACTTTTCAAATCCAGTATATCCAAAACCCCAAACTGTTTTTCCTATAGGAATGCATAATCCCTGGGAATGACGTAGGCCTTAGTGGAAAACTTAACTACACAGCTCTGACTACCAAGGTTGAAAGCAAAACAAAAACAAAAAATATATAAATTTTGATTAATAAATGCAAACAAAGTATTTTATTATTATGACCTGTTAGAGGGAATGCAGTTAATGTCAGTCAAAAAGCAACATTTTTTTAATACATGAAAGCAACAAATGTGATTTTAAATTTATACAGAAACATGGAGCAAAAAGACCATTCTTAACACCCCTTTTCAGGTAGACAATTAAAACAATTTCATATTCTCTTAATCATAACTTTCAAACCAATAAGTATCGGAAGGAAGAAAACAAATTCAATAAAATAGCCCATTTATTAAGAACGTCTATTGGAATTATAAATGCATAAGATGAGTAGCCATACTTCAAGAAACATTACTTGGAACAAAATAATGCATGTAGACACTACATAATCACTTCTAAAAATAAGAAAGCAAACAGAATGCTACTATGGACAATTATTACTATTAATGTCTTTACTATCAAAGAGTATTTTTATTTTATAATGAAGCTTCAGTAGTTTAATCAAATTCAACATACTCATATGTGAAAAATACCATGATTTCAACTTTCAAGCCAACTGAAGTTAAAGACATATTTTAATAGTCTAAAATCTTTCTTGAAATGGAATTTCCACTTCTGTTCTGGCTCTTTTGCAATAGCACTCTCAGTGATAATTGTTCTACAATTCTGTATTTGCATCACCTAGTAACAGTATATTCAGAAACTGCATTTATAAATAATATGACTAAAAAATTTGAAAATAGAAATTAGGAAGACACTGTTCACTTTGTATAAAATTTTTAAATAATACACAGTAATATAAAAAGTGAAATTCACAGAAGATGCTTTAGGTCATAATCCTGCAAACACCTGTGCTTTTTTTTTTTTTTAAACTTTACAGACAAATTGTCTTCTTACCGAACAATGACTATCTGACAGATATAAAAAAATAAATATTCTGCCTAAGCCACTCTAAGTAAAAAGAATTCTTAACTTTCCCCCACCATTTTTTATCTTTTTTTTTTTTCTCCCATGAGGCACTCCACTTCCCTTTCAGTTATTTACACAGCAGAACGTAACACGGAACTGACTCAACAAAATCATCTGTTTGCCAGATCAGCATCAAGAGGAAGCCCTCCCTGATAAACACAGCTCAGGAATGARGTTTCCTAGTTAACCTGTGCACCCTCTGCTGGCTGCCGCTTCGGTAGGAAAAACAAACCGAAAACACTGTAGGATTTATGTATATACACCGTGAAGATACATTTAAATCTCTAAATAGTTCTTTCAGTCACTGAAACTGCTTTTCGGCTATAGTTTCTACAAAGTACAGGATATATAACTGGTTCAACTGACAGATGACTCTTTGTCTTAAATATATAAAATGGTTAAAGGATAGCAACATGGAACAGAGATGGCAACATAAATTTTACAGTGACCGTAATTTACTTTGAAAAGCCTCAGTAGTTACATTCTGCAAGACTCTGGAAGTYTGAACGGACTTCACTGAGGCACGACTTAAAAATTATCTCAAATCCCACGCTCAAGCCCCTGAACGTTCAGTCTAACCAACAGTGTCCAGAATCACTGCCGGCTGATGCCACAGCCGTGCAGCTGAACGTCACCTGCAAGTGAAAATTCGGGGTTTCACACACTGGGATCTGCCGTGCAGAACCAAACCAACTTGCCTACACACTTGCCCACCCCACTACACTTGCCCACCCCACCCACGACACCCCACAGCAACACCACGGCAAGGCTCGGCCTAACCCTGCGGGGAGCTCGCGGCGAGACCAACGGCCGCCTCCCAACGGCCGCCCCGCGCCCGCGCCCGCCCCCGGCGCCGGGGAGGCCGCTGCGCCCTCAGCAGCGGGGAGGCGCTTACTGCTCATCGGGGGCGGAAACTAACGCGGAACCGAAGGCCCGTTTAAAATCTTTTTTAAGCTCCGCTATCCGTGCAGGGGCGGTCGGCGCCTTCCCCGCGTTGGCAAAGCGAACCCGCACTTACACTCACACGTGTCGCGAGCGGGGCGCCCGTGGCCGCTCACTCTGCGCCTCGTGTGCCGCTCTCCCCACGCTCGCAGGCAGCCATGCGGCCCGTCCCGCCGGCGCGGCCCGGCCCCCGGGCGGAGCGGGAGGCTCTCCGCAGCCGGGAACTACCGTACCCGGCGGGCCACGGGGCCAGGGAGGGAGGGCAGGGCAGGGCAGGGCAGGGCAGGGCAGGCGGCGATGGGGCGGCGCGGCCCTGCGCAGCCCGGCATGGCGCCGCGCAACGTCTGCCGCCTCCTCGGCAGGAGGGCGCGCGGCTTCTATGCCCGGGACGCCGGCGTCGCCCACAGGGCCAACATGGGGCTGCTCCGGAGCATCATGTGCCAGGTAATGGCGGCTGGCGGGCTRGGGCAGCCTGGGGCGGGCAGCGGGAGCTGAGAGCGAGCCCCGCGGGAGGCGCGCCACGAGCGCTCGTAAAGCCAATACATCTTGTTCAGTTTTTTATTGTAGTTTTTAATTCCCGTACGTATTGAGCAGGGTTAAGTTGAACTAAAGAAAATTATTAAGATGCAAGAGCTAAGTTAAATATTTTCCCAAAGCGTCGTTTTTTCTAAAGCCTTCACTGTTACAGTCACTGTCTGTTTCAGGAAAGTACTAAATTCAAGAATGTTTGGACAACTCATTCTACATCTCCTATTGCTTATGAAAGAGGAAGAATTTACTTTGACAATTACCGGTGCTGTGTTAGCAGGTAATGGGCTTATAGTTTGAGTTTCTGATCTAGACAGGTGACTAATTTTACTTGTCCAAATAGCCCCTTCAAATTGAGATAAGTCTCGTGTGAACCAGAAAACAGTCTGTGTTTAATTACCAGCAGCACTATGGAATTTCCACTAAAAGGCAGAGTGACCAGCAGTTACTTCCATTGTAGTCCTAAAGAATGTGTCACAAAATCAGTTTATGAATTCTGCATTTAAGCAAATTTTTGTTCACTTAAAGGTGCAGTGTGCGAAGTGCTGGCAGTTACTGTGTAATTGTAAAAACAAGCTGTTGAGAGTTGTGACCTTCCTGAGGAGAAGGCAAGATTCATAAAAGTGTATGAGTTTATAAATTTGATTAACTATAAGCAGTTATTTTCTTCCAGCATTGCACAAGAGCCAAGAATACTTTACCAAAAGCCAAAGTGTCCTAAATCAGAAAAAATAGAAGATGCTTTATTATTGGAATGCCCACTGGTAAGATTACTTTTTACTGTTGTTCTGCAAATGCAAATTAGTATCTTTACCCTCAAAAAAAAAGCATTCTCTCCCTGTGAATTGTTTTTCAACAGTTTAGAGGAGTTTAAGGTCATTTAAGGTTTGAAATCTATTTTGACTGAGAGGTATATCCTCCTGTTGATACATATTTTGCTTCTCTAAATTTCTCAACAGCATATTTGAATTATTTTATATGGTATTCTGTAGAAGATTTTAAAAACAGTGCCTTATTCTTATGCAACTCAGCTTTAATTCCTTACAATATAAATTCTTTTTTTTTGTTTGTTTTGTTTGGGTTTTTTTAATTTATTTTTGAATTGGTAGATGCATCCCCAGGCTGGGCAGCTGCTGTTGAGGAATTTTATTCAGCGATTGTTGCATTGGCTTTTTTTCATGGAGACTGATATGTGTTAGATCCATAAACAGTTATACTTGTAATTATTCATGCAGGGAAAGAAAGTTTTAAAAATTAATTGCTGTATAAAAAGGGGGATGACAGATGTTTTGTGGTTGTCAGATGATGTTTTAGCACAGACATGAGCTTAGATATCCTGATGTGATTAGCAGGCTGCTTTCTACCTTTAGTTTTTGGAATTTGATTTCTTTTGATTTCTTGTTATTGTCTTAAAATGTTACAGTCCTAGTGTTTTTGTTTTGTTTGTTGTTTATTTTTTGTTTTTTCTCTCTGATAAACTTCTGTTGTGTAGGGGGAGACACTGCCAAGTCCATCAGACTATAAATCTTCCCTGGTAGTCCTAACAGCTCAGAACTGGCTTTTACGTCTTTCTGCTGATAGTGGAGAAATATTGGAAAAAATATACCTTGCCGGTTCCTGTTGCAAATTCAGGTATTAAACATCAAATTTATATAAGTAACAATTATTAGTATGTGTTTTTTAATTTAGGAGCATTCTTCTCCATACGGAATCCATTTTTGTAGTTTAAAAGCAGAGCAGTTATTGCTTCTGGTAAACTGCATAGATGGTGGGTGGGTTTCTTTCCACTTCTCAGAAGAAATTATCTACTCTTAGGCCGAAGGATTAAAGAAGAAAAAAAAAGTGATTTATGAAAACAAGGATAATAATTACAACAGCTAATATATTTGGAAGTTTTCTTGTGATCATATGTGAAATATGCCATTTCAGGTATGTAGTTCATTACTTTTGCATAGTTACAGGAACATCTTGCATACTTCTCCCAAATCAGGTACTGAATAAAGTTCGCCTGGACACTGGTATTTGCCTAGTTCTAGCAGATGATATTTTATGCAAAGTGCTGTATTTCTTATTAGGTGACTTTATAATGACTAAGATTTTACCTTCCCTCTTCTCACAAATAGATACCTGAGCTGGGATACTCCTCAAGAGATAATGGTTATAAAGTCAGCTCAGAATAAGCTACCTGCAGCAGCACGGCAGGTAGGTTTGTTGAAAAAATATCTGTTATTGTTAAATATTTACAAATTAATCAAAAAAATTGCAGGCATGGCGATACTGTACTTTCTTACACTAGATGATGAAAATAGCCAATGGCCACTAAATGCCTAAAAAATAATTCAATATTATTCCTTCACAGGCAGGCATCCAACAGTCTGTATTGTTCCATCTTGCTGTATTCCAAGTTTTACCCCTTTCATTTATTGGAATGTTAGAAATAAACAAAAAGGTAAGTTAATTCCTCTGTTAATTGTGGTCTTCATTATATTATATGGTGGGTACAGCTTAAGCAAGTGTCCCAGTATTGCAGAGGTCAATCATAAGCCTAAAAAGGCCTAGTGTCCAGAAACATTAATAACGAGTAATGAGTCTGATGGAGGGTGAAAAAGAGCCTTAATTTAGAAAGGCCAAACCAGAAATTATGTGTACATTCTATTATTGGACTCTTCCTTTACATGCAGAAAGACTTTTAACTAGGCTTTGCTTACAGGAATTGTAAGAATTAAAGGTCTATAAAAATTAAGGAAATTTGAAGTTTGCAGATTTGTTTTTCCTCCTAAGGAAAGATATGTATGCCTCTGTATCTACTTGTAGTAATAGTCTTTGAAGTCTGCATACAGTGACAAATCATTGTATGGAAACGTAAAATAAAAGGTAAATGTGCATCCTGCTTTGTAAATAGAAGGGAAACATTGCAAGCCTTTTTAAGGTTTGGTTTGTTAACTGAAAAGAGGAGTATGTATATTAGGAGACTCAAGCTTGATGACAAGTCCCAGGGTTCCAGTGAAAAAGCAAGTATACTTTAAGTCAAGACGGTTCTGGATGCAGCTTGTAAATTATATAGTACAATGTTCAGGCCCTATCTAGCCTGGTGGTATGAAAGCTTTGTGAGCAACAGCTTCATTTGGGTTCCAGGGTTGCCAACAGTTTAGGATTGGAATAGAAAAAAATCACCAGTATCAAAGATATTCTCAATATGATTACAAGTTAGATACCAAATTCATCATGAATGTAGTACAATCCATGTATAAAAGTACATTTTCATCCAGCCCTGTACTGATCACTAGAATAACTGTTACTATCTGCTGGGGGAACTCTCAGATCCCAATTTCCTAAATTTATTGTAATTTCAATTGTAATTTTAATTTTATTAAGAAGGAAAGAAAAATAAAATGGGCTACTGGACTTAAGACTAGGATTTGGACTAATTCAGTTCATAGTAACGCTTTTGTTTTCCTAACTTTATTATTGAGTTTTGAATTGTGCTAGCCCTTTGGTTAGGGTGAAAGTTCAGAATTGGAAARTAAGAACATCCAAAGTGTTCATTTTGACTTGATAAGGCTGTCAGACCAAGGACTGGGAAGAGATCAGGTAAGGACTTGAGATTATTAGTAGGTTTTGGTCCTACAGAGGACCAAATGTTCTCAAATAGATTTAGGGCAAATATTTAGAATTGGATAAATTCAGCCTCAGAGCTTACAAATTTCTTGAGAAGAATGCATGTATGGCTTGTATCAGCTAGATTTTCAATAGACATTTATATTTTGGGCTCACAGTGATTACTGTACTGTAAGCATGGTTAGGACGCTTAAAAATGTCTTACTGAGACAGGATTACTAGCTCAATAAAAAGCCTGCTTTACAGCTAAGTTCTCAAGTATACATTTACTTTTTTTTTTTTTCTTCAGTTGTTCCTGGGATATAACTGCTGATGTTCAAATTAAGATTAGGATTATCATTCAGGATTGTAGAATGGAGCTATACAACATTTTTATTGAGAAGAACGTACAATAAATACAAAGCTAACACTAAGTTCTCAGGTATAAGAATTTGAGATGAGAGGACTGTTTTAAGCTAACAAATACATTGAGAAAGAGGCAGAAGACTAAATAAAAGGTTAGGATTTCAGAAGTACATTTTAATCTCAAGACAAAACTGATCACAAGATTGCTGACAGTGTTAAGATTTAGGAATATTTCACTTTTTTGTTTGTATCCTTTAATGCAGTTTTAATTTCTGCATAATAATTCCGACTAAGAAATAAAAAYTGCTCCAAATTCCTTATAAAAAGAACTCTACCATCTTCATGTGTTATTCATTAAATATTAAGAACTGCTTGTTGTCTTTTCTTCAGTGGAGATGTGCTAAACACTAGCAAAAATGAATGCAGTGTAATCATTAAAAGGGGTAGTCAGCTTCTCATGCTTGTATCTAATTGGGATTCAGCAGAGGATTCTGTGTTCTGACAGCTGGATAATGTAGTTTTAGTGCAGCTGTGCACAGTCATAGAGCCGTGATTAGACTTGTATTTTCCCCTGGTGATGAAGAAAGAACAGAAGATGGGAAATCAGTATTTTCAGATTGGAGTGTTAGCTTTGCTATTGACTATCTGTGGGATGCTGGGTCATATCATCCATTCATGTATTGCCATAACTGGGTAACATAATTTGGAGACATACTGAGACTTAATAGGAGAATGAATATGCTTACAGGGGGTGATTTATCCAAGCTTAGGTGAGACTGTAGTGCAGAGTATTACTGAAACTCAGCAGAACATAGATGAGCTACAACACTTGTCATCAGTTTTGATCATTATCAAAAATGAAAGCGAYTGCAAAATTAAGAAAGTTATCTTAGTATCTTTTATCGTCTCAATTATGTCTTCCCCAATAGAATATTTTTCTCTTCCTTTTTCCAGATATTTGGCAATAGTGTGACAGATGTAGCTGTTTCTAATGGAGTCCTGATCATAATGCATAGTATGGGTCTGGTCAGGCTCTATAACTTCCAGGCTATCTCTGAAAAGGTAATGAAACAGGAAATTTTTCATACAGTTCATGCTGTTTTGGGGCAACAGGACATTAATATTCATATTCACGTGGATACATGGGGCATATGTCAAAGAGTAATATTCTTGCCTAAATATATTTACAGTCTGAAGATGGAAATGGAGGTGCTATCAGAAAATTCTACCCAACACTAGACACGGGAGGCAAAACATAAGAGGAACAGGGCTGGGATACACTTAAGTACCTATACAGAGTACCCATGAAAATACCAAAGCAGGGTATGCTGGTCTTTACTCACCTACTCTGTAATTGCAAGAGAAAGTGTTAAGTTTACCAACTGGTAGACATTGAAGGTTGTGGGGTGTTTTTTTTGTGGTTTTTGGTTTTTTTTTTTTTTCTTTGTTTTTTTAACTTGAAACAAAATTGCAGTGAGACTTGAGTTTAGATTTTTTTTCCAATAAAAAGCTGATGTTATTTCAAAAATAAAACTTCAAGAGGAAATTAATAAATGCAGTAACAATCAAGCAGTAAAACTGAACAGTAAGTAAATATATTTCAATAAAACTAAATTGTTCTGCATTATTATAGTTCATGGAAGAGACGTTTGACTTGGGATATGAATTCAACTGGAATGGTCAAGTGGGAATTGTAGGAAAGTATCCGTTTGGTCTTCCATGTAACATTAAAATAACAGGTATTTATGATCTTTGTTTTATCTTGGCTAGTGGCTTTTATGGTTTATTCATTACTRTTTTGCACCAAGGAGCATTAAAATGGTTGTACTCTTAATTGTTTAGTGACTCTACTTTATGGTTTTACATTGTATATAAAAATAAGTGCTTTGCTTTTAATTGCAATAATTAGATAGGGTTTGCCTAGAAAATTGGAAGGAAATTAAGCTATTTGAAATGTTTTAAGCAATGCATGAAGCAGAATCCTCTTATTTGTTCCTGATACACAGCCACCCCAGGAGGCAAGAGAGGCCTAGGACAACTTCTATGTAAACGCAGAAAAAAAATGCGATACTTTTTTTTTTTTAAAGCACAAGACACAAGATAGATTGCAGAAGGAAGTCAAGGAGATGGAATATAATTTGTCCAGTTTGCATTTTGATGATTCTCCTTGTTGCAAATAAATTTATTCCTTGAGATGATCTCTGAAAACATTTCCTGTGCCTCAAACTTAGGAATGTTGTCTGTTATTTTGGAGACTTGATTAATTTCTCTGAAATCAAACAAACCAAGCAGTCATATTTGATGGTGCATTTGAAAACTAGAAGGTGGTGCTAAGAATCTCCATCATTGACCAAAGACCGAGACTCTGTATGAAACATTTTTTTCCTTTAGAAGTACATTCTTGCAAATTCACACTTATCTGCTTTGATAAATTGTGGTTTATCAGTACTAAATATGCTTTTTTTTTTTTTTTAATCTTTGTACAGACTTAGATGGTCAATGCTTTCAATCACAATGCAATGTTTTATCAAAACAAAGAGAGGGAGCTATGGTCTGTGCCTTGGGTTCTGCAAAGGGACATTCTGTTTATTTTCCTATCTGTCTCAGTCTGGTAAACCACAATTCAGTGTTAGAGCCCCTAACATGACACATGCTATGGCAGCCTTAAAAGGCAACTGATAGCAGGTATTTTTCAGTTCTTACAAATCATTGTAATTTTCAGACTTCAGTTTAAAGTATTGTGGAAGAATGTTTTTGATCTTGAACTGTATTGAAGAATTTGTAGTTAAGAAGTCTTGAAGTTAATGACAAATATTTTCCGCAGCTGCTCTTCCCAATAGTTGCATTCCCGTGGTTTTTGAGTTGTTTTCTTTTAAGAATGAAATGGCTGACTGAATATTCAGCATAATGTAACTCCTTCAGTGAGGGAACTTTTAACAGTTGCRGAGTTTAGGCTTACGTGTACTGTAATTTAAGTATTTGTAATTTTCCTGATTATTTAGTCATAGCCTCTCTACAGAAATTACCAGAAAGGGTGACAGTTGTTATGGCGTTGTTTTTATGGTGTATAAGTACCCAAAGGGAAATGTATAGACATGTAGGTTCCCAAGCAGCTATTGACCGCTAAGGAGTTTTAGATATTGCTGACTTTGATTTTGGTCACAGTTGAAAGAATGAAAAAGGTACCCATAAACCATTATGGTCATAAAACCATAATGTCACTTTCTGAAAGGTCAATAATTTAAACTTGTAGTGTGAGATATTATTAAAAGATTCAATGGTTTCATATAAAATGAAGAGAAATATATTTTGCTCGTGTTTTTCACATTTAGAACAAATGCAGGTTAGTACTGCCAGGAGCAACTTGGCTTTATGGAGAGGCTGGAGAGATTTTAAGGAAATGAACAGAGGGACTCAACTGCAAATTACTAGTTGTCTTTGTTAGAGTCTTAGGAGTAATGACTATTAAATAACCTGTTAAGCAACAAGAACAAATATCACATAAGAGGCAAGAGAGAATTTTCACAGCAGAGTTGTGGCAATAATGGTGGGTTAAGTAACTATGACTTTATAAATATTTCTCAAATGAGTATTAGAAAGACATATCTTTTGATTACTTTTGATATTGGTTGAAATGTATTTAAAATCCATTGCCTAGTCCATACATCAGAGTTTTTGAGGGTCCTTACTATATTTTTTTTATTGTAAAAGCTCATAGGCTGAAATGCTAACAAAATTGCCTGACTCRTTTTTCATTTTCTGACCAATTTGAACAGCTGTAGATGCTTTCATCTTCAGCGTTCTGTAAATTTCTGAAGATACTTCAGTTTTCATAAACTGTGCTTTATTACATCCTTCGTGGTCCTTAATTTCCTATGTGCTAGTCCAAGAGAGAATGAGAAGACAGGCGTGTTCCAGCTAGAAATGACTTTGCAATGGGCAAACCTATTTGCTTCAATCTAACTGGCTAAAATCCTAAAATTAAAAATGAAGGTAAAAGAGAGAAGCACTATGCAAAAATAGGTTCTGATGTGATGTGACATCTTAACATCCTCAGTTAGGGTCTGGCTAATTATATGGAATAAGCAAGACAAGACGAGTCAAAACTGTATGAATCCTTCAGGAAAGTTCAAGATACTTCAGAGTGATACAGGCTCTTCCGTAAGTAATTTTCAGTCAGCCTCTTAGGAAAAGTAGGACTGTAAATTGAATCTTGAGAAGACATAAAATTAAAGTCAGACTTAATTCTAGTAATTATGAACACATAAGACCAGATGAAAACCATATTCTTCATACAGTACTTCAACTTGGATATTTATATCTTGTCTATTTAAATGTCTCTTGTAATTGCTTTTTTTTTTCCCCCTCCCCCTCAGCACTTCACTGTTTAAGAGATGATTTTTTTTTTTGATCTAAAATTGACTCAGTTTTAGCTGTAGAAATTATTTTTATTTAGCTGTTTGACAAACTTTTAAAGCTCTGTTGAGTTGATTTTGTTCAAAGATGCTTCTCTTGCTTAGTACACAAACTTTTTAGGAATAGCACATTATCTCTGTGTTTTTCTCATTGAATTAAAAGGACAACTAGATTCCTTTTGCCATTAATTACAAAAAATCCTTTATTTTAATGAACTCCACTATTAATTTCATTATGAGCCATACCGTTTGTTATATTAGGCAAAAAGGGAAGGAGTACTCAGATTCAGACATCTTTCTGCATCTGTTTCTGTAAATTTTTTCTACTATATTTCCTAAATATGTGTGAACACCCACATGAGTAATGACATGCGATATTTGATCTCATATTCTTTTTCACCAAGCCAGCTTTTGAAGAGGTTGCCATTGCTAGCCTGTTTCCCGAGACCACAGTGTTCCTTTATGTTTGTTGTTTGATCTGCCCACATGAATATCCCTTCTCCTTTTTCATTCAGATGGCTGGATTAGTTATAATGATGTTTTCTAAGCCTTTGCTTACCCACCTCACATGGAATGACATAAGTCAAAGACCTTGGAAGAGAAGCTCAGCACAAAGATGTGAGAAGGCAGTAAGCTCTCCTAGGGAAGTGCAGATGTATGACTGTATGCTAGGTGAGGTGGTGTGGCTGGTGCTAGAGAAATGATTGCTACCTGGGTGTTTCAATCAGTCCTCAAAAGTTCTGAAGAATTAGTCATTTTATTGTGATTTAGAATTGTAAGGATCAATGAAATGATGAGTGTTCTGCTATTAATGCTCTTAACATTACCCCATATTTGCAGATACCCCACCTTTGCTATTTGAAGTATCTTCCCTGGAGAATGCATTTCAAATTGGAGGTTACCCTTGGCATTACATCATCACACCTAACAAGAAAAAACATAAAGGAGTCTTCCATGTTTGTTCTCTGAAAGACAAGGCTTTGGTAATACATTCAGCAGCTTCTCTGAAATGCATGTATATCTTATTTGTCCTCATCTCCTCTTCTGATTAGTGCTTGAAGAATCAGTGTCTTTTTCCAATGTGAATACTCTCACATGGCTCATTCTGCAGTGTTGTAACTACAATCCAGTGCAGTCATCTCTGAAATACTTTATTTTGAATTAGGATTGCTTCTGATAGTTCATTCGGACCTAGTATTGCTAGTGCTGTATATAACACAATACCCCCAGCTTAAAAGTAAAGATTGAAGGGAATACTTGCACCTTAATTCCTTACATTGGTGTTATCTTAACTGCGCCTCTTCACGGTCAGCCTGCCAAATGGCATGACTGAGGAAACATGTCAAGTTTAACGAAACTGAAGAATGTCTCCTTAATGTGTATGGTTTATACTAGACTTGAATCTTCTTTCTTGAAAGGTATCATTACTTTAATCTAGCATCCTTGAGTGTATTTATTTCTATTAAATTATTGTTTATCTTATATTCTTTTCTGCCAGATGTTCATTTCAGATTTTTTTGGGTCAGCATTTGACCTGAAAATATTTCTGTAATAAAGGCAGCTCCTGGGCATGTCAGTTCAAGATTCTTCACTAAAAACCTACTATTTCTGAATGGCCTCATTTCTTACTAGCCTGATCAAATCAGTGTTTTCTCTGCTGTCTCTTATCTTTAAACAGATTTTTCACAACCATAACTGAAGTTTGATTCAAAGGGACTTGCGCAATCCTTTTTTTCTACCTAGCTTTTTCTTTGTATAGGTTCATGCATTTGAAATTTTGAGTGATCAGGTTCAAATGAATTCCACAACAACAAAAAAAATTACAAAAATATTGAGGTTTTAAGCAGTTAGCAGCTGAAATCACAAACTGTTACAGGCTTGCACATAGTGCAAATTTTTGCACAAATTAGACTGCATCTGAATGAGTCTAAGTGAAATCTTCATTGCACCATCATTTTAGAAGAGGCAAGGGGGCATGTATAAAGTCATTGGTTATTATATAATAAAAAATGCTGAAATTTTTGTTGTTCCACTGCCATCCTTTCTGGTCAAACTATCAGTAATCTTTATAATCCTTCAGATACATGTGGAGAGGAACTAAGCACTTCCTCTTTAATTATATCCATGAGATTTTTGGAATATTAATATTCTAAGCTTTCCCTCTTTCTTCAGGCAAAAAATGGCATACAGGATATGAAATGCTGTTCATTGGAACCTGACTGGATATATTTCCATCCAGATATGTCAGGTAGAATAATCCACGCTGGACCAAATTTGATAAAGTATGAGCATTTTTTCCTCAAAACTTATTTTTCGTTAGAAAGTTGGTCAACTTGTCATAAGTATTTGTGTTTTAGAATTTTACATGGGAGTTAGACAAAGGTCACAGTAGCCCTGCTATGGTGGGTGTGCGCTGGGTCAGCAAAATGTCTTTATATTTAATTAAGAAAATACTATATACAGTTTCTGTTCTTCTGGCACAACTTTGTCAACTTGCACATCTGATAATTGTGTAWATGCCCATACACTGGTTTATAGGAGTGAGCTGGATATGAAGAGTCAGAACAGGTTCCAGATTACTGTTTGCATGTGTATGCAGATACATGTGTGAGAGAAGTTATTAACTGTGCAAGTTTTATACTGCTCAGCCTAGTGGAAAATCTTCAGGAAAATAAAGACTTGGCTACCAGAAAGACTGATATACTTATATATGGATTTCTTATATGATAGGGTTGTCTAAAAGGAGAATTACTGTGAGTCTACTGGCAGGTAACTCGTGACTGGTAACTCATAATTCCAGAGATGTTCACAAAATTGACAGTGTATTTTCTGCGGCACTCACTATCTCAAATGTTTGTGTAAAAATGGCCTTCTCCAACTCAGCATGTTCCTGGTGTGTACGCTATGAGAGTATATATTTTATGGATTACTTTTGGCAATGGAGATTAAGTACAATTGTGAAAGAACAAGTTATACCTTACATCTGCTGCATCACTCAACTTGCTAAGTTCCCTTTGTAAAGTTTTTATTACTCATACTGGTTTGTGAATTCAGAGTTTAATTCTGAAATTTCTTGTTTCGGTTAGAACACTTTGGCTATCATAAGAAAAATAAGTTGATTTTTTTTTTTAATGAAGAGCAGCATCTAGGCAATGATTTTTACTTCTGAAAATCTGATATGTGCAAAAGCTTCAGTGAAATAATTGCCTTGTTGCTTGTATGCTAGTAACTGGATTTTTTTTTAATTCCACCTTCCTTCATCAAAAATTCACTTAAACCCAATTTTGAAACCTTACCTCTTTTAGAAGTCTGGACTTTGAACTAGTGTTGTATATTTTCTAAATCTTTCATACAGGTTTAATCTTGTGAATATTTTAAAGTCATATTGCATAATACTAACTTTTTTTTTTTCTTTTTTCCTATGGTCCTAGATGACCATTGCTTCTCAGTGACATGCTCAGCTGTCCAGTAGCAATTTACTGTATTTGAGGTTCTGTACTTTCTGTGTATTAGCATTAAAACAAACATGTATTTTAGAGTAAGCAGAAAATTAACACCAAGAGGGAGTTGGGTAAGGCAATTTAAGTATTTGAACTTTTTTCCCTCCTCCCCTCCTCCCCTCCTCCCCTCCTCCCCTCCTTCCCTTTTTTTTCCCCCCCATCAAACAATATAGGGAGAAGGCCAGCAAACTTGTCTGCTCCTGGTTTTACTTCACTTTTCTATTGCTTTGAAGGTTGACATCTTTGACAGTACAATATGAAAAAATATGGACAATTTGAATTAAATTCTTCATTTAATTGAACAGCTCCCCAGTGACAAATACGTTTTTAATTCTATCCGTAAAATACATTTGTCTTTTTTGTCTTAGTAATGACAGTGTAACATCTCTGAATATGCTTGTCCCATGGGTCATCAGTAGAATAGGAGAACTGCATTCCATAAAGATAGGTGATATTACACTTTGAAATCCCAAGATCGGATTTGCAAGATAGGTTAAGGAGAAATGGGGATGGAAAGAGAACGGTAGTTTTCTATTTATTGTTCCAAAAATATTAAATAGGTTTGAGTAAATAAGTATCAACATACGTAAAAGTTTGGAGAATAGATCTTTTGGTGATTGTCTACTCAACAAGCTGTCCAGGTATAATCTCTGGCTGAAGAAATCTTCAAACCACAGTCTATAAGAAACTRGAGCGAGTAACAGGAACACTTGGTTCTGCATGTGTATCATTCTACAYTCTTTTGCTAAACATTTGTAAATAATCTCTGTTGGAGACAGATTATTGAACCCTGTATTATGCTTTTTCATATATTCTTACTGAAAATTTGAAATATTATGCAGTAATTCATAATTCACGAACATGAATTCACACATAAATTCAGCAGTTTGAACACCTGCAGGCCAAAGCTCTGTCACTGAGCCCTAGACACTGGAAAAATTATGAGTTTGTCAGAATCAGGAGTTCTGATAGAAACGTCTGTAGATTTCTCCATGGTAAATGTGGATACTGACAGGCAACTCTAGACTGTGATAGGAAAAATATTCTAGGACCGTTGTTCTAAGATGTTATAAATTACTTTTTCAACTTACATTTACTTCAAATCTATTTATTTCTGATATTTTAATGTATGGGGKTTTTTTAATCATAAATACAGAAATATGATATCAGGTGGATTACATGACTTATATTGTATCTTCTGCTTCTTTTGCAGAGTCCTTAAGTTTAAGGAGGTTGAAAATAGTATAACTCAAGCAGAAATTGCAGAAGATTTTATGATTATGGCCAACAGAGAAAACAGTGTGAGTTTATAGCAGCTTTTTCTAATGTCCAGGATTTAAATGTATGATTTTTGAGCAGTACACAGAGGGTTTGTGCATATGAGTTTTATAAGCCCAATCCTATAAGGCTAATTGAGCCTAAAGGTTCAATAACCTTTTGACTTCCACTAAGCTGATATGAAAGAAATTTTGAAAATAAACTCTTTTCAGGATAGCTTTCTGAAGCCTTTAGTCTTTCAAGTTCTCAGAAAACATTTTGGTGAACAGTATAACAGTGTGTTCACTGATGTTTTCAAAACATCCTTAGAAGATGGTGACATTTTCTCCAACAGATGGTGCCAGCAAGAGATAATTGTGCGCATCTCTGGTACTTTGGTGAAGTCTTTAGGTTAATCATGCAAATGGCCAAAATGTTTCAAGTCAACAAAGAGAGCACACTGTTGCTGCTGAAAGGATGATTCTTTTGACCATGCACACTTCACTCTTCTGTGATGCATTTAGCGCTCATCTAATCATGGGTGTGCCAATTTAGTGCACTAAAATAGGAGAACAGTCTGGCAAAAAAAGGTAAGCTGCTGTCTTGATGAGCTGAACTGAAGCTGAAATGGACCAGAACTGAACTGAATTGAACTGAATCAATGGGTCAGAAGAGCGCAGAAAGGTAGAACAAAGTGACAAGGGATGATTTGAGCATTTTGGTAGAWGACCTGTTAAACCACCCCACTTGTGTCATGAAATCTTTTTGGATAGAACATCACACTAAAGATTAAATAGCAGAAAAGGTCAAACATCAAACTTGAAAAGAAAAATTTATGACTGCACCTAGAACTGTTGCTTTGTTTCAGTATGCAAGGTCATATTTTTACACAAAAGCAATTGCTTTATAGTTTGAATACTAGTGATTCTAATTTTGACACTACCTTAGAAGAAAAGTATGTTTATTAAAAATCCATACTAACTTAGGAATAGAAGGAATTGAACTTGTACTGAACTTGACAGCTAATGACTTTGTGTGTTTATTATGATTTATCTAGGAAAGATAATTTTTGTTGGAACAATGGCTAAGAAATACAAGTTCTAATGGTGTCTGTGCTGTAGGTTTTCCTTGTGAATTCTGTTAAGGCAGTGATAACCTAATTGAGTGTTTCCAGTGTTAGTGATATCCAGTAGAAAAACCTGTGGTTAAGATACTTTCCTCATCTTCTGGAACAGTTTAAGAAGCAAATTGGTGATCACACAACTGTCTTAGGTACCATTCAGCATCCTGGCTTCAACAAAGCTTCAGCTTCTATTTTTCTAAAAATCTCAGTAGCTGAGAAGTTGGCATCTTGGACACCTCTAAAGGGCAGAGAATCTCCGAGTTAAGAGTAGAGAGCAGTAGTATCTTAATTAAAGCCACCAAGTTCATGAGCCCTCACAAGAAGGTGATGGCAGCAACAGAGCCAGCTATAGCCATATATGAGTAAAATGGTATCAAGAAGACTTTCATGAAATAGATCCTTTGTCAAATAGATATTAACAATTTAAAACACTGTATGGTCTGAAGCCACTTTTTCTCTCTCAAGGTGGACAGCACTGTTACTGTAACAGCTTCTGGTCGCGTGGTGAAAAAACGTTATAACTTGCTGGATGATGACCCAGAGCAAGAGGTAACTGCTATATAGTGACAAAAAGGTGGATTGTGGGTTGTTTAGGAAGTTTAGCTGGCCAGAAGTCTTTCTGACTTCAAGTGCTATGTCTGGAACCATTACCTATGTCAATCTTTTAATTTTTCATTTCATTCTTTGGCTATCTTTGTCTTCTTAACTTCTTCCTTTCCTTATTCTCACTTTGCTCTTTTTCTCCTTGGCTGGCATTAGTGCTTTGAATAGTCTTTCTTGTAAGAGCTGTGCTTACACCCCATGAAATCACTGTCCTAACTCCATGCAACTTCAGTGGCACAGAATTTAGATGTTGGCATGACAGACCATTACTCTCTGTTCAGATATCTTGAAACATTAATTGCAAAACCTTTCATGATCTGATGAAATAAAGTTCCTTTTTTCTGGTTTAGGTTTATATAGTGCTTGAGATAGTCTCTAAACTATACTTTTCTCCTCCATACAAAAAAACTACATAAGTATTTCAGATGTAATTCATCAGTTTCTGTCATATTTTTCTACTCTTGTTTCTGTAGAAGTAGATTTAACTATGGTTAAAATACATGAAATACAGTGAAAATACTGGTGAAGTCCAGTCTGATCTTTAAGGTCAATAGTTCACTTCTATTCACTCTTTTTTAGCAATAATAAAAATTATAGACCATATCTGCAGATTTTATTGTTTTCTTCTATTGTTATACTTTATTTGTGATGCTATTAGTTTTTCTATTATGGAAGAAAAGACTTGCTTGAATTTAAAGAGTTGAAAATAAACTGTGTTGTCAGCAGAACAAGCCTATTAGAAGATTCATGACAAGGAGATGCAGTCGGTTATGGCAGTTATTGTTCACTTTCAGTCTCCACTCTTCTTTGTCATCTACTCTGAGAACTGCGCAGTTCTGAACAGTCCATGTTACTCTGAGGGACACACGCAGCTCTGACTAGAGGATATAGGTGTTTGGTGACTTCTCTAACACGTTTGCTCAGCAGAGAGTACAGAGTTTAAATTATGCTTTTCTTATGTCACTTTTGAATTATTTTCAATTTTTTTCCTTCTATTTCCTGCATATTATTTATGCATTTGCACATTAGTACTGTTCAGAACATCATTTTCTTTTCTTTCTGTCATAAGAAATTTTGTTGTGATAGGCTGAACAGTTTAGGTTTGGAAAGATACCTGTTGGGCTTCAGGTTGGCAAAGTTTATGATGCCGGAAGACTTGAACTACATTTTCTTTCCATTTTCTAATTCTTCTACCAGAAAGAGCTATAGAACTCTGAGAGAAGGAAAAATAAAGTTATAGCTGATGTATATATTTGAGCTTTTGTTTTTCCCAAGACATTTAAAATTGTGGACTATGAAGATGAACTGGATTTGTTGTCCGTTGTAGCAGTTACTCAAATAGGTGCTGATGGAAGAGCTCATCTTGATTTTCACTGTAATAATCGTGGGATTCTGCTAAAGAGTATTCCATTACTGGAGTCCTGGGATGTGGTGAGTAGAAATCTTGTGCTTTATTTAYGCTTATGTATTGCCATACTCATTTCACATTCATTTCTTGTCCAAATTCGAAGCAGCTGCATAAATTATGTTACTAAGTATTATGGAAAGGATTTGTACAATATAGTAATGATGACTTAAATTTCTAAGTATTCCATCATACAGTAGTTTGTTTATCTGAACATCTCCATGATTCTTTGATCTTTAGTGTTTCTGATACATTTATCAATTTGAGTAGTCCCTCYCTGGATAGTTACTTCAGCACAACTTTGGAACTTGTCACAGTAACGTTACAGGCCTTCCCTACATGTCTGTTTGGAGGGATGTGATGGACTGTTCATACAGTTCAAATTTAGGTATCAAACATCAATGGTCTGACTTGTTCCCTGAAGCACCTGTTTTATCACTGATTGTATAGACAACTTAGGATCTTAATTTAACATGAATGCTCTGAATTGCACTTAAATTTGAATTCCTAATATAAGTGTAAAACTTCTTGAACTTTTAAAATTTTATCCTTTATCTGGAACATCAGCTGTCTACCTAAAACTCCTATCTGATCATGGAGGCAACCAGTGTTAMAGTTTTCTTCACAAGTTGTGGAAATGGAGACTGAAATCAAAATTTTTTTTCTCATTTCAGACTTACAGTCATGAAGTTTACTTTGACAGAGATATTGTGTTACATATAGAACAGAAGCC
This sequence comes from Eudromia elegans, assembly GCA_003342815.1. Lineage (NCBI taxonomy): Eukaryota > Metazoa > Chordata > Aves > Tinamiformes > Tinamidae > Eudromia > Eudromia elegans. The sequence goes on along the minus strand of PTEX01000034.1, from coordinate 5,473,260 downwards.
AAACAGGAGATTCAGTTGTTATGTTTACCAAATGGTCTGCAATACTGCAGAAGAAGAGGAACCTTCAAGCCATGGAAAAATGGGAAGAGTTTCTTGTAAAAAGGGAGGGAGACTTTTTGAATATTCATAAGATACAAACAAYACTTACAGAGATTCCAATGTGGATATTATTTAAAGATTTCATATATAGGAATTAGTAGACTTCCATCTTTCAATCAGTGTTTTATTTTTAGCATTTTATGCTACTCTAAAAGCATAAGTAATGTTCTTTCTGTTTTTTT
>PTEX01000034.1:5363234-5472971 GCA_003342815.1 Eudromia elegans | reverse complement strand
ATTATTAAACTCTGGTTTAACATGGTATATCTATAGTCCATAATTGCCTTTTCATGTATTCACCAGTTGCTTATCCTGCTGAGTATTGCATTTATTGTTCCTGTTCAGCAACTGGATTGAAAAGAGGATAGCAAGAAGAAAGATGTGAATCTACTGATAACCTATCTACTGTGTTCTGTCTTAATTAGTTTTTTCCATGCAGTTTTAATGTAGACTTTAATGTTAAAGTAAAATTGTATAGATAAATTTTATATATAATATGAAAGTGGCAGAATAACCACCTTATTTTTCCTTTCTGTTTTGTGATGTAGAAAACGGCTCAGGGTTTCTAGCTATCTTGCTTTAGCTTTAGTATTTAGTATTAATCACCTAAATGCATTTTCTGCTTTAAAATACACGCACATACATAAGTAAAACAGGCAGTTCTCTAATTCTTCACGTTCAGGAATTGTTCAGTTTGAGCCAAACATACAAGACACCCAATGTGATCAGTGCGTACAGCCTACATAAGGCATGGGCATCCCATGTGGCATACTCAGACTCTGCAGAATGCAACCCTTCATTTGAAAACAAAACACACACATTAACAAACAAAAAACAGGATCTGGACCTCATGGTCCCAAAGAATATTTTCAAATGCAGGCCACAAGTGGCCTTAATTGAGTAGATCTTGGAGGGAAGACCAATGCTTGTTGGCTCTTGCTCTCTCACTCTGTCTCGGTAAACTGACTATTCTAATGCATACATTTCTCTTCTGAGTGAGCATTGGCTAGTTGTTTACAACTAACTTCCTTTCACTAGAAATTCTCACCTCTGTCAACAGGAACAATGTTTACTGTGAAAAAAGAAAATTATATGCAAAGGAGAAAACCACTTTTCTCAATCAAAAGACCACCAACAAAGGAAGGCAGGAGTGCATCAGTGCTTAAAACAGATAAAACACAATCCCTCTCATTTTTCTTTCTCCCTGTTTTTGGCATAGCACATTTCTCTGCTTCTGTATTCTCTCTCCTTTCCCTGTTCTCTTTCTGATGACCAGAAGTGAGAGCATAGGGAAAACTGCTGTAGTTGGTTTTCATAATACTCTTTGTATCTTCTATGCATTATATTTGATATATGCAAAGTATTTCGTATAGCTGTTAGGACAGCCATTTATTGTTTGAAGACAAATACCAGAATCTTTACTGATAAAAAGACATTAAATGAAAATAGGCCAATGACACTAAAATTATCTTTTTAAAGGAAAAGTCCAGTTTCCAGATGATYTCTCCTTAGTGGCCAGAGTAGGCAGAAAGAAACAGACATAATGAGGCTACTACAGAGTTGCCTTTTTTTTTTTTTCCAGAAAGGTACGTTAAACATTTTGCTGTTCTTCAGAAGTGCCATACAGTTCTGGAAAAACAGATCTCTGATAGAAGTGATAACACTAAAAGCAGACACATTCCAAGATTTCCTAATTTGGATAGAGCTGGGAAATTTATGAGTCTGTAATTAATTGTGTCTGTAAAAGTTTCTCCCCAGGCTTAATGTTTTTGACATATTTTCTTGACATACTTATTTTTATATGGACATTTTGCCTTTTTTTTTTATGTTTCAGTTGATGTTTCAGTTCCCCAAAGCAAGACATTTAAATCTCTAATTGTAAAAACTTAATTAGAAGTCTGTTTGTTGTATAGTATACGTGCAGTTCACGAAGATCAGTTGAWGCTTTTACTATTCCAGTAACTGTTATTTTTGAGCTATTGTTTGTGACAGTGTGTATTAAATCAACAATTACACATCAGCATCCACTCACTGAAAAAAGTAGCAATTTAGAGTGACCAGCAGACAACCCAGGCTTTGATGAAGAAGTTGGATTTTTTTTGTGTAAAAAATTATATTATTCTAAATACATATTGTGTTGCTAAACTACAGATAATGGCAGATGTTCTGTCATGGAAGGTCATGCACAGACATTCTTTTTCTCGCATAGAAGGGATGTGATTCTCTTTAATTTAAAAGACTTCAAAAGGTGCTAAAAAACAGTGAATCCAGAATGGCCATCCCTGAGTGCTACTCTGGGTGTATTTGTCATCCTGCTTATAAACGGGCTGGGACACGCTACAGAATCAGTCATCAGGCTATGGATTGTGTTTTTTCAGGTTGTGAACACCTGCACTGACTTCTGTACCTATTACAGCCTCACAGAATTTATATATATATATGTGTATATATATATGTATGTATAACATATATTTTTCAAGGGAGGAAAATCCTGACCACATCTTCTTGTAGTTACATTTCATAAAATGCCATATACCTGAACCAAATGCAAATTTCTGCATTCTTGGTTTCAGGCCCCCTGCATCAACAAGTTTTATTTCAAATAAAACTTTGAAAAGCAAAATTCAATTGCCAGAAAAAGCTAGTAATTTGCTTTGCCAGAAGATCTCATATGTAAGGCACCAAACAAGTTTTGGTTGCTGATGCTGGCAGAGTTGTATAAAAGTGTGGGATCCAATAGATATGAGCTTTGAATAAATGTATTAAATCTAACCTGTAAGTCTACAGCTTGATGTCCATATCYGATGATTCTACAACGCTTATCTTTCTCTTTTTCATAATGTAAATTAGATATTTGAAAAGCTCTTACAAAACCTGAATAAATCAGTATGCTAAAGAGTATCTGTAAAGTGGATAAATTCTGAGAATGCTCATATGGCATGAGGGGAGAGAAAAAATATTTAAGTGCACATGATCCCCATGATCATCTCTATAGGCATCGAAGTGTGACATTGTTACAGGAAGAAAAAACAAAAATAATAGCAAAAAAAGAAAAAGTAGGGCTAACTTAAATGCTTTTTATTTTCATTTTATGAGTACGTAAAATGAAAACTCTTTTTTTCCACTTAGTTACTAAGTTCTTTATGATCTTCACTGATCTTTATGATCCCTTCACTGATAGTTTCCAGTTTTACAGAAAATTGGCCTAAGGAACTACTGCTGTGAAATTCTGAGTTATATTACTTAAAATTTCAGTTGGTGCTTACTGCTAAGGTTCTGTTTTCCAGAATTTGCAGCTAAAACCTCAAGTAATTAGGCTCTAAGTGCATACTTTAGAAACTAGAAACTTAAAAAGCCCATTGTTACACTGTTTTTGCTGGCATTAGTTGCCCAAGAAAAAAAATACACAAACATACCTAAAATATATGTATATGCCATGTTAACACAAGTACACTTTTAAATGTATATTACAAACAAAATGGAAGGGATCTTGGCTATTCTTGGCAAAATTCCCAGTTAGGTGACATCCCCCAAACTTTCTACATAGTTTCTTTATTCTTTTCTCTGGATAAGTCCCATTACTTTAGCAGTAGAGCTATTTGAAGGGAACATGTTGTTTATATCTTTGTCACAATCTTAGATATTCAGAGAGGACTACTTGAAGCCCTCTTGTTCCTAGATTTGGCATCTAAACATTAAAAACTGTAGCTCTTATTTCTGCTTTACTGAAGTTACAAAACGGTGACAACGTTCAGGAGCAGCAAAAGACTTTTCTGTCAACTCATCCTGCTCTTCACAGATAAGTATTAATGCTTGCTTTGAATATAAAAGATTACAAATGAACTGCAAAAATGGAGTGTTTAAAATAATAAAAGAAACTAGGTATTCACCTGAGTAGATAAAGTAGATATTCAGATAAAGTAGATATTCAGACTGAGTAGATAAAATGCCACAATTGCTCTTGTTGATACAGCTTAACAACTTATTTGGTAAATGGGGCATACAAATTCCTTATTCCTGGGTGACTTGGGGAAGTAATATCACATTCTTAGGAACATTATATTCTTAGGGAAGAATTAAGTTCACGTTTTTCTCAAGAACAGGAAAAAGGAAGCATGAAAGGAGAAGCTAAAATTCCAGAAAATGGCTCAAGAGCTCTGGGTTACCTTGGATCCTGTGCAGAGGAGAGAGTACCAATGTCCATTGGATTGCAGTCCCATCAGACTGCTCCAGCAACAGTTGCTTGCCACATGGGAGCATGAGGGAAAATGATTATGAGTATTTGAACATGTTTATGTGGCTGCTCACTTGGCCCACATTCAGACTTATACCACAGTTATGTTCCAGAGCCACAGTTATTCTTAACTTTGGGGTATGTGGATGTGCAGTACAATTGCTGCACAGTTGCATGGTCGGAGCGGAGATTTAGGAAAGTCCCTGCTGGTGACACAGTATTTCCTCTACCCCAGTGCTTCGTAAGAATGCTGCCCCTTCCTTTTACTGGTTAAAAGCTGGCTTGATGTCTGTAGCTGCCTTATAAACAGCTGTTTTGTGGACTGGAGCAGCATGCTTCCAGCATTTGTACTTCCGCAAAAATACTTTTTTTTTTTTTTCTGCCTCGCCATGACCTCTTCAGAGAAACAAAGCCCACATCCCAGAAGGGCTGTTCTATCTTTACTCATGTAGAAGGAACTTTCCAGCCAGTGCTTAGAAAGGGCTGGCTTCTCTTGGTAAGATTTGCTTTGATTTTCAGCAGAAAGCACAGAYAGAACGCGCATCCTGTCTTTTTCTAGTGCATCCTCACTGACAAGGCTGCTGAACAGTGGGGAAGAAAATAAGAAAGCAAAGTCCAAATAAAAAGCACTAGCAATAAAATTTTATAATTGTGCTTTGGGAGTTCCAGCAAGTGCCCACTGTCACAGTTTTCAGAAATTGCTACAAAAGACTTCAAATGTACTAGAAAAATAATTTGAAATTTCTGGAAGGAAAATGCCTACGGATTAAAGCACAATAAAGATTTTTCACTGCATAAGTAATAATGACTGGCCTATAAACCAATGCAGAATTTTAGACCTGCACTACCTGCCTTACTTCTCTCAGCAAGAGCTGTCCCAAGGGTGGAGAGTAAGTAGATTATTTTAGCAAGGGTCCTGTTCACTAGCCACAATTCCTCTAAAGCTAAATTAGCAAGGTCCTCAACAACAAAAGTGAAATGGTGCTGCCTCTTTGACACAGACTGCAGTGCCAAGAGAGTAAAAACAGCATCCTGATTTGTTGGTGCGAGTCCAGCACAAATTAATTAAGCCTACTTGTCAGTATTGCTCCTGGTCAGGCCTTTCACAACCAACCAACAACCACAGTTAAGTCAGCTGATAGCACAAACGCGGCTGGAGTATCTCAGCAGTTCTGTGTGTTTATGCAATTGAAGCAGCCATCCGGCTTCTGAGAGCTTCTCCAAATGTTTGGAGGGGGACTATAACTTACTTGGAATGTCAAGGAATGTCTTGGAAGGTTTGAACAATGACTAGTTCAGCTTGAAAAAAACAGAGTCGGTAAAAGAGGCTCTAGCCCCATTCCAGCTATAGCTTTAACAAGTCAGCTGCTAGTCACTGGAAATTAGGAACATTTCCTGTATTTAAAATGTTAAATCAAAAGCACAAAATAACTAGCTATGCTGATACAGTGTATTGCTTGGATAAATGTCCATGTACTGTCTCTAGGCTGCTGCAGAGTGACAGAAGCAGTGACAGAAGCTGCAGAGTAGCCATCTACTGAAGGAAGAGTACGGGAAGGAGCATGGATTTCCATTCCTGCCTTTTCCGAGGAAGTAATCAAAACTCTGTGCATGTGTTTTATGGGTCTTACAAGTCACTGTCATCCTAGCGCTATACCTGACACTGCAGCAGAAGAAAGAAAAAGAAGACACAAAGAAGTGCATATTGAATGATATCTTGAAAAGTGCTAAGAGAGAACATCACTCTGAGAGAATTGATGCTGTACTGGAAAAGCAAGAACATGCTGTAGGAGAGGGAGCTCTGGAAAAGAGATCACAAACTGCTGTGGTACCTATCCACAGTGATGCAAAGCAGGCTTCAGTAATCCAAGAGTCAGGGAACTCTCCTGTAGAAGCCAGCCTCATTCTTACACCAGTGGGGGTTCATGTCCCAGGCAGATCGTGAAATTCACAGTTCAGTCCTCCATCCGCACAACACAGAGTCCCCACCCCAGGTAAACAAGCAGTCCCTTCTGACTTCATATCTCTCCTACATCTGTATCAAATAGGCAAAAAGAGGTGGAAGGAAAGGAAATAAGGAATGCAGGCAGGGTTTACTAATTGTGCTGCCTAAATTATTTTCCCATATTACAGATTTTTCAMAAAGTATGCTTCAATTCGCTTGATCTAGTTTGTTTATTTGCACTTTGTTCTAGTTTTGTTTATTTAACACTTAGTAAGCTTTAAAGTGTCTTAAGTTCTATTTCAAAGAAAAAAAGCATGTTGTTCATGATTAGCTCAAAACTCCTTTCTTGCTGTTCACAGTTCAATAAAATTCTGTGTTTGTTCTTGTTATTGMTTGCTCAGTATTTTGCAATTTGGAAGATTAGGTTTAAGGACTTAAGAGACTTAAGAGAAATTTTTKTKTGTGTGTGTGTGTGCGCTTGTAGGAAGACAAGATTCATATTATTATACCAGCTCATGTAACTGGAAAGAATGGATAAGTTTTGGAGACTAAAAATCCTTTTGTGGAATTATATGCAATAATTTACAATTTCATGCATGGAGCATGTAAAACTGATACTTTGATCTGTAGCATTTCAACATAAATCTAGAAGCTTCACAGATATTCTTTAAATACCAATTTCCAAAAATACTACTATAGTGGTATCTCTATATATGGTTGTTTAAAAGCCAATGGGTGAAGGACTGAAGAAAGGTACATAAGTTGTCATTTTTATGGGCATGTAAAAATGCCCTGATATGTATTATGCATAAGCGTTCAACTACAACACAAGATATTTCTTGTATATAAGGAGACATTTACAATTTCATTATGTGTTAGTTTAGAAACAAAGGGAATATAGATTATTTTCACTTAAACCACAGAAAACTTTGCAGGCTTTGTTTGTGAGCRTACATTTGAGCGTACCTGCTTCCCTCCCGAGTTAAGGATGGACAGTGTGGCAGCCCTGGTGGGCTATGCATGCGTGCGTTCAYCACCAATAAAACCGGGTGTCCAGATGTCCGCCCTCTCTGGCATGCTTTGTCCTGCAAAACCTAACAATGCTGGTGTTTCAGTGCCGCTGGCACGAGTAACCACGAGCCCCTGGGCCTTCCCCTCCTCTCCTGGTGGCTCTGCTCTGGAGGGATGCGTGGTTCGGGGCGCCCGCCGCAGCGCTGCCCGCTCCGCAGTGACTTCCTGCCTCTAGTGTAACGAAACCGCCTCATTTTGGCAGGTCTTGCGATACCGAGCGGAGCAGTCCCAAACACTCGCCCATCTGGGCAGCCTGCTGTGCCTCAGCAGCGCGCGGTGAGCGCGGCGCCAGCGCGGGGCATCGCGGCCGGCCGCGGGGAGCACGTCTGAGCACAGTCACTCGTGGCGCCCCCGCGCTCCTCCCGTGCGCGTGCCCCAGCGTGCGCGCCCCGTGCCGCCCCTGCCACACTGTCTCTCTCTGCTGGTTAATCTCTCGCAGCTTGTGGCTGCTGGCGTTATCTTTACAGCAGCTCTGCAAGCTCCTTATCCAGCAGTGTCCACCGCGCTCACTGTCCAGCGCGCTCCTAGTGCGCAGCGCCATGGCGCCAGGCCGAGCAGGGGCCTCGGCTGGGCCTGGCACGCAGGGGCCAGCTGAAATGCGAGCTCGGAATGTGAAGAAAAACTTGTCAAGTTCGTAAAACTCACGTAAAGGGAAAAAAATACACGAGAGCAGCTCCGCGTCAGGGGGCGGCGCCGAGGAACCCGGGGCTGCAGGCGACGGCCGGACAGGGCGGCTGCCCTCGACACCGCGTAACGGCCGCGGTAACGGCCCGCGCCCCTGTCCTGCCCCGCCCCGCCCCGCCCCGCCCCGCGCGTGCCGGCCCAGCCGCGCGCCCCCGAACATGGAGGACTACTGGCGCTTCCTGGCGCTGCTCGTCTCGGCGCTGCTCGTCGGCTTCGTGTCGGTCATCTTCGCCCTAGTCTGGGTCTTCCACTACCGCGAGGGGCTCAGCTGGGACGGCGGCGCGGGGGAGTTCAACTGGCACCCGGTCCTCATCGTCACCGGCTTCGTCTTCGTGCAGGGCATCGGTGGGTGCGCGGCGGGACCGCGGGGCAGTCGGCGCGTCCCGGTCGCAGCAGCCGGCACAAAGGCTCCTTTGTCGGCGGCGCAGCGGCCCCTCCGGCGCGGCGCGGCGAGGCGAGGACGGCCGCGGGAGCCCGGGGCGGAGGGTGGCTCGGGCGGGAGCGCGGCCGCGGCGGCGCCGCTCCCAGCTCCAGAGCGGCCCCGCGCCGCGCTGCGCTGCTAAGCGCACTGCTCCGTGCGGCGCTGGGCAGCGCAGCCCGCCCCGGGCGAACGGCACGGAACCCCTCGCCGCCCGCTCCTCCCGCTGAGGCCAAGACCGGCTTTTAAGCGCTTCCCATTACAACGTCAACAAGTGCCCCCTCCTTTTGTTCTTTCTCCATCGTACGCCTTTAGTGTGTTACGTTTGAAGTGCAAGGGGTTTATCGGCTTCTTGGGGTGATAAGAATGGTGGATTTTGAACTATGCTGTCAGTGTTATTGGCTAGTTCCAAGAGAACAGAAAAAAAGCCCGACCTGATATTGTTTATAAATGAACTCAGTTTAGGAGGAAAAAAAAAGCAATACTTAAAGCTGCTAACTTAGCTATGCCTATGCATAGATTTAAACTAGAATTGATATTGCAAAAATAAGGGTTCTGAACAGCACTTTAGGAACCTTGAAATTTGGAGGTGAAAATAAATGCATTAAAACAACGGGAGAGTCAGAGAGAATTACTCCATCAATAATTTCCCATAAAGCCAGTGATAAGATTCTTACTAGTTTCAACATGAGGATAATTAAAGAAACATTAGTAATGTCTCCACGCAGGACAAATAAATATTGCTGAGAAGAACAGTGGAAATTCTCCATAATTTTACCACCAATTTCTTTGGGGAGAGTTGAGGGGAAGATTTCATTATTCCAAAGTAACGAAGAACATAAGAGTATAAATGTAAACAGGAGTATGAGGAAGAGAGAACTTACTATTTCATTTTTAATAACCTTATTTACATGAGCCTCCCTGGTGAATGATACACTGCACTCATCCCGCCAGGAACGAGGCCAGCACATCTGGACCTTGGTTCCAGAGGAGCTGCAAGGCGTGTGCGCAAYGTGTTCAAGGCTGGACACGCATGAGCAGCATGGGCCACCCCTCTTGCACTGTGACTTTCTAAAGCTGTTTTATATCTTCAGTTAGCTGCTATTGCCCAATATGTCATGTGAGGTGCAATTTTAGGCTATAAATAAGTAAAACAATAATAAAACACTTGTTGACTTTACCAGGATATCAAATTATAGATTTTTTTATATAGATTTATTTGCAGAAAATTGAGGGATATTTTCTGGAGAAACTCTTCCTACCCCTTTTTTTCCACTGGAAAGTTAAGTTTGTCCCCATGTCATGGAGTAATGATGTTGCTTCAGCCATAAACAACATCCTTAATCAACAGTAAGGAAAGGTAAAGGTAAAGAAAGGTAAAGACAAATTCACCACRGCTTTAAAAGAGACTTTGTCCAAAGAATTCATTGATAAGGAGCATTGTCTCAAGTAGGAATTCCTATCATCTTAGAAAAGCAAAGGTAGAGACAGAAGGAAGATCATTCTAAACAAGATATCAACAGGTAAGATTCCACTGTGGAGCTGATGGAGCTGATCCAAATTTAGCTGAGAGAATTCAACTGCCATTGAATTCAAAGTAACGTGGGTAAGTCTTTGTGATAGGAAACAAGCACCTGCTTCTTGGGAACAGTAAAGCCTACACAAATAGGAATAGAAATGCCCTATAGAAGGCAGGAAGACTATAACCATGCGGATATGGGGCACGAGATGTGCCCTGACAAAAGTGTTACATGAGTCATGTTAATCAAATAAAAAGCCACAAGTATTATGTAGACATTAATACTTACCATTTGTGGATCAGTTCATAGGTAAAGGATACTTGGTAAAACACTGCCAGTGCATGGCAATTGTCCAGATGATTTCTCAACTGAAAATCGGAAAAATAACAGATAATAAAAGTCCTGGTGTAAAGGTGAGTTTTAAGAATAGCTAGAAGGAACAGTAGTGTGATAGTATAGGTTAAATAAGTTTAAAAAGCATTATTATTTTTGATGTGGAAATACTCGCCAAATGACTGTAGGCACCAGGGCATATTCGAAAGCAGTATTTGCATGCCAGTTGCTGCATGTTTGTCCTGCAAATCAAAGTGTTTGGCACCTTCCCAAAAGAAAACAAATATGGGAGCTATGAAGACTTAATTGGGGATGAAGGGTTTCTCACCTCCTTATTAACCTAACAAAGTAGCAGATTTGGTTTTTTGTTTGTTTTCTACAAAGATATGTCCATCTCTGCTGGAGACTGAGGAGGAGCCTCATTTTTTTGAGGGCTGTAGGAAACTGAACAGAGTCAGAGCCAGGAGGATGGGTCAGTCCTTTTTCCCATCTTTCTGTGCTTATATAGAGTTTCTATATGACTAATAAAGTCTGCAGCACGGCTGACATTATAAACCTTGGGAGATATTTGCACAATTAACATTTCGCATATATCATTGATAAGTATCATATAACTTGCATTTAAACAGCCTATAAACAAGAGCCTAGGAACAAAAATGCACTAATAAAGGAATACAACAGAAGTGTTTCTTAATCTTAAAGGAGAAAGAAAAAGTCCTAGTCTAMCACATTATCACGTGATGTTCCAGAGTCAAGTAAATTTCTTCTGTATGCATGAAATTATATAGGTGCATAAGCCAACCCAACAGTTCGCTCCAGCTGAAAAAGTCCTACTGTTTTCCCTCATTCCTTTTAGCTTTCTCAGGGCTTTGGTTGCATCTTCCTGCCACTTTTTGTTTGTGCCAATCCTTGTGCTTCTCAGATCTGGTGCTCAGATCTTTCTGGTGCACCAGAAAACCAAAACACCTCTCAAAAAATTGAGATTTTGCTGGATTAACAAATTGAACTCATTCCAGTAGGTCTCAAAAGTGTCATAGATTGCAGAAGGAAGAAGAAGCACAATGTGCAAAAGCAGAGAGGAGGAGTAAGGAGGGGGAAAATATGGTAGGAGAATCCTCTCCTTTCTGCAGCAGCAAGAGATTAGTTTGGCTCAAATGATTATTTAAATGCATTTTAAGGAGTAAATGAGTAATAGTGGTTCCTCCTGTCCTTGGCCAGAGAAGGTGCCAAGCGCTCAGACATAACTGCTCTAGGTGACTAAGCAGCCATTTAACAATAGCTGCAAAAGAGGTGATGCTCTAGGATTTATCCAGGAAGCATGGAACAGGTTATGATAGCTGACTAGCTAGTTTCACAAGTTGCCTGAGATGGTGGAGCAGTTCAAACAGATCAAAAGATATTCAGTGTGAAATATGATTTTTATAATGTGTTCTTATATCACCTGATCGCAATCCTGTTTCAGTAATGCAAATCTCTTAAACATTCTTTCATCTTTAAATCACTTCTGAGGATAACGCTTGCTTTGAGTTATGTGACAAACTTCAGGATTACATTTATTAGAACATAACACAATATCTGTTCCAAGGAAAAATAGCCAACTCCTGGAGTTTCCAGCAGCTGATGGGTTGTAAAATTTTCAGGAATGTGAAGGGAAAGCAACTGCTGAGCTCAGGGTCTCATCACAGCCAAGCAGTGAAAAGGCAGCTCTTGTGACAAGCTTAGTTTGAGCTCTGCTGAAATCATAAATGAGCATGCTTCCTTTGGGTTAATTTTGTCCATGTTAGTGTTAAAGTGTTAGTGTTAAAGTGGTTCTCAAAAGAAGCCAGCAGGCATCCAGAACTGGCAGAAAGTAAGCAACAGGATCGTGCGTGAAGGAGCAGCAAAGGAAGTGGGAGGAGTGCTTCTTCTGGCAGCTCAGAGCAGTTGTGTCGGTGCACATGGACTCAGGGCCGGGCTGCGTGACTTCGCCGGGGTGGGAAGGGTCTCCTGAGCAACCTTTGACACCTCCACAGAGCATTTGGCACCCAGAAGTCATAAAAAGCTAATTCAGATTTTTGCTGTGTATGGTCGATGAGGAACAGGTATTTCAAATCAAACACAAGCTGTTGCAAGTTCACTATGTCCTATGTGATATACTGTAAAATCAGAGCTCACAACAGGACTGAGAGATAAAAAAAGCTGTCTAAGGATGCCTAGTCTTAATCTTTTATGAGTAGATGCTGAACTAAAGGAAGTTGTTCTGCACTAGCATGTCACCTGAACAGGTATAGGTGCAGGAGCTCTGTGTGTGCTTTTACATCTTGCTGAGCCAACCTGACAGTGGCAGGTCCTTCCTCCGCCGTCAGTTCTTCTGTTCACCCTGTGACCTGTGTACCCCAGCACCCTCCTGCTGCTCAGACACACACCGCTGTGACAAAGTGGGGGAGAGCACAGTGACGTGGAGAGCAAAAGCAGTGGTAGGAAAATAGGATTATCTCTTCTGACAGTGGTGGACCAACAGATTTGCCCAAGTCACAGGCAGCCTTCCGTGCTAGTGCTCTGTTACGTGTTTTGTCTAGGCTGTGGCATATAACGTGACATATAACTCTAATGCGTGGCAATGGTAACAAGGGTCCAGGCTCTCGCTCTGTTTCCCTTTGCTTTTCTAGCCTGTAGTTTCAAATACCTTCATGAGATATTGAGGTTTAACTGGGGTCTTGTGGCAGATCTGCTGTAGAATATCAGTAATCCTAATCAATAGTATTAAATTAATTGATAATAGTGGTCTGATCCAAGCAATTATTTCAGTAACAAGATATACTATTATCCTCCATATAACGTTTTGAGAACTGTTGATGGTAATTGTAAGCTTGATGTGCCGAATCACAGGAATCAATCTACATCTTATAGCCTGTCTGGACAGTAGGCTTCTAGTTTGCTGATTTTGATTTACTAGTTCTACTTCTTTAAGAATAGAGTGCTGAGAACTACCTAAGTGCTAAATATTCTGATCACTTCCATTCTAGTATTACATATTGACACAGCGAGTAAAAGCAGACATAGATTTAAAATGCACTTTCAGGCTGGAAATTCTGGTTGCAAACAGAGTTTTCCTTGTCAGTTGTCTGGTACAATCTTATGCTTTTTGGTATACATCCAAGTAAAAATACATAGATATAAAAGGAACTTAAAAATTAATTTGTCATTTGTTAGTATTCATCGATATTCAGCACAATATGGAGAAGAAAGAAAAAACTAAGGTTAATGARGAAAGTATGAGAAATACTTGCCTAAATTCTTCATCTTTGTATTTATCAGGTATTACATGCTTTTTTTTTTTTATCTGGTGCAAATAGTAATGTGTTTCTGAATGTTTGGAACAGAAACTTTTTTTTTTTAAGTCTGTGTATATTCTATTCTTTGATTTTTTGGTATAGCTAATTATATAGAGAAATTTGAATGCCATATAACTGCCAGAAATACTAAAGGAATTCTTGATGAACCAGATCAATAAAGCTCAATCTTTTTGCTCAGGAAAACTATTATGGGCACTAGTCTTTTTTTTTTTATGTCAGGTGACTGAGCATGCACATGAATATTTGTCCCCTATTACCTGAACATACTTTTTGATTGTTGCATATCTAGAAGGTTTGTAGTAAGATGTACCTGGGGCTTTAGTCTGATCCTGGGAAAGCCATGGGTTCCCCTGGGAAAGCACCTGTGGCTCGGGTGATGTGGTGGGCGATTGTGGTAGGGATGGGGCAGTGGGGAGCTGAGGAAAGAGCTTGGCAAGAAGCAGCTCTCATGATCTTCACAGGTCACCTGCAGTTCGACCACTGTTTAGAAAGTGCTGTTTTGTTCAGATTAGACACATCATAGCCTGCTAGTATTGCATATGATAATACAGGCAAAAAGCTTATGTTTATCTAAGATTGTTTGATGAGTTTTATTTGCCAAATATGTTTTTTAGAGTCAAATTATTAAGGGAAGTATAATTCCTTTAAAATCAGAGTAGCATTTTCTACTTTAAAATAATCCTATTAATATTTACGTAATAGATTATTATAAATACTTATATAATTGCCTGATAAAAGCATTCAAAACTGACAAAGAGAATGAATATAAGAACATTCTTACACACTTCTCTATTGATTTTCTGGGTAAAAGAATTTGGACCTATTCCTCCAATCTGACTACTAGAAAAATCAAACTCCTATGCAGAATTCCAGTCAGATCACTTTAAGGAGTGTGGCCTTAATTGGGAATAGAACTGTTTCCTGTTATTTTTTGAAATGTACCTAAATTTTTGTAAAATTAAGAAGAAATCTCCTTAAAAAAATGTATTTAAGCCTCAGTTTTATACTTGGAATATGTTATGTGTTAGGTTGTGCAGAAGGAAAATATTTTAACTGACTTTTTTTTTGAGGACTAAATGTTTGATTTTCCTATAATTTGTGTTGGAATGCTACATGATTTTAAAATCTTCGAGAAGTTATTCGATAAGGAATGAAATACTGTTTCTGTTCTTTCCTCAGCCATTATTGTATATAGATTGCCCTGGACCTGGAAATGCAGCAAACTGCTGATGAAGTTCATCCATGCTGGGTTAAATACCATAGCTATGATTCTTGCAATTGTTTCTATGGTAGCCGTGTTTGACTACCACAATGCCAGGAACATTCCCAACATGTACAGCCTGCACAGCTGGATTGGGCTGACTGCTCTTATATTTTACTCTCTCCAGGTCAGCATTTAACTTTATTTATAACCAGGTTGTAAAGTTTAAGAATGTGTTGAATAATTAAGGTACAGTGAGCTCTCTCTATTGGGCACTATGTTGCAACTACTGGGATGTCTATTTTATATTGTGTCATGTGTCAAATTAGTATGTAAGTGTGCAAATACTTTATCCTTGACCTCACAGGAAAGTGTACTTTAAAGCACATTTTGTTTATTTGCTGGGATAATTGCAGTATATTTACTATTCAGGTTTACAGTAGCATGTTTTTAATCTCTATAAACTGTCAGAGTTGAAGCAAAACTGCCACATGTCTCTTATTTTGGTCATATCATGGGAAAACTATTGAATCTGTGAACTAGCATCATGATTCTAAGGGATTCTTGGATTGCTTTGAAAAATCACTACGAAAGAACATTTTCAGGTACAAAACCATAGCATTTTTTTAAGAGAAATAAGTGATTTGGTTTGTCAACAGCTTATTTAAATATGTTTAGAACATTTATTAAGGAGTTCTCAGCTGAATTACTGTTTTGCCTTTTTTCAATTAGTATAGTTTCAGCTTGTCACTTCTTGACCTCAAGACAGGATATGTGCACGAGGGGGCAGGAAAGATCTCAAGGCTTAGACACGTGAACGAGTTACTGCTGGGTCGCCTACTGATCTTTAATCTGCTTCTCATTTTGCTACTATGAACATAGTCAGTGTCACTTAACTCGAAGCCCTGGCTGCTCTGGCCATAGTAATACCAGTCTGTGGTAATTTTGTCTTCCAAATGGGGATGTAAGTCTCCAGTCAGAGACCTAGCAAAAATTTGTAAAATGATTGAGAACTGTTGCTAGAAAATACTAATAAAGTATTTCTGTTAGACAGAAATACACTTTGCATTTGCCAGAGGTAGTATGTTGATYTAAAACTTAATGTGCAAAGATGGCAAGAGGTAAAACAAGTAAATTTTGCTGCATATATTTCCCTCCAATAGCCATACTATAATAATTCTTAGTGGTATTCTTGAGGAGATGTTCAATAATAATATATCTGCAGAAACAGAAGTATAAATATATTGAACTGAGGCCAAAAGTATATCTAGTGTGTATGTATAGTGTGTGTACATATACGATATAGTATAGCACAAAGTTACACATTTGAGAATAGAGTAGAAATGTTAAATGGAGACTGTCTTTTGGAAAGCAATGTCTGTGAAAAAAATATTCAAAGTGGACACAAAATGAGTTCTTGTGATGCTGTGACAACAGGAAAAATAACTTATATAGAGGTAAAAATACTCTCTTATAATTACATTAGGGAGACCAATATGGAAAATATGGCATATGGAATACAAAGAAAAGCTGCAAAAGTAATATGAGAGTTGGAAAAAAATTGTCTTCCTGGGAAAAACTTAAAAGCCCTCACTGTTCAGATCTAAAAGAAGATTAAGAGATTGATTACAGTATATCAAAAAGCTTCCTAGGGAGAAAACACCAGACTCTTGAATCCAGCATGGAAAGACAGAACACGGCTGAAAGTCAAAGCAAGATGAATTTAAAAATTTATGCACAATTTATAATTTAGCAGCAGGAGTAAGTAGCGATGGGACAAAGTAAAGGAGGGATGCAGCCTCAGTGAGACTGGACAAGTGTGCAGTGAAACCCTGTGACATGATGGGTTACGGTCCAGCTCACAGTGAGTGCTAACAGGAGGCCTTCTGGACGGCCCCGAACATCCTCCCTTGTCCTCACACACCTTCACTCTGTGAACGCTGCCTGACCAGCATGTTCTGATGGAAACTGGGGCCTCCTGAGGGCTGGTACCAATACAACCAAAGCTACTCTAGTAAGGTGAAATTCTGAAGTCCACTAAAGACAGACAGTTACACTGCCTTATGATGTTCATTTATGTGTAAATCTACAATAAAAAGGGAGAAGAGAAACTGAAATTGAAGAGAAGTTGAAGGGACTGCTAAAATGTAGCTACTCACAACTTTGAAGTATTACTAAACTTCTGACGTTTAAACTTTGTTTCTCCATAACTCTGTTTTTGGTTTTAATGTTATCACTCAGCTTTATTTATAAAATATTCTTTTTCACAGGTRCTAATCTAAAGTTATTGTTTTGGTCTTAGTATTGAAAGGAAATGTGTTCAAAAATAAAAATCTTGATTCATACTATATTTGTACCCGAAGACATCTCAAAATGGAATTTTTAAGATGATTCTGAATCTATGTGAAAAGTGCAGCTTGTATCCTATTAATTCTTATCTCTGAATCTTTTTCATGTTTAGCTTTTCCTGGGTTTTGCCATCTTTTTACTTCCTTTTGCTCCAATTCGGCTTCGAGCAGCTCTCATGCCAATACATATTTATTCAGGCCTGCTTATCTTTGCAACAGTGATTGCATCAGCTCTCATGGGAATCACAGAAAAACTTATATTTTCACTGTAAGTATAATTTACTTTTCTGTCTTGTTTATTAAATTTATTCATTGCAAAATGTAYTCCCATTTAGACAGAATAATAGCAGTCTAATATTGAGTCATTGTTTCAAAAAGACATCCTGCCTTTTAGATCAGAATTGCTATTAAAAATTGTCTTTGCCCTTTTAAAAGTTTTGTATTTTTTTCTCCAGGCAAAATCCTGCATATAGCACATCTCCCCCAGAAGCAATTTTTGTCAACTGCCTTGGCCTTCTGATTGTAATCTTTGGTGCCCTGGTTCTGTGGATGGCCAGCCGGCCCCACTGGAGACGTCCCCCTGAAGAGCTGCCCAAAGCTCYGCAGCCCAACGGAGGGACTTCCGAAGGCACCGAAGCAGAATCCACCATGACCGACTGCAGCAGTGCAGAGAAGCCTGATGTGGGCTTCAACAGCGAAGCAGCCAGAAAGCGAAACCTCAAGCTTGATGAAGCAGGCCAGCGATCAACAATGTAAAGAAAATATACAGTGTTAACAGCACTACTGTGTTGCCAAAAAATACTTCCAATTCAGTTACAGTGATACAGAAATAGGCTGGGCTTTTATTTTCAGTCGGGCTTGTTCAAAGTTATTCAAGTTTTCAGCATATAAATTTGAATTCCAGTAAGTCCCAAATGTTGGTTCATGCTTAATCCTCATTAAATAAATGAGAGCTGGAACAAAAACCATGCCAAGCTTAATGCCTTTAAAAGTAGAACTAATGGAAAGATGTCTTCTGTGTCATTTCTGAATTTAATGCCCATATTTCTTATAGTTATGAAAAGTTATTGAGACTTTTTTTTTGTGAATCTTACAGGTATGAGTGAGAACTGTAAGTGTATTTCAGAGAAGTGAATTTAGTGGTCAGCACATAACTTTTCTGATAATGTTCACATTCTAAAAGGCTCAATTTCTAAGCTGATGAACTCTCTTACTGGCTGCTAATATCTGTGGGATTTGAGGTCATCAGCACTTTGCAAAGTTGCACTGTAAAAATTTATAGCCTCAGATTTTAAATTCAGATAAAGAAATGAAAGTTTGCCTAAAATTCTCATGAAATGTCATGKTTTTTTWAAAAAAATACATTGTTTATCAGATTTTAAATTTTGACTTCTTTTTTTTAAATACATTGAGTATATAACTGTATAAAGAGAGCATTTAGCTTTGCATGTGGGTGATTGTTACTGAGGTGCAAGGAAATGGTGAGGTAGCAAAGGCAGAATTTGTCTTATTTGGACAACTATAGATACTTAAAATATACCATATATATATAAAGTATATATATAGTATATATACACTATATATAGTGTGTATATATATATAGTATATATTTTAAGTGTGCATGTGTGTCTCTATAGTCATAAATTACTTAAATCAAGTCTTCCTTTGATCCCAGAAGGCAGTATTTACTATCTAGATTTGATTGTACAATTCCCCTTGATGTATGGTACTACACTAGAAATTAGGAAAGTGGAAACCAGAGTAGACTGACGAGCAGTATCATAGAGAGAGGAGCTTGAAGTGAGAAACATTTTCTCGCGAGAAACAGCAGCACTTTGCTGGCGCGACAAGAAGGTTACCATCTAACTAAAAGCCAGTTTGGGTATTTCTACACTGGCATCGCACAGGGGAAGGTAAACTTTAGTCTATCAAGCCATTTAAACTTATTTTAAAAATAATATGTTAAACAATCCTATTTGAATCTGTAGTGGCACTTTACTGTTATAGCTTGTTTTAATAATCAGAGTATTAATGTATTCTTTTTTCACAAATATAAGCAGTGCTTTTATTTTTACTACCATTGAATTACAACAGATTATTTTGATTGCACATATCTAAAGTGATGAGCCTTTCTATTATGATTTCTTACAAAGGCTGCACAGCTCACTAAAGCAATCTTGATAACTGCAATAGCTATTCTAAATTTATCACTAATCATGTTGCAAAGAACTCTGCATAGTGGTTCAGACAGCATAGCATTTCCTAGTTTTTAAAGCCTACATTAATTTTCATTTAGTTCAGCTTTTCAAAACATTCGGTCACATTAACATTTGCAAAATATGCAATTTTTCTATTTCAAAGGGTTGTGTTAGTATAAACTGTTTTGGTTATGCATTATTTTGGATCTCCTCTGACAAAGTGCATCTCAGGTCCTGTTATTTGATTTGTAATAACATTTAGTTACTTGGTAAGTACAGTGCAGAAAGCTAGCATTGTACCACTTGGTGTTTAAGGGCTGCATCCCTATGTCACTGCTTACATATGTAGGTGGATACCCGAGAGCCATTTAGTATTTGTATAATGACTGAGAAAATACCTGCTATTCGAAGGCCTTGCTCTCCTATTGGATGGCACTCCACCAGTCCCGCAGTGGACCGCTTTTCCCCTGTTTTTTGAGCATGTGTTTTTTTAAGTTCCACAAAATTATTTCTTCCCTGAAAGTGTACTGAGCAGCTTCTGCATTAATACAGATCCTATTGATAATGACTTTCTGAGAGAAAATTGAGTGCTCTTTTTACACGACATTAGTATTCAATTGATATGACATTATTATGCAATCCATCCTACTAAATTTATATATTCTCTGTTAAGAAGGAAGTCACTGTGGCTTCTGAAAAACACTTAACTCTGCTGTCTTTCCTGTGATTTCTTTGTATTCTGCTCAGACAAGCCTGTGTTTTTTAGTGGAATCAGTAAGAGCTGGTGAATACAAGTTCAGTGTTTGTGATAGGTGCTCCGTTAATGCTCCTAGAATACGAGTGCATTTATTTACAGCAGGTGCAACGGAGATGACAGCGTTTTAAGTTGCCATTTATTGACCTGTTACTGTGTCTTATCCTTCCGTGAAATTAGTTCATTCAGTCCTTTCCTGGCACTAACGTATCCAATAAAAGTGGATGTTTGCATGTCAGATAGTCACAGGGTATATTCTGGAAGAAACTCAAACCATACAATATACTGGAAAAAATAAAACACAAAATCTGTGATTTCTTTCTTACATGAGTGAACTGGATGTGTTGAAATGAGCTACTTTTAGATGAATAGTTGTGTATGCTGTTAAAGTTAAGCTATAGTAGTAATTATGCCCAAGARTACTATCCAAAAGTAATGATACTTCAGAAAAGAATGGTGGCATTTCTTCTGCCTCCATTCTGATGGTATAAAACTCATTGCAAACCAAGGATTACCAGCCTTTCAAGGGTAATCTACCAGGCTGTAGTTTTCTTTTTCAAATTTAAGGTTAAACAGGCTAGCAAAAAATCACAGGGAAATTATTCTGGGATATCGTTACAGAGGTAAGCAGTGATATCTGACGCACCTGACATGGGCTTCAAGCTCCGTTCCACTCTRGAAGGTCTCTCCGAGATGCAGTAGCTGTGAGCTCCTAAAGCTCAACCTTGATGTGTGCAATTTAAAATAGGCTTGCATGCTATAGGCTTGCTATCGTTTCTGTTTCAAACAGATTAAAAAAAAAAATCTTTGTATGTAACCTTAGTTCAAGTTAGTTCAAATGCTAAATAAAATAAGAAGGACTTTGGAGAGTCATCTATTTATAAGCAAATAAATAAATAAATAAATAAAACCCCCCAGAAAATCCTAAATCTGTTCCTCAAAGTGGCCTTCCATTAACTTTTCTTCCATAGAACTTGCAGTTATGTGTAGAAGTAGCTCATGGAAACTAAAATGGTATATTTTATAAGTATATATAAGTGGAAATTACAATTCTAGCTTTTTTAATCTGCATTTTAATGTATTGTTTTGGAATATTCTATATTGTTACATGAGACATGATTGTATAGCTTACACTTCAAGTTTGGGTTTCTGTAAAAATAAAGGAATTTACACAGCCTAATATAAAACTGCTATTTTTTTATATTTGAAAAAAAAAGTTTTAAATGGATTTACATGCTGTCTTGCAGTACTGAACACAGAAGCAGAACCGTGTTTTTGTTCCACATTAATGCACCTGAGAAACGATGGTATGAATTAGAGTTTAATACTGAATGTACAGTTATTACATGTATACTTCTTACTACATGTAATCAAGAAGATTGTCTATGACTGTAAATACAGATTGCTTGTGTACATGGAAATTTTATTGAGAGACTGAAAGATACTGCCAGATATTTTCTATTTCAGAAACCTTTCATTTGTTTCCATTTTACGAATCTTTTTCCTCTGTTTCTGTCTGTTCACAAGGACTTAAAGAATTATGTTATTGTTTTCTTTCTTGCAATACATATTTGTAGATTATTAATTACAATGCCTATTTTCTTTATACTTTTTTGTATGCTAATAAAAATTATTTTTCAAACTTATGATACCACTGAGTATAGAATTGTATTATGTTACTAAATCACTGATAATTCAGTAAGGACTGAATTATCATCTTGACTACTGTTTTTGAAAATGGCTATGAATACTCCTAAAGTAGTTCTTAAAATTTTCTAAGGATTCCTGATAATATTCATAATGAAGCTCAATTATAAACATACTTGGAACTAGGAACTCAAAATGTCAGTATAGGAGGATGGTATTTGTGTTGAGGTTTTTTTTTCCACATACTTGATGGAAGCCTTAAAATTTCTGAACTCTGCTTTTCATGACATAACAGCAAAGACTTTTGCTCTCTGCAAATCTAGTGGGCAGTTAGGAAGGGTAAATTAATATACAGGAAAGGACTAGAGTCTAAGTCAACCAAAGGAATGCCAATGAATGTAAGTAATGCTCATTTTACCTCGTGTCTTCTATTAGCTGCAAATTGAGCTATCAGAACTCTAAAAGAGGATAAAACAAAAAGATAAAACTGGGATAACTGTCAACGTGCTTGCTCACATTTGGCAAATGTGGTCATCACAGTCTCCACCAACATATATCAACTTGGGGCTTGATCTTGGAATTGGGTCCAAGCTCCCTGCCTATGTGCATTGACTGCTCATTGACCTCATCCCACCTTTGCCGGCAGCGAGCTAACTGTCTTGTTAGGCATACAAATTATTGGAATTTTCCCTTATATTTTTCACTGGTATTTAATTCTGACCAAAAAAAGTAAAAAAGTCTGTTTATCTGTATCCAAAGTTTGCAGGATATTATTAAATAATGTGATTAATCAAATTTTCAAATATTTTGTGGAGGATGATCCCTTCCATGCTATCTGTATACAAGAAGTAATCCACTAGGTGGCAAGCACTACCAAAACTGCCTTTCAGGTGCTAGTCTGTCCCTCCTATATGTCTTGTAATAAGACTTCTATGCCCTTAAATAAAACAAATATTTAATTTTATGTTGTTTTAAAAGGGACACTTAAAAATAGCTCTTAATCTGACTTGGAAATTGCTCTTTATTTTGCTCTACCTCAGATTTCTTAAACTGCTTTTTAAGACAGAAAAGTAGCAATAATTAGGAAAAAAAAAAAGGAACTTCATGACTTTTGCCATTGCTCTTGCAGTCTTACACAAAAACTATCCCTTTAAAATCATCACTTTGAAAAAGCAAAAATTTCTTCCAATTTTAAATAATCCAAAAGTAAAATTTTCCCCTTTCAACAGTTTCTGTTGATAATTTATTCTCTTTGTGGAAATTACCACTGTAAGCACTTGATAATACCAAATGATGGGTCTCCACAGTTAACAAAAATATCAGCTAAAAATGTGATAGATGCTCTTTTTCTTTGCACAAATACTCCCTTGCTTTGTTGCATGCTGTGCGCAGAAGTTCCAAGGGCCCTGTAAAATACAACTGTGGCAGCTTCCACAGTGCTGTAGTACAGGACAAGCTACCATGAAGCCTGTGTTTTTCTTGACAGTTCTTTCCTCCGCACTGACAGATAGAGAACTGGTTGCTGCAAACAATGGCAAATCTTCCACTGCCCAGCAAAGAAGGAGCTCTAATATGTGTATCCCAATGAATCACTCTCTGCTTCCAAGCAGGATCATGCCAACAACGGCACCGCAGGCAGAAACTTCAGTAACTGAGAAAGATTAACAGGAGTTTCCCCACCTATGGGACTCCACGTATGTAACAAAAAGCCCAAAGAGTTGGTCTACAGACTTAAATATCACTAATCTATGTTCAAATAAATGAGATAAAAATCAGAGGCAAAACTGGCAGTCAAGTATTCCCAAAGCATAACAGGCATTCAAAGCCCTTGCACTGCTGCTACTCCATTTGAATATAACCATGGGTGAGAGTTGCTTCCAGAACCGTTGAGACTTCAGAGATAGTGAAGTGGTATTTGATTCTCTGATTTTTGTTTGCACCTAATTTCCCTATCAAGTAAAATATCCAAGCACAGAAGTAAAGACAGTGCTGATGTTTTGGATTTGATTTCTTCCTATGCCCGCATCGGTCATCGGGAGCTCTGTGCACTCTGGTTCAGCTTCTTTAGAAGTTTGTTACCAACTTAGAAATAAATACAGGAACCTCTGTCAGGGGATCCAAATACACTTCCATGTGCTTCGAGCTGTTCACAGCAACGCCCAGGGCTCCTTCCTAAGTCAACTGTTACAAACCTTTAAGATTCTCAGGTGTCTCAAGTTTTACCTAAAAATTACACTATTCTGCACTTATTAATAAGCTTTCCAAGCCTTGAATGTGCTCTGTTTGAAAAGTTATATTTCTTATTCCAAACTTCCCTCCTTTGTTTTTCAATTGAGTATTTATTCCTAACTCTGTATTTCACTCCTCCATATCATTGCAAAAAAACCCGAACCCTTTATATCTCTGAGTATACTTTCTTTGCTTTAGAATCCCGGTAATCATTTATTTTGGTGAGGGCAAGTCAGTTTATTATGAATAAGAAATTTCCTAATGTCTTAAAGGACTCATGCACTTTGAAAAAAGCTCTTATGAAATGTAATAACTGGACAGAAAGACCTTTTACACATTGGTCCAACAGGTTAAAATTCAGATTATTTACTCTTCTAGTTTTATATACTGTCAAGATGTTTATATGACAATTGTTATTTGTATCTTATTTATTCTTCCTTTCCATATCTTTAAACATTACAAATGCCCACAGTTAATTTACTAGTACAATTTTTGGATTTATAGGACTCTAATAATAAAGAATACCTTGCCTGTTTATCTAACCTATTGAATTTTGAATTGAAAATATTTCTGTGGCTTGAGGCTACTCTGGCACAAAATATGTAATATTCATCTTAATAGCCTGCATCCAAYACTGTTTAGTTACTTTATATCTATAAACTAAAGTCTGACGCATTTTGAGAGAATACAGACTGTGCAGGTTATTTGCAAAACACAAGGAGAAGCATAAACCTCAGTTTGTTCTCTTTACAGATTTGTTTATTCAGGAGAAGGTTTTGAAATGAAATGCTGGCAGGCTTGCTGAACAATGAGGTGTTATTCTTTGAAGGCATATTACCTTCAAAATCCCAAGAATATTGGAGAGTTTTTATCTTTGAGCGCTAACAAATTGAAGAGTCTGAGGTTTTGGGTTTTTTTTTTCCCGTTGCAGCTGCCTGTTGCTCTCATGCGCAAGTTTCCTGCTGATTTGACTTTTTATTCTGCTGTGAAACTTACGCCAAGGTTTGTTTACATGACTACTATGGACAGCAACTGGATTTAGCATGAGGAGAAATAACTGATTTTCCCTAGGGAGAGAGAAAAAAAGGAAAGACAGAGCAGGGCACAAACACAATACTATCTGCAACTATATTCCTAGTCAATTATTTTATTCAGAGTCTGTTTTTGATTCTGCTGCAACTAATAAAAGGAAAGCTACTTGTCTCAAGTGAGCAACTCAAGTTTATCAAAGAAACTATTTGTATTCTAATACAAGTGCCTATCTATAATGTATGCAATATATTGTTTTTATATAGAGCTGACCATGTTGCATCGTGTAAYATACATATAAGTAAAAAAACTGTCATTTGAATTTGCCAGATGGAGTTTTGATTATGTGCAGGGTTCCTGCACATAAAGAGTCACTACAGAGTTCTGCATCATTACAGTCATTTTAGCAATTCATTGTCTCGAGAGTCTTTTGTGCAGTCTTCCATTTTGCCCTGAATGTTAACACACCGAATAAAATGTTTGCTTATAAGGCAGACCTGTTCAACGTCAAATCATACACAGTTGTTTTCCAAATGCTGTTGTCTGTTAATCTTAAAGGACCTATGGACAGCAATATGTTTGGTTATATTGAAATCTGTTTGTATCAGAATGAAAGGTATTTCATGAGAAAAGCAAGACTCTAGGGTAAGAATACAGTAAATACAGTAAATACAGCAAAAGGCAATTTGGGAGAGCTTAGCTCTGAGGGAGTGTAGGTTTCCAAATGTAATTATTGTCAGATAATTTAACAGAGCTAGTAACTTTGTTTATTAAATTAAACATAAAAATTAAATCACCTAAATAGAATGGCTGATTCTATTTTTTTTTCACACTATTGATTCCAAAGTTAACATTATCTCATGATAAAATTGATTACACATACAGGGTCACTTTACACTCTTGCACAGTGCTGTAACTGAGCTAAAACCTCTAACTAGCTCAAGGTTGGGCTTCTTATTGCTAGTTCAAACAGCCACTGTATCCAAAAGAGCCTCCAGCAAGCTCAGTGTAGAAACAGAGCAAGCTCATGCTTTTCCTACGAAGTACAGCATAGAAGTATCCCATGTATGATAAATGTAGCTGTAGGATATTTTTAGATACATGTGCTCACATAAACTGAATTTTTCACAATTTCATATGAAAAATAAAGCCTTTTCTAGCTTTATAAAGATTTACTGACTTTTCTAACAGAGTAATAAGTCTCTCTCTTTCCAGCAGCTATATTGGCCATTTTCATTAATATATATGAGTAGCAGAGAGCTCTTCTTTGCTTCAATCCTTTTTTTGCACTTGCAGCAAAAGTCAGAGAAGTGACATTATGAAGAAAAAAGAAAATTCACAGAGTCATCAGATACCATTTCCATCTTCAACATGGAAATCTGAACAAATGAGATTTTTTGAAAGCAACTAGTCAGCTATGATCCAAATCAACAATGTAATAAGCAGAGCCTTCATGAAAGGAAAATTCCCAATAAAATAAAACGGTATATATGCATATTTGTACATATGCCACTTCACTGGAAACTAGCTAGAAATCTAATTAAGTTCTTTTCCATAAATGAGTTAGAAAAAAACCAAAATTCTGTATACATGTACAAACTGGATTTCAAGTAGAAACACAAAAGTCTTATTGGCAGTTTCCCAGTCTTCACTGCATTAATTAGCTAAATCCTACTGAGTCATATTTGTAAAAGGACTAGCGTACTACTCCTGTGCTTGATAAGAAAAAAAGAAACAAATATATATGTACATACACATATATATATGCTCCAAAGATACAGTCAAGAATATTATTCTGTATTATTTCATACAAATTAAAAAATCCCTATAAGGTAAAAATCTGTTTTTTACGGTATATAATGCTTTCTTCCACTGTCACACACATCAACCCATCTGACTGCAAATTTAGAGATGTCAAACTAGATCAGTTAATTACATAAATGTCTCTGGTTAGCCAGATCATGCTACATTAGTTTAATGGCACTCAGTTTTGCTTTGTATGAGGAACATATCTTTTCTCTGGCAAAGAGCTGGTTTCTTTTGATGGTTCATTAAGTGGCTCTCTATTATAAACTCTGTCTCATCCTCCCCTTCTCTGCCTGGCATTTTTCTTTTTCTAGGAGGTATTCTGTTAATAGCTCAAGGCTTTCCCACTGGAAAAACTGGATTTTGGGATGTGGACTGAGTAGCTAGTCCTGTTTACGGTAGACACACAAAACAAGTGACCAGTATAAATCATTTTGATTTGTATTTCATGTATGTATGTTCCCTGACATATTTTGCTTGAGTTTTCTTCTGTATTTGGAGCATAAAGAATTTGGTACCACAAAATAAATAATGATGTGTTAGATAATCTTGGAGTATGTTGTTATTTTTTCTTGCTTCTCACCTCAAAGACAAGCATGGATATCCTCACAAGCTTATCTACTCACTGTTAAGTCTTTGTGGGTTTTTATCAAAAGGTTTTGCAATGCAAATGATTTACAGCTGAGGAATCTGTGCAATATTCAACCATATTTGGTCTCTCAATAATTCAGAACATCAAGAATCACTGAAGTGAAATGAACAAGTAGCTCAGTTCTACAGATCTCTGTTCCYCAGACTGCTTCTCTCTGTGACAAATATGGCTTTGGAGTGCCATGATCACTTAATAATCCCCAAAAAAGCTGACAATCAATAGCTGTAGGAAAGTCTTACAGAGTAAGTAGACGTATCACAGGAAATCAGAATAAACACTTTTAAAATACATATTTTTAACTTGTTAATATTATTAGGCTCAAGACTTCAAGTACAAAGCTTTATTGTGGCAGGTTTTACACATGTGATTAATGAATTGTCTCCGACTCAGTTAATTTTATGAGTATCCAAGCTTTCATTATCTTGTTCAGCAGTTCTTTCTGTCTTATATACCATATTCATGAAGATATAGGAAAATCTTTCTTTCTGCAGCTCATTATACATGATTATACATTATACATGCTTATAATTACCTTGTTCTGGAGTGTTCCAGAATAGTGATCTGGAATTTAAGATATACACAATATATACATACAAATAAATACACATATATGTGTATATACACACACATGATACATGACAAGACATTCCAGCACTGTCATTTCAGCAGGTCTTTCATTACAAAAATCAATCCGGACTTATAATTAACACCTTTATTCTGGGTCATCCAATTTTTTTCTGCCACAGCTTACCAATCTCAGGAGACCTAGTTTCACAGATCCTGTTGTCCTCCGTTACTTGCATTTGATAGCCTCTCTCCAGTTCAAGCATAAGCATACAATAATAAAGTATTTAGAAAACCATACTCTTTTTTTTTTTTTAATGTAAAGTATCAGCTTAGAAAACCTGGCAAATACACTTTTAAAACTCAGAACACCAAGTTCTATTCAGTAAAGAAGCTAATCAAGTAAAGGGAAGTAGGGGAACATGAGTCTGTGCACTACAGCACAACGCAGAGATCCTTGGGCTACTGTTGGCAGAAACTGCAGACTCCCTTTTAGCTCTCTAGGGAGTCTCATTGATTTCTGATGCAAGAGTCCACAGTTCAATTTCTTGCTGGAATGGATTCTTCACAAGTAGGGCTAAGCTTTCATTTGGTGTTTACTCACTTGGATACATTTCTGTATTCTGTTCTGACTTTATGAGGCTTTGCAATTCTTATTYATTCTTGCCAGAATGAACTTCTGCATTAGTTGAATTTATTACAGTTACATGGTTGAAATGGTACTTTTATTCTATGACCCTGTTTTCAACAGCCTAAATTAACTTTCCAAAACAATTACCCTTAGGCCAATATTTCTCATGCTTGTTCTCAAAATAAAGGCACCCCCAATTTTTTTTTTCTCTCATTTGAAAAGAATGCTTTTAGTAGTTTTGAGGATCAAGCTCTATAATATATACTAGCATACATGCTTTCAACAACTATTTACTCATATATAATACTTCCTTATTTCTTTTCAGATTTGGTATTTTTTCCTGTTTTTTTTCCCCTCATTATTATAAATAAATACTACAGAACGATTTCTCATACACCATTTTAATGTTTTGTTTTGAATTTCTTCATGAAGTTTGTTTGCTCTTTGGTATAGTTAAAACTATAAGGCATTGGCAGTATATTGTGACTTGTTTCACAATCCAAATATATTAATAATCTTAATATCCTAATTATATATTTATGTATAATATGTATGTATATATGCACATATTAAAAATAGCTGCATTATATTGTCATATCTATATAATCTTATGTACATAATTTACTATATCTCAAATATGTAAAAATACCTTAATTATATAAATTAGTTATTACAAATGTAATTTAAAATGTGTAGAAACAATATAACCATCTAAGATTTCACATCCTGTTCTTTTTGTAAATGTGGCACAGTATAGTCTAAAATAAAATATTGTACGATGTCATGATCAATACATTCAACAAGAATGCAATTTAACAACTCAGATTACTGGGCTTGGAATGCAATAGACCAAGACTGGAAAAATGTAAAAGAAGCTTTGAGCAAACCTTATGCCATAGGACCTGTCAGCTTGCTATGTACTCTTCAGTCCTTACCGAATCACCTGTGAAAAATGGAAGATTCCAAGTAAGTCCAAATTAGAATTACTACAGTTTTTACAGTAAAAAGTGTTCAGTCCTATGTTATGATCACATTTTATCTATTTTACAATTACTGAACTGAGAAATCAAATATCATTTATAAAATATTTAAAGGCATTTCCAACACTTTCTTAAGAGACACTGAATTAGAATTTTCAATTGCAACAATGCCACAGAAAAAGTCTATTTTAAACATAGTTCAGGCCAATGCCTAACACATCAATTTCTCATTTTTCAGCTTCCTAGCATTAGCACTACTCTTCATAGCACAGAAACAAATGAAGTACAGGAAGAGCCACATTAATGTGGTGTGGAGTCTTACACGTTTCAGTAAAAAAAATATGAATATTGGGCAATCCTAGATATGACTTAACCTTTTTAAGGAAAAAAAAAAGTAAATTAAAGTTATTTCCTTTCATTTTACACAATACTGTGAAATTTATTTTAATAAGAYGAACTCCAATATCAAATTGATTGGTTTCTAACAGTGATTTATGGAGACATTTTGAAAGGCTTGAAAGACTACCAGGAACACACTTCTAACTGACCTGATCCTGCCTTCACTGCAGTCAGGCTATTCAGGCCTTCCACATTATCCCTTCTATAGCCAGAGATATCTCTTTTTTTTTAATGTGTGTGCGTGTGTGTGTATGTGTGTAATAATATACACATTTGACGAAATGAAAATGCTAATAGTATGTTTTCATATCAGAACAAAGGAGGAAAAAAACATTGCCTTTGTACACTAAGGCAAATTATAYGAAGTGTATGTATCAAAAATAACAGGCCACATTTTCAAAAAAATGTAATGCAATCTTTAAGACCGAAGGTGAGTTAGCATGTCCCAACTGCCATTCAGCTTTACTGTGCTGGAGTAAGTCAATGGAATTATTTGTGGGCAAAATAATAAAATTATTGAATATACATTTTAGAGTTAATTTCTAGGTATTTAGAATTTAATAAGTTTGCCCCCAAAAAGTTTGATCAAATATTCATAGTTCTGCTATACTGCTGCAAAACTGAGGAAAATGTTATCAGTTGATCAAATATATCATCAACATATCAAGTACTGTGATCCTATTCTGTTTTAATTAAGAAATGCAACTGAATATGAAAGAAGGTTACTACTAGGGAATGATTGTTTTTTAAGAGTCATACTGATACTGGTTGCAATTTTATAGGTATGTCCATAGATGAAAAAATGGTGATAGCAGTGTTAGTATTCAAAATTCGCCTAGATGAAACAATAATTACATGTAAAAATTCCCTGTCTAATTCAGCATAGCGAAGGATCCATTTCATCTAGACACAAGTGGAGTGTATACTATATCATCTGATCTAAAATGGTGACCTTCTTGATTCAAATGCAAAATGCCTATTCCTATTGCAGATGAAATTCGCCAGGACAAAATGTTCAATAGAAAGATTACACTTCCAGTGGGGCAGAAAGATACCTGTCAGTGTCTCATTACAGCTTTGATACAAACATCTTGGATTTCAATTAGCTTTGAGATAGGATGGCAATAATCCACAAGTGTTTCTTCCAGTATTATACATGATTTTTTTTCATTTGCAGTAGGATTTTCAAAAGAAAAGAAATAGAATGAAATAACATTTCAATCATTTTAATGTCAGATATATGATGCACTTAGTGATGCCTGTCTGATAACTTTGCACCAGGAGGCGAGGGTGACACCATTTACATTTTTTTCCAGCATAAATGAAATGTCCTGAATTCCTTGAACCGTAAGTGTCCCATCAATTCTTGCACCCTCACTGTCCCACCTCCCATCATTAATATGGCATAGCCACCCTGAAGCATTTGATCATTTTCTATGAAAAGTAATTTGCCTTCTCAGTGGAAATACACGAAATTTGCCTTAGTAGACTGCACAAGTTCAAACCCACAGAAAATTTCATCCTGAAAGAGGTCATCATTTAACGATAAAATTTTCAACTTTTAAAGTCATTTAAATGTTTACTTCTAAAAATTGATATGTAAGAAAACAGGTATGTTCTTTTGAGTTGACTGTAGAATTAAGAATTGGAAGGTCAGTTCTTAACTGCCACTTGAATGCCTCTATCTCTCTAATTTGAAGTTAACTCCTTTAAAACTCTCAGTAATATTTGTCATTCTTCTTTCAAGCCTGTGTCATGAGGCAAACTCAATCAATTTATGAAAGATTGTGAGAGGAAAAGCCCAGAAATAATCTGTATATGATTCAGATGTCTTTTTTTTTTGTCAGGAAAATAATTAGTATCTATGTCATGCGGACATGATCAGAACAACAATCACACGTGGTGCCTGCCATTCAAAAAAGCTTCCAAATCCTTTCAAATATCAATTATTTTAGCTTTAACTGTAACAAATTATTACTGAAATAAATATGATTACTTTCATATGCTTAAAAATTATGACTTTGCATAAATAAAGTCTGTCATAAAGGAATCAGCAGCAAACACTAGTCATGGCAAAAGCTCTTTGTATAGTTAGATTTCAAGGTCAAGAAGATATGATTTAAGTAACTTCTCCCTGAACAGAATTGCAGAGTCAGGACAAGCACTGGAAAAAATGGACGATTTTAAAATGTTCTATTTGCTAACTACAATATTTTATTTCTTTCAAAGAAACAAATTTGGTAAAGTACTACATTCACCAGTAAACATTGTTTGTTCACCTTTATTTGGCTGTTGCAAATATATCACAACAGTTGGCTAGTACCTGTTTCTGAACAGGTTAGACTCTACTGTGTGTAAATAATGCATTAAAAACTTAAAACATCTAAATTGAAATAAACACATACATATTCTTCCCTAGGCAACCAAACTCAAGACAGTTTTTAGTTTGCTCTTTACCAGAAGAAGGCTCCTTACCTCTACCATCCACTTGAGCAGCTCATTGAAAACTTTGGAATAAATGTATAAATAATGTCTCTTTTTAAAGGCTTGACAATCCTGGTCTAGGTGAATTTTTGGATCACATCCAGACACACATTGCACTGAAACATGCATTTTTTTCTGACTAGTAAATATCTCCATAGAAACAGACTTCCATTTCTGAGAATGTATTAAGTTATATCAGAAATAGTTGAACCTCAATAAACTACATTTATAAGCAGTATACGAAATAGTAATATGAATATTTTAAAGTCTAAAAATGAAAACAATAGATAACATGGGTATATATAATGGCTATAGGTCATGGGGGTTTTTTTCCTTCATTTCTTTGATTTGTGAGAAAAGATCTTTATATGCACTTTACATTACTTTTAACTCCAGCTTAGTGTGAAAAAGTGTCAATGAATAACAAGGAGTCAAATTCCTCATTACAGAAGCATAAACTTCTAAATTTTCATTAACTGTTTTCTCTGAGACAAACAGGTTTGTGTCTTATAACATTTGTCCTGACAAAAAGGACAGATTTAACTCCACAGGAAATTGCACCCTGAGACCCATTGACACCTGTAGAGATGACACCTATGGTTAAAAAGCATTTATGGGATAAAAATTTGCCAGCAGTAGAGTATCCACTTTTACACATACATAGCAGTAAAATACACCTTATTTGCAGGAAATTGTATACTTTTCCCAACCTTTAAAAAATAGAAGTGGTATTTGTTTAAATTTCTAACATTTCATGATGCATAATTTTAATTGTTTGTGGAAGTCTTAAAAGTCATGTATCATGGGATTGGCATAAACTTATCTAACTCAACTATTTCCTAAAATTATGTGAAATTATGAAAAGTTAGCTAGAAATCACCTTTCTTTGCAATTCTCTAAACAGAAAAACATTATTGTATGTTAAGAATAGAAGACTGGAAACCAGTAAACCTGGATTCTAATCCCATATCATTGCTCTTTTTAACGCTCTCATTTCATTTGTAAATAAATATAAACTTCATACGAGTAATTTAACATTTTTACAGTAATATAGTTTGAGGTTAATGAACAATAGCATTCATTTTTAGCAAATCTCAGTCTCTTAGTGTGCTTTACACAATACATACAAAAGGAACTCTTCCAGAATCTTAACATATATTCRGACATATTCACCCTTTGACGAATGCACCTAACTTCCATAAAGGTTAATGGGAGTTAGGTGTGCAACTGAGGGTAGGATATAGCCTACTGTGCAGTATATCTGAAGAGAGTTCCTTATGGCTGATCTCCTGCCAGTGTTTCCATTCACTCTCTTAAAATCATTAGAACTAGTACATGTTTTGGTGCATTACAGGATCCCTTAAGAAGCTCTCATTATCTCATCTCTTCTTAACCACATGATAGGAAAAAAAAAATGAGAGTACTGTATAGAGACCACACTGACGAAAGAGAACTTGCCTTGAAAATTTTCAACTGGTAAACCTATTTTCTGTAATGCTTCACAGTGAATCACTCTAAAGTGCTGGGCCATTCACTAGTATGTGCATTCTGTGCCAAAGGTTACCAGATTGCAAAACTGTTCTCATTTCAGAAAGGACCTGTCATTCACCATCACCTTATTTTGACACAACAGGAAAAAAAATACATACATCTAACAGGAAAAGTAAAAGGGGGAGGAAGACAAGGAGAAAACTGTTAACAACATAACACATTTCCTGAAGAGAAAACCACAGACTACTACAACAATAATAGAAAATAATATCTTTATATTATGGGATAAGGCTTTCCCAACAATTTGACTACACCAAGTCTGTAAAATGGACTTTTAATATTCCTAAAATATGGGGAAAAAATAAAATGGTGCCTGGCTTACTTAGTGGAGAAAAGCAGCCCAGCTACCTTTTCCAAGTCTCTGCTACAGAGGACATCACAGCAGTAGCTGTGACTACAGGAGGAAGCTGCCCTCCTCATTAGAGCTCTTGGGCTCTTCAAAACAAATCACAACTGTTTCCTTTTCTGCAGCAGCCTAAGAGGCAGCTACGGAAGGTGAGGGCCCGTTTGCCTTTGCTATCTACTCATCTGCCAATTTAGGCAGCACAGAAGCCCAGTGTTCTCCAAAATACAAAAGTAGAGGCTTTTCTGAACTGGTAATGTCTTCTGGTTTATATTTTGAAATTGTGTCTGTCTGCAGGAGAAACCAGATTTATCTTTATCAATCTTTTACATGAATCAAAATAATTTATTAGAAATACACTAATTCTGCTTACTAGGATAAACAATAGCTGGTAAGGCGGGTGTTCAGGTCTTAACCCAGCTGTGCTCATCCTAATGCCAGGGCATAGGATGGATGAATGAAAAACACTACACACTACTGGTTTTCTATCTCTAGAGAGAGAAAGTGGTCCTCTCGTGGTATAATTTTCCATATTCTTATAGAACATTATGAAATTGGGATTGCCAGTARGAAAATTTATTTGTCACCACAAAGAAGAGGCCAGGTGACAACATTCACTTGTCAAGATCCACAGACTGTGGATCAAACCTGTCCTCCCACCATATATTTCCTGATTCTTCCAGCCAAAGAAAAAAAATTGTTTAGCTAATCTGTTATTACTTATGAAATCAATGGCTGGTAACAAATCACACAGGGTTTGTATAGATTCGTATATATTTTCTGTCAATACCTATGTCACTGCCAAACTGACCCAGACAGAGCTATTTGAAAGTTGYGAGCATTTATGAAGAAAAAAAAGAATACCGACACTGCAAAAATTAGCTAATCTACATAGCCTATCTTCTAAAACATAAGACTAATGTAAAAGACAATGATATGATCCTCAGCTGTTCTAATTAATTTGTATATGTATGTTCAGAATTAAGAAATACATTTCACCGATGAAGATCAATTATCAAAATTCAATTGGCTAAACTCATCACAGACATAAAATATATGATTTGCGCAGATCTTTGAAGCTTCTTAGCACTTTTTTTCAAATTTGCATTTAAACACAAAATCAATATTTTATGGCCACAGAAGATGCATAAAAAGAAAACAGAAATAAAACACATATTCCTGCTCTCAGGGACATCATACTGACAAATAAATTCAACAATATAGGTGTTGGTTGAAGTTCATTACAGCCATTTTCACATATCCATCACTGAGAAAAGACATAAACCCTTTTCTTGCACATCATACTATCTTCCTTGACAATTTCACTGATATGCATTTACAGTTCCTCTCAATGGCAACACCCATTCTCTTAAGAAATGTACTAGGGGTTATGTAATGATCAGAAGCTGTTTAAGACAACAGATTTTTTTTTCTAATTTTCATTAAGCTATAGTATGAACCCTTACTGAGATGGAAAACTATTGAGTAGTGAATCATCACCACCGATTCCTGATGAGATGTCCTGGGAATTATCCCAGCAAAGTACCTCTTTGTTTATGACATAGCCTGAATAAAAGCTCATTCCTTTTGCAGGGTTTCCTGGGAACGTCACAAGTATGTCAGCAAGAACTCAGAACACACCCTTACCTCACAGAGATGTTCATAGGTCCACTGTTTTCACTGATTTTAAACAAATGATTCCAGTTTATAATAGCAGAAAATTTAGCTTTCTGTGGAGCTGAGAGTTATTGCCTCTACAAACTTCATTTCTCCAAGTGTTGCAACCACATGCTCCACATGAAGCGTACGAGTTCTCCATATTAATTTTGCTTTGATAAGTCCAAGTTTGGGGGGATGCACAGTCTGAGGTATCATACTTCATTGGTAACACTCTTACTCCGATAATTCCCCGTTGGTGAACAGCAATGTCACATACTATCCATCAGTACCAATACAAAAATTTATGGTTTTATCTTGCTCCTGCCTGATAGTCGCACCAATGCAGTTTAGCTTTGACATAACGTTAACAGAGTCTGCCTTCACTATGAAGGAGCCTGCTTGCACAAAACACCACATGAGTTTGGAGCTGCAAGCAGCCTGACACGTACCTAGCTGCACTTGTGGACATCTCCAGGAAACACACAGCGTGGGCAGCAGYATACCAGGCCTTGACATGCTAGGTACATGGATGAGCTCGCGGCTGCCCGCCTGCCTGGCCTAGGGTTAAAATTATGCAGCTCAGTCCAGGTTTCCACTGGGCCGAGGTGTTTCATGGCGTGGYCATGGTCACTGTTGGGGCTCCTCACCCTCCGAGGAGTCCTGCGCCCACAGCGTCTCCCTGCCCCACATTCCGGGAAGCTGGACCACAAGGCGAAGCCTCCCTCAAGGCCTCAGTACCAGCGCGCCTCCCGCGAGGCTTCGCAACCGCGGCCGCCTCGCGCCGCGCAACGGCCGCCACGGGCAGGCGGCGCGCGCCCCGCACACGGCGCGGGCCCCGCCCACCGCGACTACAGCTCCCAGCATGCCCCGCGGGTGGGCTATGTTGGATGTTGCTGTTCGGGTCCCCGGTGCGGATGTTTTTGGAGGCTGTTGGTGTCGCACCGCGCTCCTTCTACGCGTGACTTCCCGTGGAGCTGCACCTCGCGGCGGGGCGAGAGTGCGAGGCGCCGGGGATCGCGAGCCCCGGTCCCTGACGAGCTGCCGCGCCCTTCCGCGAGTTCTTGCGTATCCCGAGAGGCGGCGGGGTTTGGTCCTTGGCGGCCGCCGTCGGCTGCTGCCTGTCAGCCGCCCCCTTTGTGGAGTGACGGAAGCGGCGCGAGAGGCGGTTGGGCGAGGCCGCTCGCAGGTGCGCGCCGTGCCGCGGCCGCTCCGCGGGGATGGGAGGACACGGCGGGTGGCGCCAGGGGCGGACGGGGATGAGGGTCGTGCTGTGGGGCGCGGAACTTCCGGGAGCCCCGCGGGGCGGCGCCGGCCGGGCCGGGGAGTTGCCCCCGGGCGCTGCCGCCGCGGGCGGCGGGGCCGAGCGCCTCAGTCCCGGACGTGGCTCTGGCGCGGGCCTCCTCGGGGCAGCGCGGGAAGCGGGGCCGGCGGGATCTCCATCCTGCGTGACAGCAGCAGCCCTGGTGCCGCGCGGGGCCGAGCAGAAACTCGGCCTTAAAATGCCGGAGCGCCGGCTGCGAGTGCTAAATTTTGAATTAATAGTGCCTAAGTGTCGGTCAAAATAGGTAAAAAAAAGTGCTGATACATACAGTGAAGTAGTCTGCGGGGCTTGCTACGTTTTGAGTTTGCTTTCTTTTTCTGTGCTAGGCAAGCATCTGCAGGTGTTAATTTTAATTCAGCATACAGTGTATTGTTAATGCTTATTTGGATGTCCTTGTTTGCAAGCTTCGTGTAAAAGCATCTGTAAATCCCTCAGTGCAGAACTGCTTTTGCATCTTTTATACTGGATGTGCATGTATTTGCTTAACATCAGAAGAGTTAACTTTTTATTCATCTGGCCCATTTATGCAATTTTTCATGCTTGTATTTTAAATCTCTGAAAAGCTCTGAAATAGGGTGGTTTTGGTTTTTTGGGTTTTTTTTTGTTTTTTTTTTTTTTTCTGTACTTAATGGAGTTAATTATGTAGAAAAATTTTTTTTTTTCACTATGAAAAATTCAGTACTTTAGCTCACAGTGCACAGAAGCCTCTTTAAAAGTGAACATCTGTGTATTTCATACATGCTGTGTGTTCATTTTTTCAATCATTTATTTTTTGCTATGATATTTGAAGCTACCTTGATGTGCAAATTCTATTAATCCTACTAAATCTTTTTTTAAATCCATATTTTGAATCCTGCAGTTCTTTGTGGCAGAATATATAGCCTACATATACTAACTTACAGCATGCCAATATTTAAGGTACCAAAATGAAAAATAAATGATGATGCACAAGTACTCTTCTTGCATTTTCTTACCCATTAGGTTTGTGGTTGGCGCTGCCTCTGTGCAGGATCCTATTGCAAGATCAGATAGAACCATCTTTGATGCTCAACATATTTCTTTCAAAACCATTCTTTCAAAGAACTGGAGAAGTACACTAGGAATGGATGCTGTCACCATACCACAGTTAGTTTTAGAGCAGTCTTTTCAATAGATGGGTTGTGTTATGTGCGGGAAATTTGGAAAGGGATGTGATTTTAATTACGATTATAAGAGTTTTCAGTATTCTAGATTTTTCTGTATTCATACAGATGCACTAATGGCCACTTACTTAAAGAAAAGTTACTATCTTTAAAAAGTGCAAATAACCATACTGTGTTTTTTGTGTTGATCAGTGTTTCAACCATGTCTGACAAAAGTGAGCTGAAGGCAGAGTTGGAGCGCAAGAAGCAGCGATTGGCCCAAATCAGGGAGGAGAAAAAAAGAAAGGAGGAAGAAAGAAAGAAAAAAGAAGTAAGATTTCTTTTTCCTCTTGAAATTTGACTGTTTCCATATG
Source organism: Eudromia elegans (assembly GCA_003342815.1). NCBI lineage: Eukaryota > Metazoa > Chordata > Aves > Tinamiformes > Tinamidae > Eudromia > Eudromia elegans. The sequence continues at coordinate 5,434,377 of PTEX01000034.1, read as the reverse complement.
TTACTTGTTCAAAATTTAAAGGTAGTTTTACTTAAAGTTATTTGCTACATGTTATTTAGAGAGGAGTCTATTTAATGATCTGTCACTGGTACAAATGTAACAGTTTCCTGTGAAGAACAAATGCCTCTAAAGAAATAGTTCTCAATACAGTAAGTTATATTAAAATATTCAAACAAAAACTCTTATGTTTTTATAAATCCAGTATTTATATGTGTAGGCATGGGACGTCATTAATTAAACTGTTATGAGAAGCAACCAAAGTGCTACCTAAAAGCTTTCTTTAATTATGATGTTATTTAGAGAACACATTTCTGAAATGCGGTTTTCAGGATGCCCATGTTAAATGTTAAATTTATTTTTAAACTTTGTTAAACTTTATTTTTCTGTGCTTTAACCTGAATTTTAAAACTGGAGCAGCACTCACAATGCATGCTAAATATGTATTGACTCAGTTTGTTTACAATCTTCTCCATTTTTTCCTTGCTTACATATGTCAGAGTTGTCTATCCATTTCACCACTGAAAGCAGACTACATATCATAAATAAAAGCTGCCTAAACATTTTTTTCTGTTGGGCATTTTTTCTTGAAATTCTGTGTTTTGATTATAATCTTCTAGGACTCCTGAAATATCTTATTTATATCATATATCATTATATCATATATCTCATATATGAAAAATAAAGGAAATATCTTGTGAACAATATATTGTCTGTATTTGAGGTTCCACCTGTGATACAATGGCTGATTAGTCAGCAACTTGCTTCAAAGTTTGGGAGTGTTTGTCTATTTTTGTTTTTAAGAATTTGTACAGTAGACAAGAAGCATAACAGGCAGTCATACAAAGAATAATTGGTCTTTAATTGTGACATTGTCATAGAATACGCTGGTCTAGTTTTTGCTGCTTCTTTTAAAGCCTTGTGTTTATATAATTAATTTACACTTACAAAAATGTTTGCTTACCAGTGATGTGAGTTGAGAATATTTTAAAATATTATTTTTATATATGGAATTGAAATAGGTGTGAAAAGTGTGGAGAAGTGCTCAGTGTCTTTCAAAGAGGATGGGAATGTGACTTTGTTCTTTTGTTGCGTGGAATTTAGCAAAAAATGAAACAACTTAATTAAATTCATTGCAAACTTCTGGATGTTAAGTAGGTACTGCATAGTTTGGGATTTTTTTTTTTTTAAGATTTTATATTTGTGAATCCTGAGGTTCTAAAGACAGCTTTCTCACAGCCCTTTGAATTTTACAGTAGTTATTATTAATGCAAGGGAAAAAAAAAGTGTTCTTGATGTTATGYCAGTCATTTTGACAAATGGGAAGACATTTTTGCATATTGTACATGCAATTGTATATTGAAGGCAGTACAAAAGCTTGCAAATTTCATGATTCCTGGCCATTGTTTTCTTTATCTACAGAAAGGATCATCAGAATTATTAGATTTAATTATCTAACCTGTATGATAATTACCTAACAGAAAACCTATTGACGTGTCAGAAATGATATTAAACAGTTCTCAATACCATGTAAATGCCATAATTTAATTATTCATTTATTTTAGACTGATCAGAAGAAAGAAGCTCTTCCTGTACAAGAAGAATCTGATCTTGAAAAGAAGAGGAGAGAAGCTGAAGCATTACTTCAGAGTATGGGGTTAACACCCGACTCTCCTGTTGGTAAGAATAGTAGCATTATTTTATAAAATAAACATTTTCCCTTCATATTTTGTGGTTAGGAGTGTGATATTTATATAAATATCTTAAATTCTCTGCCGCTATTTTTTGGGCATGCTTGTCTGCTTTTGGCCCTGCTTTGTCCTGCATAGTTGTCATCTGTTGTAATATCCAGTGATGTGTCTCAGTAAAAACTTGTGAAAGATACATTTTGTACTTGATAGATTCTCTTTAGCATATTTATTTGAAATATACAAATGTGGTGTATTTATGTTTTTTTTACCTGCTTATTATCCTTCTGTATTTCTTTTCTCTGTTTCATAATGTCACATCTAAATTCTGATATTTTCGTGCCAAGTTGGTTTGTTTCATTTCTGCATATTTACTCCCTAATTCTCCTCATCTCAAATACCTGATGGATTTTGGAGTAATAGTAAGGCTAAGTATAAAAATTAACTGTGTAGGAAGATAATTCATGTCTTTGTCTCATTCTTGGATGGGTGAATTAGTATAGTATATTAGTTGTTGCTCTTTGCCTTTATTTAGCTGTGTCTCTCTGGACACAAGAGCAGAGAGGGCAATACTTGAGCACCACTTTCTTTTCCCCTAGGTTTGAAATTCAAGGAAGTGTTAAAACTTACTTTTCAGAATTTATGTAATGATGATGAGTGTTTATTTCAACTGTGCTGGCAAATACAGAAAAAAAATCAATTCTGATTGCCAATGTCTGTGCTTGGCTATGTCTTTATAATTGCTTTTGGACAACCCCAAAGTGTTTAAAAGCTGAGCCTGGAATAATACCATTAAAGCTCTTTCCATTAGAGCAGCTGCAGCAGTTCATTTTGTTTGAGCTGCTCCTTAACCACACACCTGATTGTGCACACAGATCCTCAGGCTCCTTCTGTTCCACTGCAGGGTACCCAGAACTGATTGAGATCCCAGACCAAGCTAAAACATCCTACCCCCTTTCTCAAGAGCATGTGCTGAGGCACGAGCTCGATCTGCTGACTGCATCCCAACAAAACGTATCCCAGTAAAGCGCCAAAGAAAAGGTGCCTTTCTTACAGAAGATGGCAGCGCAATAGTATRAAGTATAGTTGGAGTAGTATGAAAAGTGTATGTTTTCCACACTTTATATAAGAAGACATAAGTTAGCGAAGCAAAATAACTGTTGAGAATTCACTGTAGTTTCATCGTCTGTTAGGGTAAGTAGAATTACACTTGGTCTTTTCTAAGATGTATGCGTTAAACAGGTACACCCTAGCTAATGGGAGGAATTCCTTGAAAAAAGTTCCCTCCACAAGAGGGCAATGTAGCATCAAATACTAAGCCACTTAATTCAACATAAATTCTAGTCCAACTCTTGAAGCAATGTATTCCTTAATGCCCATGATCTTACTATTTTTTTTGAATTATTAGATTAACTTATTAACTTGCTAACTGAAGGCTGTGCAAATATACAAAATAATTATAGTTTAAATATCTACTTCGAATAAAATATTGTAGAAAGCTTAAGTTTTTACTGAAGAAACTGTGCTTGTATTTAATTGTCTTTGGTGAAGTTTTGGTTGGCGGTAAGACTTGTTCTGTTCGTGCCTGTGTATATTTTGTTTTACCTTAATTCTCTTTCACATTGCTCTTTTTATTACAGTATTTTTTTACAATGGAAAGCTCAATGGAGTTTGAACAGCAGTTTTTATGAGGGAAAATTTGGTGTTTTGTGGGAAGAAATTTGAGAAATAGTTTTATTGTTGTTCCTATTGTTACTTTTCTCAAAAATATGCCAAGATTGAATTCGTTTGTTTAAGGATTTTCCTTTTTAGAGCTGCTACAATTCTTCTGTGCGTTACAGGAATGTCGTGCATTTGTATAGAGTCATTCTTTTCTGGAGTTATACAAAACTAAATTAGTTTTGGTTTCATTTATTGATTACTTTTTCATTTATTGATTGTTTATGATGCATTGTAGTTGTTTTGAGTGCCATGCTTATATTTTAGACCTTGTGCCACAGTTTCAAAGGATCATAAAAGAGAGCTGATGGACACTTTAGAGGCCTTAAAAACCCTGAGAGGTTGTTAATTGCTTTCACCTTTTGCTAAATATTGAGAATATGTGGAATGAAAGGGTAGTAGCATCACAAAGCCAGATCTAAAAATATTTATCTCTAATGCCCTGATTTATTATTTATGTCTTGACCAAGTATGTTGTTACAAGTTTACTTCTAGTTTTTGCTGTTATTTCTAGATAAAGTGACTTTTTTTTTTTTTTAAATGGTGCCATGATGAGTTTCTAGTCTCACATAATTCAGTTAAAGAATGAATGGGTTGACTAAATATTTTCACTGTTACTGAAAAGTGAAGCTTATGATAAATTTTGAGGCACATCCTAATTCTTAAGCACAAATTTAAGTTTCTTTTTTTAAAAAAGAAAAATTGAAAGAAAGATTGAAATAGTTCTGTGTTGTTCAAATGACATATCACTCACTGTATTGTGTAAATTCTTAAAAACCTTGTTGCTTTTTAAACTATTTGCATATAACAGTACTAGATAGTAGACAGTAATAGTAGATAGTAGTGTTGGACAGTTTGTCTAGTAAAAAGAAAAACAAGATTTGTGTGTGGCTCAAACTAAAGCAAAAATAGTAGCATGCTCCAAAACCGCTTTTTTAGTTCACACTTCAGAGATTGTGTTTTGCAACAAAATCTGTGATTATATATTTTTAAGATAGCTAGTTTTGAAGTTACATTTCTCTTTTAAGCAACATGGTTTAGTGGAAATTATCTTTTGCAAGTTGGTGTCATCATTTGTTAGAATTTCAGTTTTTAAAGTATGTTTTCAAGTCTTTTTTTTTTTTTTTTTTAATTTTTTTGACCTCCATTTTTTTTTTTTTATTGCATGAAAATTACCTTAATTGTCTTTCCCTCCATGTCTTTTATTTTTTGTACACCCTAGGTGCATAAATGCCAAGAAATTGCATGAACATCCAGCATGAAATGTTAACATTGTCTCTTCCCCTCTCTTTCTACTGTTCATTTTCATCCATGTATTTTTTTGTTTGCCTTTTTTTTTTTTTTAATACTTCATGTTAATTTAATTTGGGAACATCCTAAGCTGTGCAACCTCTCCGAGTAGTAACAGCGGATACCTGTCTGTTTCACTATCTAGTCCCTCCTCCTACCTCTCCGTCTTCCAAATCTGTGAGTACGCCAAGTGAGGCTGGAAGCCAGGACTCTGGGGATGGCGCTGTTGGATCTAGGTATGTTGCGTTCTTTGACATTATTTCTTTAACATTAGTATTATGAATAATCCAAACTTTGCAAGAAATCAAGATTTCAATCATTAATAAAATCAAGAATCAATCATGACTTAACTACAAGGTTACAGTGGTGTTGAATCTGTGAACAGTGACTGTTTTGCTTCATAATTTGAAATACAGCTATATTTGTAAATTTGAAATTGCCAGCATTAGCTCAGAATTGTTTAAACTTGCAAGTTTAAAGTAAAATGAATCTAAATGTCTCGTGGTAGTATTCTTGTAAACATGAATGTGTAAGGACAGTAGAACAACCGGAAAAATCACACTTTGGGGCTTTTCCCAGCTTTTTAATGGAGAGCGTATATGTGTCATTAGCGATTTCCTTTTTCCATCTAGTAATAGATACTGTCTAGAAACCTAGCATCATGTTACAACTGCAGGTGTGGTTTCTTTTTTTTTCGTCTTCTGACAGCTCCAGTGCTTGTTTTATTCCTATGAGAATTTTTTCTTTTATGCATGATAGTTTGAGAATTACAGAAGGACAGCTAAATAATTCTGTTAAACTGGGAATTCAAAGTGGAAATTCATGGGTTATAAGATAGGGAACATTACCTCCAACCCAAGGGAGTTTCCATCATTTGTTATATCCCATGCACAGCCTGTAAACAAAAATAGTATTTGTGTATTAATATTGATAAATTATATGTTCGCAGCAATTAATTGCACGTGTAACTTTAAACTTACTTTAGATGCTTCATGGATGAAGTCTAGTTAAAGGACAGATATTCTCAGTTGCTTTTGTGACTATATGAGTTGTCATTTTGGAGAAAGTGTATATGTATACCACTTTCACACATCTTTCTTAAAAGATGAGAGTAACGTGTATGTATATGTATATATATGCATTATATGTGCAGAACTACACAGTCTACAATTATTCTACATTTTAATGGTATAAACAAAAGTTGAAAATTGTAGCAACTGTGAAATTATCAGGAAAATAAGCAACAAATACAAACACAAACTCTTTGACACGGCTAGTTTGAGGATATAGTTTTTCACTATGCAATTGGAATTCATTTGTCATATAGCTAAAAGCCGACATCATTGCTCTTTTATTCAAAAAGAATAATACAAGAAAAAAGTTAAGTAGTAATCTCATTATTTTAATAAATTGTTATTTTGTGTTTAAATTCACTGTCTAGGAGAAAAAGCAATAAATAAATAGAATTTCTCTTTTCATATATAACTTCAGCACAGTAATATATGCAGRTCACATACCTGTGTGGTCAGACTCCTCATTCATGCTGAGTACTGAATTTGCCTCCACCTCATGAGCATTCTGTCTTCTCTGGTTGTACGTTTCACATGGGTAGTAATGTAATGCTGTTCTATCCATACTTSTTTCCATGAAGGCTTGAGAAGGGTTATATTTTAAACTGCTATAGCTTCAGCCATTTGTAAGACTTAGAACTAAATGTAGGTCATCTTGATAATTTCCAAGACATAGAGATTTTATTTTTTCTCCTAAAAAACAAAGCTGCTCTGAAAATGCAGAACAGATATAACCATAAAGTCAGGTTTAAAGCAGCATAGTGTTCTTATTAGAGAGACTCTCCTTGCGTATTCTCTGACCAGTGGATAAAGTCCTTCCACTACTAAACAAATGTCTGTATCCTCCTATGTTAGTAAAAATGTGCACAGCACACCTGATGTACACGTGCACTTGAACCTGAAAATTGATGGAGAAGTTGTACTGTGTAGTAATTCCACAGTGTTATACTTGGCAGCTTGGTATGAGCTCTGTGGCAGTATGAGTGATGTTAGCAGATTCACGTTCCAATATTGCCCTTTTATCTCACTGTATTTCAGTTCTTTRGTAACACACTATAGTGGCCACTCGATATTTCATGCTGGAACTGTGTGTTACGGAGATTACCTCCTTCATTAATTGAATCTTTTTTCTTTATGATGCTGGATCTTCCCTGTAGCTTAACCTATTTAGTAATTAGTAAAACAGTGTTCAGACTCTGTTCCTGTTGTTATCTACATCTGTCTTGGTTTATTATCATCAGTAAGCAGTTTTGTCTTCCAGTTTGCGTTCTTACTGTTTCTTTTCTCTTCTCAGTCAAGAGTAAGAACTGAAGGCTGAAGATTAATATAACCTGTTTATATTTAGGTTAGGTGGATCCTTCAAAGATTCAGTTTAAATGTGTGAAGTGCTTAAGATATGTGAAGCATTATGACTAAACCTGAGTGCATAGAAGTTCAGGCACCCATGTTGAAGAATCCATTCTATTGCCTGAAGCTTATAGGTAAATTAATACAACTTCAGGTGTAAGAAGTTTCTGGAAAATAAAAAGAATAGTATTTTATATCATCATGGTACACATGAAAGATTAATATTGTTTCAGAATGTTGCCCTTATTTTAATCAGAGAAAGATTAACAGTAAGTCATATACCATATGTTAACTACAGCTAAACTAAAATGCAAACTTTCCATAGTACCACTGAAGAAACTGTTGAAAGTTAAAAGAATTCTTTGAGAAGAGGAGAGCAACCTCAGGCAGATCTAGATTTCATACTAGACACACAAGTTGGAGCCTTTTAATTTATAGCCCTCCCAAGTGTGATTGAAAAAGTTAGAAAAATGTTTGACAAGTGTTGTGATAATGTAGCATAATGCTGTCTGAAGATAAGAAATGTTCATTTGCAGAAGTTATGTGAAGGCTTTTGGTGTAGGGTTGCATGTGTTTTATGAGTAACAATACTGAATCTCGTACAAGCAATATCCACCCTGAAGTCTCAGGAAGCAGCTTAAACTCCAAGCTCTGGTTTATTTGTCCAAGAAAAATAGGAGAAATCTGAAAAAAGTGTACTCAAGTTTATTACAAGACTCTCTATTTCGTGGCACACCCAAGAAAGGGAGAGGTTTTTCAATTTGATTGTAGTAGACGACCAAAATTAGTTTTTGTTAAACAAAATTTTCTTAACAAAATATAGTAGAAAACCCATAGTAGACAACCAAATCGCAGACAAGAGCAAGATAATACACCAGTACAAGAGAGATTTTATAGTTTTTACAGGCAATGTCAGTAAACTTTTGAGATCAGCATTACCTTTATGAATTCTTCAGATTACAATCCTTAAAATGATAGAAGACAATAAAAGGTATATATTCCCTTATTATAATAAGATCTTGAATATTCTTCTCAATTTGTTGAAAAATAATATAAAAAAAACAATAGCTAGAAGACAATAAAAGGTATATATTCCCTTATAATAAGATCTTGAATAATCTTCTCAATTTGTTGAAAAATATGATATAAAAAATACAATAGCATGTCAAAACATAAGACAAAAATATGTTTCCTTGTTAATTTTTCCTATATACCTATTTTAAGCATTTAAAAAGAAGTTTTAAAACTTCTCCCTAAGTGTCATAGGAGGCAGTAGCACTAAAGCAAACTTTGCGGTGAAGGCTCAAACTGAAGGGAGAGAGATAAGATTTAGGCCCAACTTCATATATCTTTTGATATAGGAGTGACTTACAGTGGATGCATTTTGTTTGTTACTACAAGATATCAGTACTTTGAAATGTGTTATTAATATAAAGGTCACTATATCTAAGAGATTTGAGTACTTTAAGCAGAGTTGTCTCTAAATCAGATGACACTTACAAGCCCAAGGCAGTGCTTAACCCGTAATTACTGCAGTGTCACATCTTGGAAACTCTAGCAGTCCTGTATCCCAGTGGAAATGTGGTTTTGCTTCACTACCAAAAGGTTTGTGTGTTGACTCATTTCCTTTACCAATATGACAATTTCCTCCACAGATTTAATGCTCTGGGCAAGACTGCATAATGTTAACAAAGCTTCTTCATAAGACATGACCAGTTCTGTGTAGATTTAAAAGAGAGTTTAAAGTCTGCAGTGTTTCCTGTCAGTARCTAAAATATTTGTATTTACCTCTTACAAAGGCTATGTTTGTTTGCAAATCTCTAACTTTTAATYTTTAAAATAATTTAAATCTTTTCTAATAGCTCTAAATTTGATGCTTTCTTTTTAACTTTTGTATTTGCTGCATGTATTATTGCACTGTGGGGTTTTGGGGTTTTTTTTTGTGAATTTCCCATAACTGGTGTTACATTACTTTTTTTTTTTTTTTGGTGAAGAATGAAATAACTGTAAGCTTACTATAACTCTAGCATGTTTCGTAGTGTGTATTTGCTTCACTAATCTCTGGCCTTTTTTGCTAATGCTGCATGGTTGTTCACCTTGTGGTATCAGGACGCTGCATTGGGATACTGATCCATCAGTTCTTCAGCTCCACTCTGATTCCGATCTGGGGTATTGCATAGATTTATTATATTCCCTCTTTAATATATTTATAAGTAATGACTATTAGAACTTATTTTTCTTAAGACTTCAAGTAATTGTGAAGAGAATATTCTGTGACTAATGAAGCTTCACAGTGTCCCAAGACTTAGTGCTGTTGGTTCATAATAGGAAATGATGATTTTATTAAATACATGTAAAACTGCTTATTTTTAATAACAAAGCTCAATGGTTAATGTTTTTCTTTGGTAGAAAAAAAATTTGTTTTTAACCTACAAAGTTTAGAAGAACTATTTGTATGAAACAGACAGAATGACTGCCATCTTTTAATATAACATACACATTAATATTTCAAGTATGCGTATAAAAATTGTTGCTCATTTTAAGTCTTGCTAGAACATGTAACTTGCTATTATAGGCATGATTCAGCCCACCAAAGTCTTTTATAAAAAAGACTTTCTCATTTTTCCTTTCCTCTTGTACTAGGTGAAGTGTGGATAATGAGAAACTAAATCTTATGTGGATAAATTGCTTTTAAATGTTCAATAGTTGCTGTGTTGACACACAGTACCTACTAGAATTACCTTTTATAGGAAACCACAGTGACTAAGGTGGTTCTGATTAATATGACGTGTTTTTGCAAGTACATTATGTACTGTAGTTAGGTGATGCTGCCCATATCTGTATTTATAAGATCATATTTCATAAGCCAAGGGAGAATGAAAGCCTTGAGGTTTCCAGTATCATGCTCTGGAGTAGTGCGTCATGGATAACTGACCTCTTCATGTGTGGACTTCAGATGGACTCACAGTAGTTCTGGGTTCTAAATAGCATTTTAGAGGTAGATCAAAAGATGGGCAGCACAGTTAAATGGACTAGGAAATGCTATTTCATTCAGAATAATTAAGCTGTTTTTCAAGCTTTGAAATCCTAGAACCCTAACCTTGCAACTGTCATTCATGTTGGCAGGTCTCTTCCACTGAAAACAGAGTGTTTCATAGACACAGTATGCAGCAGTATGCTGGTCAACAGCGAAGGAGCAAAACTTTAAAATACTATTTATATTCTAGATGTCTGTATGCATTTGCACATCATTTTGTCTTAAATGTATAATTAGATATTGACTTTAAATAGAAATAATAGTCCTATGAAGTTTTAAGGGGTTAATTTCCATGGGATTTATTTTTTACCAGGCTTTGTTGTTTGATATGATGATGCATGTATTCTTATAGACTGAATATGAAATGTTTGATAAAATTAAATTTTTTTATGATGTTTCTATTCGTTTTATTTAGGCGTGGGCCTGTTAAGCTGGGAATGGCCAAAATTACACAAGTTGACTTTCCTCCTCGAGAAATTGTAACTTATACAAAGGAAACGCAAACACCTGTTATGACTCAACCAAAGGAAGGTGAATGATTAACTTATTACTGAAGTTCTTTCTTCAACTATAATGTCGACTGTATGATTTGGAACCAACACTTTATGGTTTTAAAACCTAATAAGTTAGAGTGAAGGTTCATTTGAGAGATGATAGATAAAAATTCATGTAACTTTAGCTCAAGAATGTTATTGTCATTCTGCATCTTGTTTAGCATTCTTTTTAGCAATATTTGTACTTTTTCACCCCTAGTAAACATGCAGATTAGAGATGTTGAGTTGCTTAAGGAGCTGAGAACTCACGAATAAAAGTGGGTTATATTTTGTCTTTATGATGCTTCAGAAAACCCAGGCAGGTTATTTGAAGGCTGTGTATTGAAAAATTGGAAAACGAAGACAAATTTAAACTAATTTTTTGGGGAGTAGAGCTAGGAAGCATGGTAAAGTTTAGTTTTAAACCAAAATAACTCCATGCTTGCCATTGGTATTTCTGCAAAGATTTCTATTATGTGACAGTTATGGAGATCCACCTCCTAAATCTGACATTCACTCTTGAAGATACTCCTTTTAGATTAAGTACAACAAGCAGTTAAATATCGAGCAGTGTTTACCTGAAGAGTTCTGATTTTTAAGATGTGAAGGTCACTTATCATGGGAGTAGACTGAAACTCCCACATTTCAGCTGCGTTCAGCTGTTGAGAAATCTAAACCAAGGACATTCCATTTGCCTTTAGTGAGAGCAGGTTGGCGGATTAAGTTTAAGCTTGGATTAAGTTTGGATGGTTGTGTGTGTTGCAGCAGCCTAAGCCATATCAAATATGAGGAAATTTCAGTGAAAACCAGGGGCTTCTCAGGTGTAGCTTCTTTGGACCAGTGCCTGTCCCCATTTGACAAGAGAGTAGGACCAGTTTGCATATGGCCCGAGAGCAGAGTTAACAGTACTTCAGTGTTGTTGGCACTATCAACTTCCCTCCGCTAAGATCAAAAGGTGGTATCACAAGAATTATGACTGCTTTTCGCATTTCTTCCTTTTCTTTCCCATTGAAAGACCTGTATTGAAAATACTAGATGGACTTATGTGTCTCTTATACAATGCCCAGCTCCTGATTTTGTTGGATTTTGACACCACCATGTTGTAGGCATTTAGCATGCCAACAGTTTTCACAACTTGCATTACTTTATTTAAGGACTAATATATTGCTTTATTTTAACCTCAGAATTCATGTGTGAAGTCTGGAATCTGTCCACATATTCTGCATACTCCATGTTGGCCACCACTGATGCAGAGCACTCTGATATTGGTGCTGAATTTTCCCTTTATCTGCAGTTCTTGCTACACTGTTTTCTGCTATAGTCTGATCTCTTCTTTTGTAACTTGATAACATATTTTTGAAAATTGCATAGGAAAAGATTGCCATCACCAATACAGCCAAAAAGATGTTATGAGCCATTAATGTGACTAAAGCGAAGACAGACATATAGGTGAACACAGCTTTGTCTGAAGACTGTCACAGTTAAGACTTTTCCTGGGTTAATGAAATAACTATGCCCAGTACAGTACTGTACAATACAGTACATAGGTGAATTAGAGCTGACTCCGGGCCCTAGCTGCACTCTTTGAGGACGTGTTGTAAAATAAATATTAAACGTATTTTGGCTTTTTGACTCTGTAGAGTATAGCAACTTGCTCTGGATGCTGCTACAATGAATGTAGTGTTTTTATATTGCCTTTTTTTTTTWAAGTATTACAGTGGAGCATTATATTCACGTGCATTCCTGTGCATGCTTTAAATGTACAGTGAAATATAGATGGGAAAACTTGATATGAAGACACATTGAACTTAACAAAAGCCACCTATTTCACAGATGATTTAACTTTGATTAACCTACTCTGCAGCAACAGATTACCCAGACGACTGGAACTTCACTCTGTGGTGTTATTGCTGGGTGCAGCCTAATTTACAGCACTGCTTTTCTTTCCGTCTCACCAAAATACATCACAATTTTGATGTTAACTCAAAGTAACAATTCAATGGTTCATTAAACCTGTTTTAGCATTCATTGACAAGAAACTTGTCACTTCTAAAGCAACTGCTATTTTTATGTAGTCTTTACTGCTCGGTTTATAACCTTAGATTCCATGTTATCCTGTCAGAAAAAAAGCATGGAGTTAATCACTTAGCATCCTTTAATGAGTATTCATCCATATGTTGATGCGACATAGTCCCGTTTTCCATCTTCAAGGCTTTACTAAGTCTTAGCAGCCTTTCTGTTAAATGGGCAATTGGATTTTGTATCCTGACAGCTGAAGTGGCATGAACACAGTAGATAAAGTCAATAATGAATAAGGAGGGGGATGAAGTGAGACCGACTGGGCTTTGGAGACTTTCAAGTTCATCTGCCTTACATATACCTGACTTTAAATAAATGTGGCACACTACTACATCATGTGGATTTCTGACTGTAGATGTGAAACTTTCTTCGGAAATGAGATGTCTGATCTTCCAAAGTTTGCTTGCGTGCGTATTATAGGCAGCTCCCTGCAAATACCACCACCTGAACTGTTATTAAATAAAGTCAGGGTAAATAAGTAGTAGTAGTAATGAAAATAAAAAATTCTGACCTCCAAACTGTCATACAGCTTCTTGCTGTCTTTTTAGATTATAAAGTTCTCTGAGAAAGCACCCTGCTTAGAGATAATGATATAAAAAAAGTGTGCTTTTCTACCTTTTATTTTTGATTTCTTTTCTTCCAATTTCTTAATGAGAAAGTCAATTTTGGTTACGCCTGCTCTTAATTTAGAGAGAAAGTTTTAGATTTACTTAGGTACCAATAAATCATAGTGAGATGACAAGTTCAGTTTTGTATTGAATACTTGGAGGAAATTAAAGTAAGTGCTGTGTCCTGCCTTTAAATGCACTAATATCAGTTGGCTGTATGTAAAGTACTATGAAGGAATCTAGATCTCTGTGTAGTATATGCCATTTATGTCTCAAACATTAAAAACCGGAAGCAATCAACTGTATGATGTTTCAAATAAAATATGTAGATTAGAAGGTCATTTAGCACTAAAGGGGTTGACCATCCATCTGACAAGAGTTTGACTCCTGTCACTGAAGATGGTACTTAGAATCAGTGTAGTGCAGCTAACTTGGGGGTGGGAGGCTGAAATTTCTGATTTGGGGCATTTAGAGCTAGGACAATGTATCTGGGATGACTCAAAACCCAACTTCCCTGCTTGGGGCAGCGTTTACCTCTGCTTGAGTGATTGCATGGAGAGAGATGGAGCAAGAGGGGGATTTTTGTCCAAGCGGCCATAGCGTGCATGTGTTGTTCTGTAATTTGTTGTTTCCCAAATCCTGCCTGTTAACTCATACTGCCTTTTTTTTTTTTTTTTTTTTTTTTTTGTTATCAATGTTCACACCTATAGTGATTTGCCATTAGGATTTCAGTGGCTTAAGAATGGCTACAAGTTGCACAGTTTTCAGGTTACCGGTCCACTGTACATGTGAATCCATCTAAAAAGGAGCAGTGTCTTTCTGTTTCTCTGCGTGATTATTTTGCCCAAAAAAGCTTTCATTTTTTTCTTCTTTTTTTTTAAGTAGCACAAAAGCTGTAATTGGCATGCTTTGTAAGGAAGTGTCAATGTGCAAGAGAGTGGAGATCGCTAAGAATTCTTTTACGCGTTCTTTCCCCTTTGCACCACCGCCTCCTCAGCAGGGTCACTGAGATCACTAGCTTTTCTTGAAATGGCCATTTTCACTGGCAGGTGCATTATACCCTGTATTTTCAGATTGTTTTTCCATTCTGAATGTTTGGCAGGTTGATTGCTGTGGCTGCATTGACGGAGAAAGGGCTGACAAATGCGGTTGGGCTGGCTGAAAAGACAGTGATTACTGTTTTCCTTTGTGGCTGATTGAGGCCCTTGAAAGGAAAGATTTTAACCTTCACCATTTGGTTCAAAAGTATGAGCATATATTGAAATCATTCATGCCATTTATCCTAGTTCTGTAAACTTGTCAGAACGTAAAAATCGCTCAATTTCAAGTAATGTAGGATTGGCATACGTCATTATCATTTTGATTAAGTTGGAGTTTGTATTATTGTGTGCATTATACAGTGTCATTTAAAGCTTTCTTTCCTGCAGGTACAGTTATATTTTTATTGCCTACACTATGGAGTTAGGAAGATTTTCAGCCCTCTTTAAGCCCATCACTATGTGTGTGGTTTGGCAGCTGGTATGGCCTACAAGCTGTATTTTGTTTGCAGGGCCGAGGCCCGCGCAGGGACCTCCTGGCGTGCGAGTAATTGCGCGGAGTTGCCTTTGGGGAGAGCCGTGATTGGAAGCAGCCAGGCAGAAAAGCGCGAGCCAGCCCGTGGCCACCTCGCTGCGGAGACGCCGGCCCAGCACTGCCATCTGCTTGCGCGGCCTGGTCAGCTGGCCTGGCTGCTGGGACCGGGGCTCGGCAGCTGCTTCCCGTCCCCGGGCCACCCTCTTTCTCTGTGGGGGAGGGTTTTGTTGCCCTTGGGTAGCTGTGAACGTGGCCCAGGGAGCTGCCTGCGAACGCGCCTGCTCCGCGCTCAATAGATGAGGCGTGCAGCAGGCGCCTGCTGCCGTCCTCTTAAGGACAGATGACAAAGCTGTTTAGCCAATAAAAATAGCCTTTTGGGAGGCTTCTTCCAAAAGGCAAATGAAGAAAAGCCATGGTATGCATATTCCACAACACAAAGTAATTTAAAGTTATTTTCTGGTTTACAGTGTTCAAGGAGTAAAATGTAGAAATGCGAAAAGTGCGGTAAACCTTGTCAGTATTCCTGACCATTAACATTTTGTGTTACTCATTGCAATTAGGGAAAACACATTTTCCTGTAAAGTTCTCTTTGCCAAACATGATACAGATAATGAGACTTGCATTTAGAATGACAGAAAAAATGTAATTTCCCCACTATTATCTTTAGCAAAATTTGCCTCAGAATAGCAACCTGAAAGCTAACGTAAGCCATCTTCATGCCATATGAAGACCCATTAGACTGATGGTTTCAGATCACAAGTAAGCAGCTGCTCTGTACACTATTTTAGACATTTGATTTTTCTTTATTCTGCAGCATTAGTGTCAGAATGCTACATAGAACATTGTATTGACTACTTTTTTTTTGTGGAATTATTAATGCTTCTAAGGAAGATTTCCACTTTGGCTTCTTTTCAGTTTCTCATACGCTTTATTTCTGTTTATATTGCTACACAGTTTAGTGCGAGTACTAAATCTAGGTACAGTATCCTGAAGATCTATTGGTTCAAGACAGTGTTACTCTTTTGGGGGTCTGAGTTTTAAAAATACAATCATTTTTAAGATAAACGATACCTGTTTATATCAACTTACATGAGATTCATATAAAATGTTACTGTTCCCCTTAAACTTTGACAGCCTGACTGTCCTRTTTCCCCTTAGATGAGGAAGATGAAGATGATGTGGTTGTACCAAAGCCATCAATTGAACCTGAGGAAGAAAAAACATTAAAAAAAGAGGAGGAGGAGGAAGGTACATTTCACTTCAGAACATTCTTACTGTGCTGTGAAGAAAGGCATATAGCAATTTTTAACTTTTCTTTCCATTAAATTGACATTAATTTGACAGACTTGCATTTTAATACTTGGCAAGTGAATATAAAGTGTAAAATGTATTTAAAATGTATGGTTGTTATGAAACATTTTCCAGTGTAGTGATAAGTACTCTGTTTTTCTTTCTCAGAAATGGTCTGTGAAAATATGTATTATAGAAAATCTATCTGTAACTCTTTTGCAGTTGCCCCTCATGAACTTACAGAAGAGGAAAAACAACAAATTTTGCATTCGGAAGAATTCTTAAGTTTCTTTGACCACTCCACAAGGATTGTCGAAAGAGCCCTTTCTGAGCAGATTAACATTTTCTTTGACTATAGTGGAAGAGACTTAGAAGACAAAGAAGGGTAACATGGGAGCATTGATTGCTTTACTGAGAACATGCAAARCATGTAACTGAAAAGTGATCTAAGATTAGTATTTTCTACTTACCTTTGCAGAGAGATTCAAGCAGGAGCAAAGCTGTCCTTGAATAGGCAGTTCTTTGATGAACGTTGGTCAAAGCATCGCGTTGTCAGTTGTTTGGACTGGTCATCTCAGGTAAACAATGCTTGCGCTACATGAAGTAGTCGTCTTTGTAAATTTTGCTAGTTCTGGTTAGATAATTCTTCTGTAGATACTATTGATTGGTAAGTGTTACATAGAATAGGTCTTACCTGCTCCGTGGTTCTTACATAGAACTGTTAATCTTCTTAAAAAAAAAAAGAGAAGAAGAGGAAGTAGCAAATCCCTGTAATATTCAGAAGTCTTCAGCATGTTTGTTACTGCTTACAGGTTACACTGTAGAGTTATTAGCTTTAAAATACAAAGCACAATTAAATGTAGTGGCCTTTACATTTACAAACAAGTCACTGTGGCAAATAGAACAAGTTGTGGCATAAAAGTTACTTGTGTTTTACAAGCTAGGTTTTTTAAGGATTGTCTGGACTGTTCCCTGGTCATCTACTTACTTTGAACCTTTTTCACTTATTTGACAGTACCCAGAATTACTTGTAGCCTCTTACAACAACAATGAAGATGCACCTCATGAGCCTGATGGCGTAGCCCTAGTATGGAACATGAAGTACAAGAAAACTACCCCAGAGTATGTCTTTCACTGCCAGGTATGGAGCTTTTATTTCAGTCTCTGCAGGCTAAAGGTTTTATGTTGATGAACTTGGACAAGTGCTTTCGTTAGACTTGTCAGCGTAATGATGTCGTTGGTCTGGCATTCATTTTAACCACATGTATTTGCAAACAGATGTTGAGAGCTGGAGACTTCAACAGAAACAGAAACGCTCCTATATAATGGTCGACCCACAAAGAGGGGTTTTATGTGAAGGCCCTAATGGGAACTGTATACTGCTTGAAGTTAGTTTACAGAATGAAATAAAAGTAGTCTGAGGAGATGAAAACCAGGAACGTATGCTTCAAGTGAAACAGGTGGATGGAGGTCTTGTGAAGACAGAATGATGCAAATCTTTCCTGCTACACCAAGCCTGGGATAGAATTATGACTATTATTATGAAAATAATGTCTGGGAAATTGCATAGTTCAGCCAAAATTAAATCAATCTGGTGTTGTCAGATTCCTTAAGTAATTACCTCAGAATGTAGCAAAACATTATTAAAATTGATGAACCTCCCTATGCTAGTGCACTGTGCTAGGAGGAATAAATGTATATGTGCATGTATATATGTATATACACTTCTCTATTTATATGTATGGAAGTATTTCTCCTAAACTTTATTTATCAATACAAGTTGAAACTAAGACTGCTGGGGTTTCATTTCAAGGGTTTATGAATCCTTGTGTAACTGGATAGTGAAATACCATACTGAGTAATCAAAGCAGAAACTTAAAAATGGTCATGTTTTCTTTAGTTTTAAACATAGCATTGTTGGATGAGAGAGGTTTTTCTTTTCCCTTTCAGTCAGCAGTGATGTCAGCCACATTTGCAAAATTTCATCCTAACCTGGTGGTTGGCGGCACGTACTCGGGCCAGATTGTGCTATGGGATAATCGCAGCAATAAGCGAACTCCGGTGCAGAGAACTCCGCTCTCAGCTGCTGCTCACACGGTAGGGGGTGAAATATCTAGAAGAACTGTTTTCCCTGTTGAGATATATTTAACCTCTAGGAAACCCTGTCCAGTGCACTTGATTGATGATGCTTAAATGTTTATGTTTGTATTTTTCCAATGCTATTGCTGAGGAACCAGTTTTTRAATGAGACAAGCATCAGTTTTGTAGGGGAGTATTCTTCATACTGTAGTGTGAATGATCCTTCATGCCTTAGGAAACGTTTATTTTATAATACATGAACTATGCCAGAATTTGTTGCTTGGAAATTCCTTTTTCTGAAAATGTTTTATATTTCTTAGCACCCTGTGTACTGCGTAAATGTTGTTGGGACCCAGAATGCTCACAATCTGATTAGTATCTCAACTGATGGGAAGATATGCTCTTGGAGTCTGGACATGCTTTCCCAGCCACAGGTATAATTTTGGATATATGTAGTGTGCATTCCAGATTAGGATTTTGTAAAACAATCTAAACAGCATTAATTAACATCTTCACAATACACAGAATATACAGTTGCAGTAGCTTTATGATCGGGTGATAAAATATTTTTTCTTCCTTTGTAATCCTTTYTTCTCAGTTAAGTCTTTTATATGCTGTGTTAAATTTTCCTAAAATTGTTTTTGCAACTAAAGGAAGAACGAACTTTCTTATTCCTGCCAAGCCCTAGACAAGTACGATCTAAATGACTTGGTGTAAACGTTAATGTCTGCAACTTACCTTTTAAAAACGTGTACTGTTGTTACTGCAGGATAGCATGGAGCTTGTTCACAAGCAGTCCAAGGCTGTGGCAGTTACGTGCATGTCCTTCCCTGTTGGAGACGTCAACAACTTTGTTGTTGGAAGCGAGGAGGGCTCCGTGTACACCGCATGCCGCCATGGCAGGTTAATAAAACCTCAATTTCTCTAAGAGATAAAAATAGCAAAAGGACAAGTCCCTGTGTGCTTTACACTGCTAAGTGTCTTTATAGTGTGCGGTTAGTCCATAGTCTTGAAGCAGTTGAAAATAGCTGTGTCTAAACTCCAGTACACACTTTTGCCAATCAAGACCTTCATTTAAACCAGGAAGAGTTAGAATATTGAGTTGCTCCTATGCTGTCTACGCTGCTAAGCATTGCTTGCAGTGATGAGGCCAACCTCAGCTCACTTCGGTTTTATTCATTTGAATTGTAGCAGAATGTTCCAAACTTGGTGTTGGGGCTGTAATAATTGTACAGTAACATCACGCACAGATCCTCAGTTGGCCGGCCTTTCTCCTGCTGTTCAATCTATTTTGAAATTGTCCAGCTGTATCTTATCAATTGCTTTCTTAAATATAATTGAAAGTCCAGGTTTCATCTTGAATACACATCAACCTTGCTGCACAGCTCTTTGGTTTTGAAATAGCCAAAATTGTATCACTTTGGTGTAACATTCAGCTCATCTCCACCCCTCCCCTTCTTTCTCATTGCTCTGCATAGGAGGCTGTTGGAGATATCTTGTTACTGTTTTCTGTCTGAACTTTGTCTGAGCAAGGTACTTGTAACTTAAACTGGAGGAGCTTCCTGCTCATTTCTGAAGAGTGGGTTCTGTTCTTTCTATGAATCAAAGCCCGAAGAACTGTGCAGTTAAACATGCCCCTGATAGGTGGGATGTTGCTCCCTGTGGTATGTTGTGACACTTCAGGATAACGAAAAAGGGATGTTGAAGTTAAAGTCCATGTTCAAACTTTGCCTTCCATGTGCCTGCTGTGATGAAGCCTTTTGCATGGGGTAGCATCTGTACAAAGCACCAAAATGTTCTTGTAATTGTATTTAAATAAACTAGACATAACAGTTTTCAGAGAAATTAACCTTAATTGTATATTCTGAAACAGCAAAGCTGGAATCAGTGAGATGTTTGAAGGACACCAGGGACCAATCACAGGGATCCACTGCCATGCAGCAGTTGGGCCTGTAGACTTCTCCCACCTTTTTGTCACCTCTTCTTTTGACTGGACAGTGAAGCTTTGGACAACCAAGGTAACTAAAGCAGTTCAGTGCTTCTCTTCATAGTGTTTGACACAAGGTGGTGCTGTAATGTAAGTGAAGTGGAACGAGGGGAAGTCGTGGTTCTCCAGGGCCTTGTACCAGCCTAATTCACCCACAGTGTTCGTTTGGTCTCCTACAAAGAGGAGACAGATGAGGAACAAAAGTGTAGCTAACCTMATGAAGATGCTTTGCTTTCCAAATGCTCATCACGTGTGGGTTTCTGATCTGCTCTGTTCATTCTTACAACCCGTTTTCAGCTATTAGTGTAAGCAAGTCCAAATCATGCTGTAAAATCATTTTAAGTGCTGTTGAGCAGGCCAGTTTCCTCATAATCTGCATGAAGCAAATGTTTTGCTACAATTTTGTGGCAGACCAGGAGACAGGCACACAAACTCATGTCAATGAAACTCCACGTAGGGGCCTGCTGTAGAAATACGTATCATTCACCTGCCAGCACTGCCGCTCCTGTCATTTTGGTGGCCCTTGGAATGCAGAGCAGTCTGTTGGTAGCAATGTGGGCTGTCACTCACTTAGCACTGGCTTGATTTCTGAGACTTCAAATGCATTAAGTTTATAGTCCGTTATGATGATACTGGCTCCCTAATGGCTTTTATAGTAGCAGGCAACAAAAAGGCTACATGCTTAGGAAATTATCATGTCTGATAATTAGTTAACTTTGGCTGTTTTTCCAGAGGTATTTTTTAGGCAAGTCAAAAAGTTTATCACCTTCAGCTAACGCAGCTAACCCCTCTCTGTATTGTGTCTTGCTTGTTAGTTTTAGAATGTAAAATGCAGAATACTGTGTGCTTTTTGTTTGCAGAATAATAAGCCTCTCTATTCGTTTGAAGACAACTCAGACTACGTTTATGATGTTATGTGGTCTCCGACRCACCCAGCCTTGTTCGCGTGTGTGGACGGGATGGGCAGGCTCGACCTGTGGAACCTCAACAACGACACGGAGGTGAGGTCAAGGCTGAGGCCGAGGCAGGTTGGCGGCACATGGGCTGTGGACGGTGCGCATTTTGAGGAAGGTGCAGAGGTTATATSAGAGCATAGGGGTGCAGTGTTGTTGTGAGGAGGAGGAAGGATTATTTGTAGGTTTGGTTTTCATATTCGGTAGCTCCAGTAGGTTATCGTTATTCCGATAGAACAATATGTATTATTATGTGATTAGTAATTCAGATTGCTTCTCAGTGAATGTCAGTGGCAATTAAATTATTGCCTTACATGTAGAAGCACAAATTTCTGTTAGGAAACACTGAACCACATTGTGAAAGTGTTTACAGACTTCTGTCAGTTTGGCCTTGGCAGCCTACAGCTTCATGTTGAGAGATGTCTTTGCTGTGTGCCACTGTTCTTGTTTGTCATATAAGTACTTTGGCAAAAGTGTAATTTATTTTAAGAAGTTTAAGATTTCACTTTCCTAGTACGGGTATAAATTTGCTCACAGTATAAATCTTTTCCCAGGTTTAAACTGGTAGGTGAGAGGTATCTCCAGTCACAGCTTCTTTTTTGAAGAAGTGAAAATAAGCAATCAAATACAAAGCGCAGCCCTCATTCCTGCCCTCTGTCACCACTTTTCTCGGTGACCTCAGGGCTGCCGCTCCTCTGTCCCGCCAGACGCCCCGTGGCGCCTTCTCCCGGTGCCCACAGCCCTGCCAGAGAGGGCGTCAGGGCCAGGCAGCAGGTCCTCATGCTGCCGGCGGCGCCTGCCTCCTCAGAGCCTCTGTGCGATCTGCTTCTCCAGCCCAAGCTCCAGCGTGGGGCACTTGCCCCCCGTACAAAGCTCGAGGACTGGGTGCACTTTGCCACCTAGAGCTAGGACACCCTCCCACCACATTAGCCATGTGTTTTAAATGGAAACGTGTTTTAAATGGATGCAGGTGCCAACTGCAAGCATTTCTGTGGAGGGCAACCCTGCCTTGAACCGCGTGAGATGGACCCATTCGGGGAGAGAGATTGCTGTCGGTGATTCAGATGGGCAGATAGTTATATATGATGTGGGAGAGGTATGTATACCATATAATGTGCCGAGTACATTACAGAACACTTCAGTTTTGCCTTTTACCCTTCTCTTGCAACTTATTTTTAACTGKTTTTTTTTGCCCTCTTAGAAATAAAACTATAGTTTTATTCAAGGATTAATTTTAATACCGTATTAATCTGTTTGCGTCAAGTATTTTAGACTAACTTGTTAGCAATCATGCTGGCAGTGTGGCAGCCATGTAGTCCATAAGTGTATTTAAAATAAAAAAAAAAAATAAGGCTGGTAAAATAAGGTGAAACAATTTTTTTGTCCTCTTTGTAACTGAATTGTGACCGCAGTATGAGAAATGTTGAACAAAAAAGATTTGAAATGAAGCTATCTTGGCCTAGTTCCCGCTGGGAAGCTGGTGCCATCGTTAAAACCCTGGGGACACTTCATTGCTATTTCATTACCAGTTGGAGACCATCTCTCAGATTTACAAGCGTATCAATGAACTCATGATAATGTCATATCCATTCCTTAAATACAGGACTCTCCAATACTCTATTAGTTAGCACTTCTGCCCTTTAGACTACTTTAGAAGGTATATGGAATAAAGCAATGATGTTTTATGAGAGCCTCTTCTGAGCATTACCTGTGAATCTGCTGCTGAAACTGTGCTGAGCTTCTATTTATCAATAGGTACAAGTAACATTATCTTTGCCGACAGCAAATTGCCGTTCCTCGCAGTGATGAGTGGACTCGATTTGGTCGAACGCTGGCAGAAATAAATGCCAACAGAGCTGATGCTGAAGAGGAAGCCGCAACCCGCATACCTGCATAGATGGTCAACATAGGTGGCAGGTGTAGATTTGAGAATGATTTGATGGAAGTCTTCAAGGTGTAAAAGCATGTGTCAATTTAAATAATAGCTGAGGGAAGAATATACGGATTAAACTGTGGACTTTGATAACATGTTAAGATCACTGAAAGTCAAATCCTACATTTTTGTATGTTAATTACAAGCACATTCTTGGATTTGTGTAACTTTTAATACAGTTGACTTAGACTTTGCAAGGAACTTCTTTTGCTGAAACACTAACCTGGTGTAAATTTGCTGTTAAATTTCTGAAACTTCCACTTTATGACAGTTTATCTTTTTCTGAAAAGTAGACAATGTTTCTAAACCAAACTTTCTGTATTACACTGACTAACCTTGGTAGTTAATCTCTGAAGGGTCCTATAAATAGAATTATTCAAACCACCTATGGAAATGCATGCCTATCTTCCAAGTAAGTTTTACTGCTCATATATACATAAGCCTCAGGCTTTGGTAGTGGGTAATACATGTGAGTAAAAACTTGTCTGTAGTTACAAACTTACTGATAATTGGACCTGAATTAATGAAATACATATTTAATACTAAGTCTCTTTTTCTTTTTGGTGTATTAAAAGGTGAGACTTGATTTATAAATAAATGTTATATAAGCAGCACGTGTGAGCTGTCCTGAGCCTGCTCTGTCTCCCTTCAGTAGTTTCAGGGTAGAACGTTGCTGCAGCTGCTGCTTTCATTTTGCAAACTAATCACAGGGTTGATTTCCAACCTCCTTCCTACCATAGCAGTCCTTTTAAAGGCAAAAGGCTATGGTCAGATTTTGCTTTTCCTGAGCCTAAGAGCTAAATTCTGACTTAATTAAAAAACAAATAATATATGGGGGGTTTTTTGTCTGTTTGTTTTGTAAACTACAGCCCTGCTATTATGTTTGATTTGGTTGGGCTGTTTGGATATTTGCTTATTTGTTTTTGAAATGATCTTTCAGTAGTTTGAAACAGAAGGGCTGAAATTTCTCTTGCAGGTTGAGATTTTAGAGTTAATCTCTAAGGCTTTAGAAACTTTCCATCAACCTTGAAGAACAACAAAGTTGAAGTCAGGTTCATCAGAACCTTTTGCTTATTATTTTAAATGTTCTGACTTGTTCCAATTACACAGTAAACCAGTCCTGCAGACAGACAACTTGGGACTGTGGGCCAGAAGTACCCAAATTTCTTTTATTATCTGCTACATTTTGCCAGAAGTGACATTTTACATGCTTAAATGTACGAAAAAGGTTTATACTGCTGCTCAATGAGCAACATGACCAGAAAGGTGTGTGGGATGTTGTTGTTGTTGTTTTTTTGTTGTTGTTGCAAGTAATCCCTGTGGACACTGGCTCCAGTAGTAGCATTTCTGTCGTCTTCAAGAGGTTCTGTCTTCGGTGGGTTTGGATGTGAAAGATCTTCACATTTCCATTGCTGTTGCCTTATCAAAAGTCCCCCCTCTAGTTTTTCAATCCAAAGTCATGCTGTTCAGTTTGACATTTGCTCGTACACTTGCCTCAATCGTACGCCAGCAGCTGGAATGTTGGAAAACATGTGAACTACATACAGAAGAAGGCAGATCATGTGCTGATTTCTACCCTTTAGGCACAAGTATCCTTAATGAACAGAATGTTCTGTTATCTTGCTGGGATGTTTTGGTTATTTCAATAGCCTTTAGACTTAGACTTTCAGAAATCAGTTGTTAAGTCCTTATGCTGAAAATAAACTCATAGGTCATAGGTAAGATGAGGTTTAAGCTCAGTTTTAGCCTTTTGTAACTTTCATGAGAATTGTCTTTTGATTCTCTGTTGTCCTCCTTCCTCCCAGATAGGTAGGCACAGGTTAAAAAAAATGCAAAAATTTTATCTGCAAAGTTAGAGAGAGACCAGTAGTGATGCTAGATAAATGACTATCCCAGAGACCACATGATCCAATGGCCACTCCGGAGCAGTAAGAAATGGAGATGTCACCTCCCCTGGTAAAATCTCATAAA
The DNA here is from genome assembly GCA_003342815.1 of Eudromia elegans. Lineage (NCBI taxonomy): Eukaryota > Metazoa > Chordata > Aves > Tinamiformes > Tinamidae > Eudromia > Eudromia elegans. The sequence continues at coordinate 5,409,224 of PTEX01000034.1, read as the reverse complement.
GCCTTGATCAAATCTGTCACAGCTGACTTAAGATTAAAGGCCCGTGGGTACCTAGCTCCATTTCAGCATTTCTTTGGAAGACAGCAGACCCCTTACACAGCTCTGGGAGTGAGAGTTCCTGGGAAGCCTTGATGTAGGCAAAGTGGATAAAACAGGTAATTCTTTCAACAGAAAGGAATAAGGACAGGAAGCCTTTTAATGGAGTTAGGTGCATGTACCAGAGATGGGAGCAAAGGCCTGAGTTTACTGTAATCTCCAGATCATTAAATACTGTACAGCAGCCAAAGGTTCCTCATGGTGCCTGAGAGCAGAGCTCGAAGRMGGCTGCATGGCATTTATTTTAGTCACTGTTTCAAAAGCCTGTTTTTTCATAACTGCCTAAAACACAATGTTGAGCTGCTGTCCTGAGCAGAAAAAAAGCTGCAACCCAGTTTATAGTGTGCTGAAGTTCACCAAGTTCCCATGTGTGTAATCCTGGAAGAAAGGTGTTCAACTAAAGCGTAGATTCCCCTCTATTTGTTTCTTAAACATTTAGTTCTCTGTTTCAAGATCAGAACGATGTAGAAGTATAATCCTATTAGAGTTCATTTTACCACAGTTACAGATGCAGGATGTTTCCTAGATAGTGCACAGGAGCAYAGATGCATCTCCAAGCATACCCCATCACCAGGAAGACTTGTCCACTCTTGTTCAGCCAGGTTCTATCTCCTATTCACCAGTCATCTTGATTTTAATACCTTTGCTGTAAGTAGCTAAGAGGAAAATGAATTCTTTCCAAGGCTACAGACAGTACTATACATACCTTAGACGCCTGCATCTAATCCTAACCTTTAACCTGTGATCCTTAATCTGTGGGAGAAAAAGATCATATTGGATCACTTTTCCATAAATGCAAAGAAGTGAATTGACTTAAATGTTTTTAAATATTTTATTGTCACGATTCTTAACCAAATGCCTCCAAAACATTCTGTACATTGTAAACTATTTAGAAATGCAACACCCCTTATATAAATGTATACAGATAGATGCCGTGATGTCTCTGTACAGAGATGTACAATATGTACAGTTACATTAAATGCAGGCTGCAGTAGGCAAAGTCTAGGCTACAGGTGCCACTGGTTTAAAAAAACAAGGCATAGAACCAAAGCAGCAGCAGCTTGTGTGCAAATACCTAGTTTATAAACAAATAAATGCATGTATCTGCACTAGTATGGGAAGGAGTAACTTGATTTGCAAGCTCAGCTCAGCTCCATCACCACATGACTGCACAAACACTGTCCTTGTGACTTTTGTTTTCCAATGCATCATTTTTAAACACAACCCTCTCTTCAGGCTTCAGCTGCTGCTTTTTGGTTGAGCTGACACAACACTAGGTGACCGAAATTTTGGAAGATACAAACCGAATTTATTTTCTACACCAGCAAAAGTAGCTGTAGCAAGTCTGTATCCACCTATGTGCTCAGGGTTAACAGGAGGAAGATCTGAAATTCGAGTTTTGGGGGTAGGTTCTGATCCAGAAGGTTTACTGTTTGAAGAAATAAGAACAAACACCTTTCTTTTATTAAAAAGTATTTTTAAGCTTAAATAACATTACAAAATCCAAAGTAGGTTGCTTGCTTAAAGCTTAATCTGAGTACGCGAGATGGTTAAAGCGACTGCAAGTCATTCCTGTCATCAAATAATGTTGGTTAAAAGAGCACTACTTACCTGGAAATTGAAGCCTAAGTGGAAATTACACTTTTACTGATAGCTTTGTAAATTACTTTAAAGTACCTATAACTACTTTTCCCCTAAACTCCAGTAACACAAATGAGAAGAACAATAGACCCTGCAAAACTGGAAACACACATTTTATGTTGTGTATTAAAAAATAAATATAATTTCATTCCTACTAAAAAAGAGGTAGCATGCAAGTAAGTTTCTTGTTATTAATGATGGAGGGAATGTTTCCTTATGTGGTACAATATCATTTTAAGTACCACTGCTTAGGGCCACCACACTTAAATGGCATGGAAAAAACAAGATTTTTGGCAGATTTGTATGCAAGTTAAAAATGAAATATTTGACTTACAGTCCTCCAAAATCAACATAAAACCATCTCTGCAGAAGTTCGTAGGTGACCAAAGTAACACCAAACTGAGGTGAAGATCTGAACACGCGAGCTGTTAAATATGAGAAGTCATGATACAAACAGGAAAGAGCTTCTCAGGAAAAGCTAAACATTTACAACAAAGTTTTCAGAATCAGACTTTTTAAATATTCCTCTAATTTGATGTTTTAGCAAAGCAAACATTAATTAATAGATTTGGGCTCAGTCTGAATATTTCAAGCACATTTCTCACCTGCAGCTCCCTTCCAAAAAGCAGAAGGGCCTTCCTCCCGAAGAATCTTTCCGAAACAGTCAATAACTCCCGTGTACGTTGTCTGACCGGCGCGAGCTGCCACTTGCAGTCTTGTCTTGATGACATCAGCAGGGGTTACCAGCGAAGCAGCAGGCACCCCTTTTAGAAGAAAACCACATTTAATTTGCACAAAGAATCTCATAAAAGATGAAACACTTCTAACTGAAAAAACACAATTGCAAACTTCAATCTTTTTTTAAAAGAATTAGAGATCACTAAAAACCACAAGATCTTACACTTGACACTAATATAAGCTGTTCATAGTATAATCCTTTTGAGTTTGTTCTAGATTTAAGGGCTTCAGCCCTTAGGTGAGGAAATAATAGAACCTACTACCAGAATCATTCTCTCAACATCCGTGAGACAGTGGTATGTCATTAACAATCATTTTGAATAGGGAAAAGGGCCATATGGATATCTTTCTTACCACATATATAGCTTCACAGAAGTCAGTGGTACAAACTTCTTTTATTTTTAATTATTTTTATTTTTAATTATTTTTTAATTTATTATACATTTTTTAAAAATATACCAATGATTAATTTTGGAATCTGAGAACCTTGGCAGGAGAACAGATACCTTCAAAAGGCAAGATATAAAAAAGATATTAGCAGTATTTTACAAGTCTGCTTAATACCAATGAGGTGATATTAGACAACATTGAAAGAACAAAGCTGCACTTGCAGGGCCCACTCTTGGCTTTCTGTTCAAAGAACTAGGGAAAGTTTTCAAAAACGTACTCCACAGCTTATAGCTGTTAGTATTATCTGAGGTATTTCTGAATATTTACAGGATCCAGCTGTAAAAATTTCAACCTCTTAAAAAGAGAAACTATTATCTGACTTAGAGTTTCAAAATTAATTTAGAATTTTGATGGCTATTTTATTAATGTTGACTTGAAAAGTTTAAAAAGTCAGTGATTTGCATAGGTAATCACAACTCCCACAAGTGCTGATCAAATCAGGGAGAACAGGAGCGATGTAGTTAACTGTACAAATCACACGCTAATGGCAACCATATGCAGGCAGATCTGGGCGTACTGTATTCTTGCCTGGCACGGCCCTGCTGGGCATCATGATGGGAACAGACTAAGCAATCAGGAATTCGAAATCTGCAGTTCAGAAGGCAAATTCATGTACAAGGTATAAAAGTGGGCCTAAGAGACATTTTTAATGGGGTTCCTCACATAATATCTCAATGACTCTGAAAAACTAATCAAACAAATTTAAAAAGCTGTGAAGCTTGCAGACCAAACAAACAAAAACAGTGAGACCCAAGTCAAATAATATTTATATTTTTTGCATCTGTATTTTGGTGAGTACAGTGAGAAAACTTCTTTCTCATTCCTGGCAGATRTGTATTACTTGAGACTAAACAGAGCTACAAATCTGTTCCTCATTTCCTAGTTGGTTTCTCCATTTCCCTGTGATACACAAAATTATCCAACTGGSAAAGAGCAAGAACAAACAAGTTCTGCTGAAAGCCCAAGATGGGATACTGTTTTTAWCATATGGAGTGCTCGTGATTTGCAGATATATCATGATTCCTTACAACTGTAAGCAGGACCATGTAAGCCCGTCGGTCTAGCTAAACCTCACAGATGCCAGTGCTGACTGGTTCAGGATCGAGAGGTTTCAGCTGCCTTTTAATCACAGTGAACTTGTGCTCAGCAGCATGGAATGTGGTTATCTCAACCCACATTTTTAGATATCCATTACTACACTTCCTACCACCTACTGCTCAATTAAAAAAAAAAACTTTTTATCACAGCTATCCTGTTTATATAAGCATTTTTGAGAAGTCTTTAAAATATTCAGTACAATATTTTAACCTTAACTTCTTTAAAAACTAATACTCTATTTTACCTTTAAGAGTAAATTAAGTTTCTCCTCAGTTATTCAGGAACCCTAAACTAGGTAAGCCATTTTCTTCTTAGCTCTTATCACAGCTCATTTTATGTTCATCAAAGATTCAAATTAGCCTTCAAGTCAGAGAGCAGAGTAACAAGCAAAACCCCATCGAGACAGACAGATCAAATTTGACTACAAGTTGCTGAGCTGCATTACACTGTTTATCCACATTATGCAAATGTAATTAGCTCTCATCAAAATTACATCGCCTCCCACTAAGGATAACAGTGATCAAATTTAGATTAAATCAGATACAATGGTACAGTACCTTTCCTATATATGAGGCTACCAAATGAATATTAAATATTACTAAAAGAAAAAAATTTGCTTCGAGAAAACATTCTGCAAAATTACCTGCAATGGCACCAGCTGTAAGGAGATTAAGCCCTCCCACGTGGCCATTTTCATCAGCAAGCATCAGTTTACTATGAGCATAAACAGGAAAGTAGATTGCAGAAAAGGGAATGTCTCTGAGGAAACATGCTTTGGCACCCTGTCACACAGAAAAGAGACATAATACAAATAAATGATGTAAGTAAGATTAAAATTGATATCCAGCAAGCATCCTAAGCTCACAAAGTACCGACTCTCTTGATCTGCTGGATAAATAACACAGAAAATGAAATGTCTTAGGAAAGAGAAGATGTAGAATTGAACCTTGAAGAAAATAAAGCACATCTAATAAAACAAGAATAAGAAAGATTCAAGGTTCATTTTTAGGCCTGATAAACAGCACCTGACATCTACTGACATCATCATACAGAATAAATATTTTTTTAAACACATGGCAAGTCCAAATGAGACTTGCAGAAAACAATCTGTCCTTCCATCTTGCTGACAAGAACCTGTAGAAGGAGCAGCAGCAAGTCTTTGCAGCTCGCTCCCTCCATCCAGCCCCAGAACATTTAGAAGGGACCAGTCAGCCTGCAAGGCCTCATGTGCCTTCCCTGCACCTCTGCCTGCCCAACTGAAGAAGGCTGGCAACAAGAGGGGAGCAGCTCCAAAGCGAGGGTCTGCAAACACAGGAAAGAAGCACGGAGACAAAACCAGAGGCCCTGGACAAAACCGCCAGCGCTAGCTCTTGGCCAACACCTCTCATTAAAAGCACTCAACAGAAGTAAGTGCACCCTTAATAAAAAGTATCTAACATTCTTTTAGTACCTCCAGCCATGAATCTGGTACAAACTAAATTTAGTCCTTCTGTACAAAGCTCAGGTAAGTGATTATGTGTCAAAAATCTCATCCACATTCCCAGGGAGCGAACATGTTACTAGGAAGTGCTCCTTGCTGCAGCTCCCCACAGCCACAGGCTAGCACAGCAGCCCCAGCCAAGGCCCAAGAGTTTTTGGAGCCCCTCTCATGAGGAACAGTTAACACACGGTGTGAAACCTGCATGGGGCTCACAAGAAGGCCCTGTAAAAGAGGTAGAAGACCTGGTTAAAAAAAAAAATCCTCTGCCTTTGACAATTTTCCAATTCTCATTCAGGTATTTTATGCTGTAAAATGAATTTTTACAGTTCCTCAGAAATGCTAATGCAATTTTAAAAAATCAGCAGACCTCTCAGCAAGCTCAGTTGTTTAATTACTGCACACAAAAATGATACTTTTGATCTTCTGAAACATCTGTGATTTTTAGGAAGTGTAATGGTTATGAATCCAATCTACAGAATTTTTTTTTTAAAAAAGCTGCAGCTCTAGAGATTATTTGCACACTTTTATAGTATTAGTACATAGTGCACACGCATGGACAAATCAGGTAAAACAGTATTTTGTAACCGCACAGCTGATCTAACTGCTGAATTTAACGTATTACCCTTTGCACCAGCAAAAGGGACACCAAGAAATACTTTTTCTTGTTTAAGGAAGCTAATAGCTTCTGCTCCATTACATCTGATCTGTAATGATGGCACTAAGTGTACCTGCAGGGCAAGAATCTGTTGACTGGCATTCCACTAAAGTGCTGTACAGCGCGGGCTCTCTTCAGTGGAATTTGTTATTGACAAATCCCACCACTTAACTTCTTAAAGATCTGAATCCTACTAAACTACACTAGTGTTTCACTGTCGTCAAATTATTAAGACAAAGAGAATATCCTACTGCAAAGAAAACAATAGAAATAGCAGAGGTTTGAAATAAATGTAAGAAAAATATACAAGGAAAACTAAAGAAACTTTTCACAAACCCCATCAAATGAAATGCTCTGTGCTAAAAGCCAGCAGGTCTGCAATACATGACTCCCTGGAGCTTGGGATAAAAGCCCAAAGGATAGAATGGGAGAGTATTTTTATGTATCCCACTGCCATTAATATAAACGCGGGTTTTCTTCAGTTTTCCACTGAGGGGTTGCCCTGCAGGAAGAGATTGATCTCAAATTCAAAAGATTTCTTTGTTTTTGAAGCAGTTCTTGTTTCAACAATTTTAAACTTAGCATAAACCAAGTTAACAGAGCTGCGATAAAGCCACTCCAAGCAGAAATACTTACCTTATAAAGACCAAGAAGGCCTAAATCTTTCATGACAGAAAGGGCACTGACTCTGGGTCCTGTAGTAATTTCTCCTGCCACCTGCAACCGAATCTTGACAATCTCCAGTGGATTAGTGAAGATGACCTGTGAAGCTCCTGCCTGCAAAACCAAAGGAAGTGAATTATGCTACTAGAGCACACAGTGACAGGTCAGCTCTTGCAAAGTGCAGAATGCCTTTATTTCTCAGTGCACTGGCTGATATTCTCACATAAAAATATATGAGAGATATTTAAGAGAAAGCACATGTAATTTTTTTACATCCAGATGTTTATTTTCTGCAGGAATGGACTAAATTTAGTTTGCCTCTCATTTTTCCTTGACATCACTTTCTAAGTCATAAAGCTGTGCAAAAACCTTTCAAATATTACACTAAATATTAAAATAAAATAGTCATTAGACTTGCATTACTAGAACATGAAATGCATATAAAAGAGATCTTATGTTTATTCAACAATAATTCATCACCAATGTGTAGACATGTTATTTGCATTTAGTGGCAATGTTGTTTGAAAGATAAATTTGCATTTAATGGTGTAATTTTAAATTATTAGAAAAGGTGTTTGGAGATTTGCAGAGCAGCCTTTAATTGTCCTAATTGGAAATAAAACATAAAAACTAAACAGGTAGAGTAATATTTCGAAATACGCTACTAGATATAAACAGGTGACACATCCTGAGAGGAGCTCTCTCCTTCTGAGCTGGCCATGGCAGGTTTTACATGGAGGATATTTTCTATGAGCAGGGTTGATGGACTACCTTGCACACTTTTTCCCTAGCAGTGGTGTTGCAAAGCTGCTTCAGGTTCTGCATTCTCATGGAAGCCCTCCAAAGAACTACATTTCAGATCTGAGGGGAGATTCAGTCTGACAGTTTCATTTCAGAAGCATGTAAAACCATTGAAAATGACATTTTTAGTTTTCTCTTAGTATGCTATAGGTATGACCATTTATGTCTGGAAAAATGTGTAGTTAATCATAAAATAGTTAAATTTTACTTCACTTTCAAAATTCCCCCAGGAGGAAGGTCCTCTGGACCAACTCTTGGCCAGCACATGTGCCTTCCTCTGCTAAGTGATCCCTAAGCAATGAACACTAATCCTTTCTGTCATGTCTGTGTCTACAACACGGCCTCCATCTCTCTAAAAGCAGGCAGAAGAAACTGAGATTAGCCCTGAAGCATGCCTTGGAAGATGACAACTTGAATTATTTTAGACTTTACATGACAGAACATTGCAAAACTCTTGCAGAGTGTGACGCAGCACAGGTGGACTGTGGCATGTGAAGCATCAAATCTTCTGTGATGAAGCAGTGCATACGTCACCGAACATACTGCCAAATTTTTACTGCAAACCCTGTTTATTATTTAATTTACACTCAATATTAAACTTTAAAATCATTACTATTATGATTTTCATGTTAAAACACCTTAACCCAGACAGCAGGAGATCAACCCCTGCTTTTGGTTAATTATCTTTACTGCAGCAGCTACTTCTCTAAGGTTTTCCACTCAAACATTTACCTGCTCTGCATTCCTTCACTTCTATTCTCCTCTGAAAAAAATCAAACACTGGATTTTGCAGACATGTATTGCAGGCATCAGGAAGAKCCCTGGGAGCCTCTGATGAGACAGTTGACCTCACCTGCCCTGATCCTGGCACCACCTGYATCCAAAGATCTTTCCAGGGCCCCACTAGCTTTTCATCTCACCTTCTCCTTTCCAGTTCATGCATGCAAGATGAAATGACTGTCTTGCCTGGCAAAATTTCAATTTAAATAAAAGTTACATAATTCTTATCTGATAAGATCTGCTAAACAATAACTGTTTTTTGTTCATATTGCATTAAAGACAAAAATAATTTCAAATTTTTGTCATCTTCTTAACATTTTTGACAACTGTAGAAAAAAATATTAGGCAGAATAGTATTATTATGTAATACCGTGCACTGTAAAACACAACCCTCAAATAACTTCAAATTTAGACTCTAAAATAGAAATCCACTCCTTCTAGAAAGCTATTATGTCAATAAATATATTTTTTTTGTCTACATATATGTGAAGTTCAATTTTTTATTTTTAATCTGTTATAAAGTAGCACATCCTGCAGAGCAGCCAAAACAACTGTTCATATTTGCCTAACACCTACCATGGAAACACAAACAGGCCAATTCATAAACATTTCTATTTTTCTACTGTGAATTCAATCTTCCTGTAATTAATGTTCTCCCTTCCTAGGTGCACAATAGCCTGCCTTTCTGTTATAGGCAGCAACAGCCTTCTTCTGAAGCAGAAATTAACAGATAAGACTTTAAACATAACACACAGTAATAATTCTATAGTAATACTAATAYTTATTAGTATGCATTGTATATTATTAATCTTGAATTCTGTATTACTGTAATATCGTTTAAATATGACTTGAGAAACACGTTACTGAATAAAATAAACATGAAATAATCATGGAAATCCTCATATATGCTTATGAAATCAGCAGAAAAACATCTGAAAAGCTCTTTAGTTATATTAACGCATTAAATACTGAAAATTACAGGGCTGACAAATTTCTTAACACGCACCTGTAACTGTCAAGATGCCCTGTTAAATATTGTGTATAAGCAACACATGCTTTTATCCCAATCTTGACTTTTCATATATCAGTGCCTGGAGCACTGCAAACTTTTCTGCTCAGCAGTAACGCAGCTATGGTTTGATTCACATGAAAAGCTGAGCTGAACTTGACAGAACTGCATGAACGAAAGTGAGTTCCTTAAATATACCACAAGCACATAGAAAAGGAAGAAGGAAAGACTAAGTGTTGGCTCCTACACAGGATATGCAACACAAGAAAATTCACTTTTTCATCATTTTTTTTTAAAATCAAAGTGCATTCATTTCTTCGTGTGCTTTAAAACAGTCCAAATGTTTGAGGCAGAGGAGGGAGGTGCTGCCTGGGCACTCCAGAAGAGGATGTAGGGAAGAGCGACACGGAGCAGCTCCAAGTCAAAATGAACCTGCAGGGCTGCAGTGCAAAGCTCCGTGCTTCTGTGTGAATCACTCATAATCATCATCACTCTTTCTCAAAGCAACTTACCTCAGCTGTCAACTATGCATTTTAAATACTCAGACACACACACATGCATATGCAAAGCATACACGTATACATGCACAAACATACTGCAGTCTCTGAATTTCTTTTGGAGAGTGTGTACTAAATTTAGATTTGCTTCTCACAGAAACATCCCTTCACACATAAATTACAATGGACACTTTAAAAAAGGTTGACAAATTTGTTTCTGAATGAAGGTTATTCATACACATCAAAAATACTAGTACTAAAAGCTTCTAGTTAACCTTAATGTCATGTAAAATAACTCTACAAGGAGCAAATAAAGGAACTAAATCTGACAGCAAAGGTTATAAGAGAAAAGATGTATTTTGAGATCCCCCAGCAAACCCCTCATGACATGCCAAAGGCTGAAGGAAATACATAAGCGACCCTGCAACATGACACCTCTTGCCCTTTCCAATTCCACCCAAGAGGCATATGCTGCAACGGGGGAGAGGCCTATTTCAAACCCTTCCTTCCTTCCTTCCTTCCTGAAACCACCACAGCCTGGACCAAAACTTTGTCCCATGCAAGCAGCTAAAATAAGATGTTACTTAAAACAGTCCTTAAAAACATCAAGGAACTTATACTTATTTCTCAAAGAAAAGTTACCTACAGTAATCTTACTAACTGTTAATAAACAATAACTTTGTCCCTAACTTCAGGGACAATCTTCTACAGCAGAGGTTAAGACAATGCAGTAGAAAGTTTAATTCTGCTTCTAATTATATCTGTTTAAAGTATACACAAAGAAGTAGATTTTGAAATAAAGATTTTGAAATAAAAGCAGCCTGCAACTGAAAGTCTATATTTTTCTGTTTATCAAATAAAAAGTAACTTCTTTAATGCTTTTCCAGAAATAAATATGTGTATATATTTGTCTGATAAACTTTAACCCTCAAATCTTATACATCATGTGCATGTATATATATATCTTTACATGCATACATGTAAAAACACAATGTATAAATGTAAATGGAATTTTAGAAATTGCAATATATTTAAAGATTTAATGTTCAAATTTATAAAGGTTTTTAATATTCAGTGGTAAACTTGTACCTCTATGTGTATGTATATGCAAACACGCAGAGAGAATATATATTCTACCTATAATGGTCAAGAGATGCACTGCCCACCTCCAAGGCTTCTTAGGTCTAGTGTTTTTCCCAGCCTCTTTTTTCATGCAGTAGGAATCAGAAACATCTTTCAGATGAAACAGGATTCATCCATTCAAAATGCTAGGCATAACATACATTTTCTTGTCTGGAACAATCCATCTTTGAGGGTGGAACTAGCTGATCTCTAGAGGTCCCTTTCAACCTCAACCATTCTGCGATCTCTTCTATGTAACTCATAGGAATTACAGCTTAAAATTGCAGCGTTTTGCTGGAGGTATATTTGTGAATCATTTATTTACCGCTAGATGTGCATGCTTCAACACCTCTGCCTAAATGAGGAAGAGCAGGTTCCTCTGAGCAGCGCAGCATGTCTCAGACATGCTCCCTGCTCGACAGCCATTGCCAGGGTATGGGGAAGTGTCGCCAGAGCCTTGCACAGCCTCTCTGCACCTCACAGGTAATGGTAGCTCAGGACTCCAAAGGCAGGATGCAGGCTAATCACTGAATTGCACTGAATTGTAATCCAATTAATTACAATAACAGTAGGGAAGAAACTGTTTTCCCTGCACATGTATAAGTATGAATAATAGGGCTGATCACTAATGAACTTCCACACAAGCAATGCCATCCAAAGAGAAAGAGAATTTGTTACGTCTGTTGGAATGTTTCCCGAGATACCTCTACTTCCTCACAACATTTTGTGGAGTCCAGGTTGAGGACTGTGGCACACACAACACGCCTTGTTATTGTTTGCAAAAGGGTGAGCCTTGAAAGGTCAATAAGACTAATGCTGTCACCTGCACAAAACTGCCAAGCATCCGTCTAACTCATCCACTACAAGAAGTGATGAAAAAGAGCATTGTTCCTATTAACTAGGAGGTTTAATGCCTTCACAGGCAAGTGAAGGTCAGAAGCCTTAAGTACAACTTTGAGAGCAGCATACAAGCATGTAAAGCTGCTCCTTCTGGTACTATGACAAGATGAAAAGAATGTTTTAATTCAGCCTATTTATAACATACTTTTAGCATTGACATTGACATGTCAAACAGGGAAAGAGGCCACAAAAACAAGCTACCCAGATGCAGATGCTGAAATTAATTTTTGGCTTATACAAGAGCAAAGCAATCCCATAGTAATCCATCATACAGTACTAATGGAGAGAGCAAGAAAGTAATCAAGGGCAGATGAAGAAGGAAGGTAGCATCCACCAGACAGGAGATCATACATGTATTAGAGACAGACTAAAGCCTACTTGTGGCAATTCTCTGTCTGTAACTGGTTATGTCTCATAATATCTTGTGGGAAATGCTATACAGTGAACAATAGAAATAAGATTAAGACAATTTCCAAGCAAATCAATGTAGACAAAAGCTGTTTAAAAATAAGCCTCATAGCGACAACAATATAGAAAGGCATTTATGGAAGGTCATCAGTAGTGTTCCAGAAACAGTCCAGCAAGTCCAGTATGGTCAGACAGCTGCTATCCCTGTTTTACTTGAAATAGAAACTGTATAGAAAAGGGACAGAGTATGAGGAGAGATACTAAAGTATTAACTAGCCACTGCTCTAGTGAACTGATCTTCTCAAGGTTTTTTAAATAAATTTTATAGGCTTGCTCATAAAGATTTTTGCAATCTAGAAAGAAGTGAAATAGTTGAAATAAAACTAAGCAACAATGCAGAGAGAAAAGTCACCAATTGGTAAGATATTAGATGATCCACAGAAGACAAGAAGAATGGAAAACATCCTTGATGCTGCTAAATTGTGGCCAACTCCTCTCCTTAAAATGCAAGGAAACAAGTATTACCTTCAAACATAAGATGAGAATATGAGCTAAGACGGTCAGCTAGAAGAAAGGGTTGTATTTGGACAGATTATAAGTTTGCTCAGGCTTACAGATGAATTTACATTTTTTAATGTTTATCTGAAACTCAATTTTCCCCCCAGTTACCATGTTTACTATAGAGAGAAAATAAAAAGTTGATCTCAAAAAAGGGCTATCTACAAGAAGTGCAACAGCCTTTAGTAAATATCTTACTGAATAGTAAATATTTTTGTACAAAATAACATGAAATAATAGGACAAAATATCAAATATTTGATTTGAATTTTAAATGTAATGACAGCAGACAGAAAAGCACTAATGAATTATATTCACTTCTGTTTTAAATGATCTGTATGTGCTTCCTGTGTTATTGAGCTTTCCAGGGGAAAAAAAAAAAAAAAAAAAAAAAAAGGTTAGTCTGTTGCTCGCTATACATCACAGCTGTTTTCTCACATTTCTCAGAAAATAAACTTTGTACACTGACAGGTGAAGACTCAAGCATGTACCAGGCTGCCAAATTCAATCAGGCAAAACTATAAGCAGTCTCTCTCCAGGGCTGCTTTACTGAATTAAAAGCTTGCAGAGGTCAACAACCTTTCTGCCCCAGGTTTTGTTGCAAGCTGAGGAGGGTTTGTACCAGCCTGGCAGCCTGCTCAACTGGAAGTTATTAGTGTTTTCTGCAACAAGAAACCTTAAGTCTTAAAAATTTTATAGGGTTAACAATTGTGGGGGAAATCCACAAATGAAATCAGCCAATGTGCAAACACACACAAAATAATCTACCAGAATCAATCCAGATCACCTAGCGATACCTTAGAAATTTACTGAATAATAGCCTTCATTTTCTCAATGAAAACTCAAGTAGTTTTTATATACAGGATGGGGTCAGCATCTGGAGTAGCTAAACTTTATATGAAGTAATTAAATGTAAAATTCACTTAAATTTTTAACTGAAACATAAGGGCACATTATTTAGTTTTCCACATTTTCATTAAGAGGTAATCTTTGCAAGCTAAAGAGCATATCTCTTTCCTTTTTAAAATCTTCAGCAAGGAATACTCCAGGTTTTGGCAGGAAAGTGGGGGAGGAACTCTAAACCTGATTTTTACAATATGTCAAAGATTATCTATATTTTCTCACAGTAACCATTAACATTACTCAAGCATAAACGTGAAAGGAGAGAAAAGACACCATCTCTTTAGCTATGCTGAAGGTCCTTTTGTGAATAAAACTACTGCTCATGCTACAGGTTAGAAATCAGTCCAAAACACAGTTGTTCAAGCTTGTAATTCCAAGGGAATTCCATTCAGATATATGCAAAGTTTTCTAAATAGAGAAATAACTTTTTCAGTTCTTATGAATTTGAGGAAAACAACAGCTCTGTTCATAGAGCACACATATTAAGTGTCATTCCAACTGTATTGCAAAAGATTGAGAATCACTTTTTCCTAGGAAAAGTAGAGGACTGGTACTTACACAACCTCCAGCGAGGATCTCTGCAGGCAGTGGAATGGAACCATCCTTCTTAGTAAATTTGTCTCTGACAAAATCATTAACCTAATAAAGATACAATACATTACAAAGCTTTTTGTTATTTTTCCTCCTTATTAATATGTATAAAGTAGATTTCTACCCATATTTATTAGAGTACTTGTAAGTGGTCATCTTTCACACAGTTTAGGAAATAAATCCTGTGTATGTTAACAAACAAATAATGCCAGAAAACAAATAAAAAAAGATACGTACAGTTAGCTTAATAGCCTTTTCTGGGGCAACACCTATCAGCTGTGGTAACAAGCCTATAGAAACAAAGACATCATAAGGCAACATTATCTTCCTAATACACAAACTAAAATCTATTACAGCTCTACAAAAATGCCTTTCTGTACATGGGATATCCTTTGAAGTGGCTGGCAGTTATATATGTGAGGCTGCATAGAGCACTGCATGTTAAACGCATACTATACCCTTTTATATTAAAATTTCTCTTGAAATAGCAATGAAAAGAGTGACCACAGCTGCTCTCTACACCATGTTAAGCTTGATACTGTTGCTATACGTAAAAAACAACAGGAGTAAAAAGGAGCAAATATGGACCTTGGATATGTTTATTCAAATAAGAGGTGATTTGACTGGAGTTTTTCAGCCTCTTAATATAATTTTCTCATAATTCTTGCAATTTATTTTTTAATAGAAGGGTAATTGAGATGCACAAAAACATCAAACAATTTTTATCATTACAACATATTAAAGATAATGACCTTTTCTTTTTAAAAGCATGCCTTAGGCGCCACCAAAGAAGAATCTYTAAATGGTTTGATTCCTTCCCATGAAACACATAAATAATTTATTTCAGTGCTCAACTGAGTTTAGAAATAGACTTAACTTCAAAAGAGATCTGAATTGAAATTCTCTGACAAACATCTAAGCAAAATGACATTTACACAGGCAAGCACCGTTCTTTCCA
Source organism: Eudromia elegans (assembly GCA_003342815.1). Classification (NCBI taxonomy): domain Eukaryota; kingdom Metazoa; phylum Chordata; class Aves; order Tinamiformes; family Tinamidae; genus Eudromia; species Eudromia elegans. The sequence goes on along the minus strand of PTEX01000034.1, from coordinate 5,393,877 downwards.
ATCCTACCTAAAAAAATGTAACAGCTATATTCTCCAACTCACACGCCAATAATATTTCACTAAATATTAACATATTCTAACATATTCATTTATATGTTGTTATGTAAGTGATGGCAATGGAGACATATGAACCTGGAACTAGGGAAAGAGTTGAAGAAGTATTCAGTATCCTTTCATTCGTTCTGTAAGTACAAAACAGCAAAACACTTGAATTACTTCAGCCACACAGATGTCATCCTGTGCTTATGAGAGTGGTTTGGGACATGCAGAAGGTGACTATGATAAATTATCAAATTACTTCTACTTGACTCACTAACCTAAATTTCTGGAGGTCATGGTCAACTAAGTGTATCACAGATTTTCACTTGTGCAGTTCAACATTGTAACACRAACTTCTTTACACTCTATTACTACTAAGTATTGTTTAATGCCATAAAGAGGAAGTATTAGTGGATGGAATGATTCTGAAAAGGCTCTTGCCTCTGGAAAATAGGCTACTATCAGAATGAACTGCCATTTGACAAAAGCACATAAACCTTTCCAGGTACTAATAGCTTTGAAAGAAAAATCAGTAGATGGCAGTCTTAACTTCCTAACATACAAGATTATAGCAGCATCTGTTATTTTAGAATATGTTTTTCTTCACAGTCATTTTGACATATGCATAGATTATAAAACTTAATGGCTTAGTTTTCGCAGAACTGTTAATTTCTTAACACTATTCCATGGTTAAAGAATATTGATTTGTTAATGTGTTCATCAGTTTATTATCAAATATATAATATATATATATATATATCTCCATGCTAATTATATCCAGTAACGTCACTAAAACTGTAATAACATAGGTTTCCGCTATCCTTAAGTCAAAAGAGTAACAGCTTAAAACTCATAAAGGAGTTTTAGAATTCGCCATACTATTCAATCTGTATAATTTATATATTACTTCCTTAAAAGGAAGCTCTGAGCAAATGTATCTAAATAGAAGGAGCAGTGGCTAATATATGCATTGTAGTGTTTTCTTCCAACACGGTACTTTCTGTGCGATTTACAGACTTACTATGCCCAGGAAAGGTAGTTATTAAATACAAAGAAAGGTTGACAATAACAAAGGGAAATGCTGCCCTCCCAGCCTGAATATCTGATCTAGCATGAAAAGAAAATCAAGCTCTGCAGCGCCTACACTTTAAAAAAACAAAACTCCTAGACAAAACACCACCAGACAATCTCCCCACCTCTGCCTTTCATGCACTGCTAAGCACGCTGCAAACACACACTGTGCAATTCGGAGAACCTGGAATTCTGCATGTGCTAGGAAGGCAGATTAGAAAATACTTCAGAATTAATTTAGGAGCTGGATGCCAGGATCCAAGAACATCATGATTTTCTTGACTGAAATATAAAAGCTTTCTATAAAAATCTGAAGAACTTTTTCCAGCACACAGATCTGCATTCAAAACTGCGTGGCTAACGCACAGTACTACACAGTTATATGAGAATACAATTAAAATAATCTAACTATGGAACATTAGAACCTATGTACTGACTCTTAGTCAACTCTTTCCTTACAAAATAAATGGTTTTATATTTCCAACTCAATTTACCTTCTAATTCTGTGAGTCCAAGACTTTAATAACATGGTGTCACTGAATGTAACATTTTCATGTTACATGAATCAACTAAACATTCTTAAACAATTATTAGAAAAAAATGCTTAACAAGATGCTTAACATTCAAACAAAACATTCAAACAACAAAAAATGCTTAATATTTTTAAACACATTTTTGTTTTGTTCAAACACAAAGCATTCTTTTTAATTCAATGGAAATATCTTTGATTTAACCGTGTTAGAAAACGAAACAAAAAAATCACAGATTATCAACTGCACAAGCTGCTATACAAAACCATGTGGTTGGGGAAATAAAAGGAGGGCAAAAAGGAAAAAAGTATTCTTGTTGATTAAGGTGAGTTTAAGAAATCATTAATTTTGAGATGGAATCATAAATGTAACTCAAGGAGTATATGCTATTTGAAAAATATAGCGACAAAATAGGAAACTGATTTATTTATCTATATGGCATAAGTGACTCACATAGGTTGCATCTATTTCTGGTATTTTTATCAACATATTCCTCTTTGTATTCTTGTATTGAAAATTACTAAAAACTCTTAGTATGAATCCACAGATTTTTAAATGCGACAATTCCTCAGATATTCTCTTTAAATTGACACTGACCAACATMTTCATGAACACAGAACATAGTAACATACAAAGGGGAAAAAAAAAAAAAGCTGTGGCCATCACAGAAGTGACTTTGTTCCAATAAGAAAAGTGTGCAGGGTAACTAACACCTTATTATTCCTTATGAAAACATTATGTTAAAAGTCAATTAAAAATAGAGAATTCAATTAAATATTATTTTTGGAGAGTGTACCTGTTCTGTATGCCATCTTACTAATGCAATAAAACCTTTTCACATCATGTTGCTAAGCTAAAACAGGAGCTAAGAGAGCTTTTTATCTAACTGATAAAACTGATAAAAAGACGTTTCAAAATTTTATTCTGTAGTTTAGAAATGTTATTTTCTTTTTTAAATTACAACTTTTGTAAGTTCCCCATTGTACGTTTCAAAGTAAAATAGAGTAAGACAACACAATAATAGGCTGCAATTGTTTGCACACATGATAAAATCAAAAAGCAAGTCCCACTGTTTGCAAAAGAACATAGCACAACATTCAGCATTCTGCTTTAACAGTCACAATTCAAAATGACTGTCTCATAGTTCTGTCCTCTCCAGGACAAACAGGATAATCTGCTCCTGATATTTGTTTCCAGTCTAAAGTCACAGTCTTTGACTTGTGATATAACAATCATGTCCACAATACTCACATTATAGAATCAGAATTTCAGACTTATTAGAAGCAGGGAACAAAGCAGTAAAAGAGCAAACAAACAAACAAAATGCCACTTAATTGCAGGAATTTTCACCACAAACAGCGTTAAAGGGAAAATAATTATCCGGTTATGCAAAATAGAAGCAAAATTGTACATGGCATCAAATTTCATTGTTTTCACAAAAGAGACTACATTTAAAGTGTTTAATAAATGAAATCTTTGACTTACCTCTGTAAAGACCAAAAAAGCCTTCAAAACGCAAAACCTTTTTAAAGCAATCGAAGCTGTTCTTATACATCAACTCTCCTACAACTGCACCAGAGGAGCGTTGATTCTGCATCCGAGTCTTCACCAAGTCTATGGGGTATACGGCAGTAGCACCAACAGCTGTAAGAAAGCACTGAGACTATTAGATCTGCAAAATAATTATTGTTATCATTTTCTGCAACATTTACTTAAACATTTACTTAACATTTACTTAGTATCCATTACATAAGAAGCTTGCTCACAGGTTGGAAGCAAAAAAGAAAAATCCTGGAAGCCTAGAAAAAGGTCTTGAGGAGAATGGATTAATCTGTTATGTAAAATACGATACAGTGATCAAAGAAAACCAATCAGAAAAACAAGTAATCAGAATTACCAGTAAAGAAATTTGCTACTGAAACAAGCAGAGCTTCAGAAGAAGGGGGAGGACACTAGAGCACAGTGGGTGAAGGAAGAGAGGGAATGGAACCACCAAAAGTGGTACCACCAGACAATTCTTCATACCTGAGAGTAAGAAATGTACTTCAGATGAACTCAAGTAGACTAGCAAGGTACTGTTACCCTAATCCAAGCTAGAAAACAAAATGTGGATACATCACTCACCTCCAGCAACTGAGCCCAAAGTGAACCTGTAGGCTGACTCAGCTACCTGGAGCCAGATAGGCCTGCCTACCTCTCCAAAAGATTGCTGTTTGAGGAAAAGGAAAAAAAAAATGCTTAGAAAACTCCATGGAAAAGCAAAGATACCTGGCTTTTTTAAAGTTACAGAAGGAATCTGACAAAAATGTAGCTTTATGTTAAGGAAGAAAAACATTGAAAAGACTGAGTAACTGGTGGATCGAGCATATTTTTCAAATATACTTCTCATAAAGTATTCTTTCTTCCATATTCTTTACTTAATCAAAACAATTATGTTTACGATAATGTACAAACACAACAACCCATATCAACTTTGCTGCTTTCCATTTTGTTCCCTTTAAATTTCAGGGTACAAAAGAACCCCTTCCGCTCCAAAAAAAATTTTTGTATCTGAAGTGGAATTCAGAATCTCAGTGGTAGCATTACTCAATATGCTGTATATTTTAACACACACACACACACACACACACACACACACATATTAATACATAGCATAAACTCAACATTTAATACCTTCAAAACACGGAAAAAAGTAAATTATTCCTCAAACTATTATTCATAAGGACCTCTGATAATCTAGGTCCACAATAAAGTTGCTAATTTACAGACCCAATGATGATCTCACTCGCTTTCATCACATACACTAGTATAAGAGCTTTAAATAAATACATCCTGCAAGGAAAAATTTACAGAGAATCATAATCATATTATGAGTCAGCAAATTATAATAACCATATAGATAAAGTTATTAGATACAAAGTGACTGATAAAAAAAGTATTCACAAATTTGCATTGAAAAATATGCAAAACAGGCCAAATCCTCTTCCAAACCTAAGTAAGGAATTTATTTTTAACATGAGAAGAACTTCCACTGTACCTAATAGTTTGTGGTTATACAAATGGCCAAATATTAATTGCTGAAGTACCTACTGAAGAAGACACTACAGCAGATTTCCCCAATCATGATTACCTTTCTTTTTAAAAGCAACCTGTACCATTAGCATGCTGATTCAAACCTAACAGCACAGCTGAAATTTATATAAGATCTCAGAATGCTAAAGGAAAGCTTTGCTCTGTTGCATGTGATAAACATGCCACAAATATTGTTATAGCTAATTCTCCAAGGCTGCTTAAATTACATTTATCTTACTGACGTATTCAAAAACCAAATATTCATAGTAAGATAGCACCTACCTCAGCATAAGCTACTCTACTTGAACAGATATTATATTGGATATACACAGATTGGTTACTGCTGTACATTGTGATACTGTATGTACACAATATAGGACAAAGGCCTAGGAGGTTAAGAGGAGATCACTATTTAGAAAAACACAAATTATATTTTTACACAGTTTTTCCACAGCATAAAAGGATGAGAACACAGCTACCATCCTTTCCATCCTAAGATATTTTTCTTCTCCTATATGCCAAATGGTTTAACAGAGAAAAATAAAAAAACTCAGTAGAATCAAAACCATAAACTGTGCAAACAACAGTTTCTTTTAAATAAGCCAAAAGAAATACTCCATCTAAAGAATTTCCACACAATTCTCAAAACATTAGATTTTTCATATAAAAAAACAAAACACACACAAAAGACACACAAAAATTAATTCCAAAATACAAAGGTATCTCTTTTGGTTCATGTAAAATAAAAGGTATAAGTAATAATAATGTCCCAAAAGAATAAGAAAGGGTGTTGATTCTTCATTTCACACACACAAGAAGTATTTTAGCACACTCATTTCTTTTTAAGTTATTCATTTTCCTTTAAACTCCACAGAGTTTTAATCAAAATCAAAGCATTAGATTCAGACATAAATCCTAATGAACGTGTCACTGGATGTGCAATCTCAAATTCTTTGCGAAGGAAATGTCACTTTTATATTATTAAATAAGTGTTCACAAAGTTTGCAGTTTACTTGCATGTTCAGATAGATATGTAAATGAATATAATTAATGCTATAGCTTTCAAATCATGAATATTTATAAACAGAAAATTACTGTAGCTGTCACCCACATGGTATACTCAGCTGCTATGCTTTAAGATCTTACACAATGAAAAAATTGACAATAAAGTAAACATAGTTGAAAGCCAACTAATTTCCATTTCTACCAAATCTACAAAGACAGTCTGAGTTTATTTTAAAATTGAGATTTTCCCTTTAAGAAGAGATTTTACAATTATATAAAACTGATTGCAGAGTTGTTTTCATTTTTCCAGAGACAGATGGACCTCTCAGAAATKATATCCTCTCTTTCACAACAGAGTATCTTTCACTGCATCAATACAGATAATAAGATAATGCAAGGCACTTAGGATAAGATCCACCACAGGACCACTCTTTATAAAACAAAGAAAATGAAATGGTCTTTCCAATGTGCATTTTTAACACAGGACATAGGCTTGGTTGACAGCAGAATGTGAAGAGTATATGTTCTATTCTAAAAATGAGTGAAAGATTTTCTTTCAATGAGCTCATTTATAACAATGTCAAACAAAGGTAAATCTGAAGTAAAAAACAAAACAAATTAGCCTTTTTTATTTCCTAACAATCTACTCAAAGGTGAGTGGGAACCATAAAGATACTAATTAAAACCAAAGCTGCCACTTAGGAAGGCAATTTAAAAATTGTCAGAAATATTTTTCATTAATCTTGATAAACACTTTATTCACATTTCTGCACTAATCCATGCTACACATCTTATCTTCTGGAATCCATAGAAAGACTGTTATCATGAAGTAGGTATTGGACACATATTTCATTAGCTCTAATGGCTCTAATCCCCTAAGGACAGCAGAGCAGGAACATGTCTCTGTTCAGTATCTGTCACTACCACCACCAGAGTAGAGCTACCCTGCCCAGCCGAAGCTTTAGGACTTCGCCTAGTGAAGAGAGGCAGGGTAGCTTGCAGTGGCTGACTGAGTCATCACTGCCAGCTGCCTGCCTTGTTGCTGTATGACTGACATATTCCAGCAGCACATCAATACAAGTATTAGCAATTTCAGTCTGACATAAATGCTCAACTATCAGGTATGGCAGTTTAGTAGTAGATTCACAAGCTCAACTTTGTACCCATGGTCTTGGGGGCAGCAAGGAGCAGTAACCAGCCTAAATCAGGCTATGCCATTTGATAATCAGAGCCCTGGGAAGTCTTGATAGATACTCAGTAAGTTTCTAAAATAAAAGAGAGAACTAGAGTGATTTTGAGATTGGAAGAAAATGTGAACCTTCAGAAACAAAAAGTATACTCCTCTAATGAATACGCAGAGATATACTTTGTCAGAACTACTGATCATGAATGGGATATGCTCATACAAAAAGCAGCAGGCACCCCACTACTCCTCTTCTTGTATTCAAGGGAAAAAGGGATAATGAAGACATCCTTGGAGTAAAAAAAATAAGAAGAAAAATTTATTAAAAAGATTTCAGATTTCAGATGAACATTGATCTTACTGTATTTTCTTGTAAAGTTTGAGAATATAGTATGTAGAATTGCGCTTTCTTACAAAACTCCAACAGAATAAAAATAGATAAGACTGTGCAGTCATAATATCTAAGATCAGATCCCACTTTTTGATTTTATTTTTCATAATACATACCAATGTGCAACTGGCCCATGCATATCATGATTATGAAATCATGTAATTCACCAAGCACACATGCCTTCCTTTCTGAGTCTGCTATGCAATGGTTCTAAGGATCATCTTCACTATATTATTACCTTTACATTATTAACACTAAGCTTAATCTCCTTTGAGTTATTCTAGTGACAGCAGTCATCCACAAAATGCTTCAGAAAAGATTATTTTCACAGAATATATCCAGACTATTATCAATATCAGCATTACTCGAGGTTGAATGTTAGATCAAGTTTAATCTAAAATTTAAACTGAAAATAACTAGCATTAGACAGTTTGCACTGAGATGCTTGCAAAGAGGAATCTCTCAAATTATATGTTATATGAAACAAAATAAAATGGAGGCCCCCAAAATTTAGGTTTTTAATACAAATTTGCAAGCTATACTACTGTAAAATGTACAGTACAGTACTAAGGTAGCTTTGGTGGAAAGTCTAAATAGAAGCTGAACCTTTGGATGAATTTTGGTCCTGCATCTTCAGTTCTGACAGTTGTAAAAAAAAAAAAAATTTAAACRAATCTGCAGTCAAAACCCCGCTGGAGAGCCTGGGGCTCTTTTGCTATACTATGCATCTATACATTTAATAAAGGAATTGTGATAAAGGCAAACCAAGCAAATCCTAATGTAAAGGTCTAGTGAAACAGAACATTAATAATATACTCTTGTATCCTCCATTCTCTGATTCTATTTTTTTACATTCATTACAATAAAGTTGAATTCTCTTGCTATTATGTAAGTCATATAGCCAATGAGTACAGTAAAACTCAGTGATCATTTAAGATAAATGGTTAAGCTTGTAATTTCACCCCATTTTTCAAGAAAAAACATACTTGTATTCCTTGTAGCTAATAATCATGTTTTTACTACCAAAAGTTAATTTTCTCATTATGGTTTTAGATTATTTAGTGAAGTGAAAGGCTTTTCAGGAATGAGCAAAATTACTGTCAGTAAGAGAACCAAGTTCCTAAATATTCTTTTACATTAGCATGGCATCCTTCAGCATGACACCCAATATCCTAGTTAGAAACATACTCAATTTTGTACTCTAATTCCATTCTTTTTGCAAACACATATACTGATAGGATTCAGATACTACAAATCTGCCCAAAGACTATTCTTTTTACTTCTCATATATAAGTGTACATAAGCATTCACTTCAGCAGTTTTATTGAATATATGACTCCTACCCACCTGCCTCTGGAGTTCTGCCAAGTTGTAAGGTAAGGCACCTTCTGCCAGGGGTGCTATTCTCTCAATGTCTGCCAAAGTTAAGCGCCTTCATATAAGGCCAAGGAAAACAAATTACTGTCAGACAAAATATCAAGCATATTCAACAAGCATTCCTGGCCACATTCTACAAAATACATACTAAATTTAAAAAAAACTCTCATATTTAAATGTATTTATAAGAATTCTGCTATACTGTAATAAAGAATCTTCAGAATTAGAAGTGTGTTCTCTTCACATGGTTTTCAAATGGAGGTACATGGAGCTTGGATTATTCAGAAGTGGATTCTTGATTAACAGTAATATAGGACATAATTCACAAATGAAACAACTTTAAAGTATCTTCCCTCCATCACAACATTTCACATGCAGACATCTACAGAGAACATCATCAATATTTAAAGACCACAAAACTAGTGTATTCTAACCTTTTGGGAGTACTATAACATATGTTGCTACTTTACATGCCATACCTACGACAGAAAACGATTGTGCTTGAGGTAAAAAAAAAATCACTCACAAAATACAAGCATATACCAAATGCAGTTTACATTGAAAAGAATATGGTAATAAAATACAACGGAATGCAAAACTTAAAAAAATTCAAAATTAACGTATTTCATAATGAAAAATCAACATAATGATTAGAAAATGATAAAAAATATAAATTACCCAGTAACACTGTATAAGTCTGCAAGTTGGTAGAGAATATCTATTTCCAGTGGTGTAATTTGTCCAAATCGAATTGCAGAATGAGTAAATTCCTCTGGATTTGAAAGGGAAAGAGAAACAAAGCAATCAGGTTATTTATCAAATTTTCTCTTTAAATGCTCCCACATAAGTTATCATAAAAATAAAATCCAAAGCAAAATCCATAATGCAAAGGAAAAAAGATACATTTATGAAAAAATCCTTCTAGGAACCAGCCTATAAAAACTGAGCATGTTTGATTCCGCAACTTTCCATTACAGGAAGAAGTCATCAAAGAMAACCAAAAAAAAAGGTCATATTAGCAAGATTTATAAAAACACACCCACAATTTCTATGGCCACCTTTCATATGTACAGTAATTAGCAACACCAAACATACAGACATAAATCTTATGTAAAACCACTCAGGCCAGTCACCTATGAAAAGTTACAAATTATTACCTTTTCTAAAAAAAAAAAAGATTTAATCACAGATAAAAGTAACTAGACTTTAATACATCATGGAGATTACTGATTATTAATTTTCAAACTTAACTCATTTTGTGGTATTCCCCAGCAATTACTTCTCTGTAGGTAACCATGAATCCCTTTCAAAGATTGTTAAAATCTTGAATAAAACACTATTTTGCAGATACCCGTTCAAACTAATATGGATAACAAGGTGCCTGCCAAAATCTCAATTCTTGTCCTTAATGAGTTAGCTGAAAATCATTACTAGCCTGTGAAGATGGAAATCACCCTCTTAACACTTCCCATATAGTGCTATCCTTGCATACTACTGCAGCCTCTGATTTCCCTTAACCCGAATGAAACATCAAATTTAAAAGATAGAACTAAAAAAATTATATATATATATACACATATATCAGTAAAATGAAGGAAATATGCTTTACCTTTTGTAACTTCAACATCTTTCCTTGAACCTGCTATATTACTGTATATCTTCCTAACAAGATCCATGTTATTCAACAGGGCATTAAATGCATTGAAATAGGAGAAACTGACCTGATGGGAAACAGTTCCACCAGCCACCTGAAAAAAAATATTTATGAAGTTAAACATTTTAAGCCATTTGACAACCACTTATTACAAATTACAGGGCAGATTTGGGTAAATTATGAAATAACTGAAGATAGATTCTACTATTTTTTTTCAGGTAATCCTAAGAGAAACATGAAAAAAAGATTATTTGAAAGCACGCTGTTTTCTTGGGGGTTAAAAATYGGATATTAGAAAATATTCAGAAAATCATATAATTAAGTTATTTTTCAGGTTCTCTGAAAATATGCCACTGAATATTTTTATAATATACTTTTATAATAGAGAAATGCATGTAAATAATTCCTTAGATAAAAATGATGACTTACACCATTGCATATGGCAAGAAATGTTTACTTCCAATTCTAAAGTTAATAAATACTGGAAATCTAAGACAAGATACCATATTACTAGGCAAGTTGGGTAAGGCAAGATCTGTAGGCAAAGTAGGTAAAGTAATAACRTAAAAGTTCTAATGTAAAAGTGTATAAGATAAAACAGTATATAAAAAGTAAAAGTTTATAAAGGTATAAAGTAACCTACAAATCTTGTCAGATCAGCACAGCTGTAACTACAGTACCTCTAGAACCTATATTCACATTTTCCTAACTCATTCCAAATACAAATGAGTTTAAGTAAATATGCAAGAACAAAACTGTTTCCTCCTTCCGAGATTTGTCAAATCTAGAAATCAGACATATCTGGCAAAACCTTTTTTTTTTTTCAGTTCAGCATATAGTTCGCCCTTTTCTTTAGTGGAAAGTATAGTATACAAACTCAGACTGCTTCCAATAGCACTCTATACACATAAAAAAGGCTACCAAACTTTTCCGCTAGTGCAGATGGAGAGTGCCGAGAAGTGGTGGGACAGCTCTCATGACTGGGCTGTGGCCATGGAGGGCTTTAGGCTTTTCAGGAGGGACAGGCCAGGAAGGCGAGGCGGCAGAGCCGCTCTTTATGTGAGAGAGCAGTTGGAATGTATGGAGCTTGGCATAGGGGAGGGCGGAGCACAAGTCAAAAGCCTGTGAGTGAGGATCAAAGGGCAGGGCAACAGGGGCGACACAGTCGTGGGAGTTTACTACAGGCCTCCCAACCAGGATGAGGAGGTGGACGAGGCCTTCTACAGGCAGCTGCAAGAAGCCTCGCAATCACAGGCCCTAGTCCTTGTGAGGGACTTTAACCACTCTGATGCCTGCTGGGATGATAACACAGCTGGGAGCAGACAGTCCAGGAGGTTCCTGCAGAGCGTTGCGAATAACTTCCTGATGCAGGTGGCTGAAGAGCCGACAAGGGCGGGTGCGCTGCTTGACCTGATACTAACCAACAGAGATGGTCTAGTGGGAAACGTGAGGGTCGGGGGCAGTCTTGGATGCAGTGACCACGAGATGTTGAAATTCACAATCCTGCATGGAGGGAGCTGGGCAAGAAGTAGGATTGCTACCCTGGACTTCAAGAGAGCCAACTTTGACCTCCTCAGGGAGCTCCTTGGAGAAATCCCCTGGACCAGGGTCCTAGAAGGAAAGGGCATCCAGGAGAGCTGTCTTATCTTCAAGCGCCACTTTCTCCGAGCCCAGGATCGGTGTATTCCTACCAGCAGAAAGTCAAGTAAGAGGGGCAAGAGACTTGTGTGGATGGGAAAGGAGCTGCTAGGCAAACTTAATGAGAAGAAGAAAACATACGTTAGGTGGAAGAAGGGCCAGGCCACGTGAGAACAATATAGGAACATCGTCAGGGAATGTAGGGAGGTGGGATGAGGAAGGCCAAGGCCCGCTTGGAATTAGAACTAGCGAGGGACGTCAAGGATAACAGGAAGGGATTCTACAAATACATCAGCAGCAAGAGGAAGACTAGAGAAAATGTCGGTCCGCTGCTGAATGGGGAGGGTGCATTGGTAACAGAGGATGTGGAGAAGGCAGAGTTACTAAATGCCTTCTTTGCCTCAGTCTTCTCTGCTAGGGCTGGTCCCCAGGAACTGCAGAGCCCAGATAGGGCTGACAACTCTCAAGAGCAGCCCTTTAGCATCCCAGACCCTAGGGAAACGAGAAGGGACTGGAGAGAGGAAGACTTGCCCYGAGTAGAGGAAGATTTGCTTAGAGAGCACCTGAGGAAACTCAACACCCACAAATCCATGGGCCCTGATGGGATGCACCCCAGAGTGCTGCATGAGCTGGCAGATGTTGTAACCAAGCCGCTCTCCATCATCTTTAAAAGGTCCTGGAGAATAGGGGAGGTGCAGGAGGACCGGAGGAAAGCCATTGTCACCCCAGTCTTCAAAAATGGCAAGAAAGAGGACCCAGGCAACTACAGGCGGGTTAGCCTGACCTCTGTCCGTGGAAAGGTGACGGAGCAGCTCATCCTGGCTACTGTTTCCAGGCACATGGTGGAGAAGAAGGTGCTCAGGAGTAGCCAGCATGAGTTCACCAAGGGCAGACCATGCTTGACTAACCTGACAGCCTTTTACGATGGTGTGACTAGATGGATAGATGAGGSCAGGCTTCAGCAAGGCTTTTGACACTGTCCCTCACAGAATCCTCCCCGGCAAGCTCCAGAAGAGTGGCATAGATGAGTGGACAGTGAGGTGGATTAGGAACTGGCTGAATGACAGGGCCCAGAGAGTGGTAATCAGYGGTRCCGAGTCCAGMTGGAGGCCTGTGGTTAGTGRTGTCCCCCAGGGGTCAGTCCTTGGTCCGGTCCTGTTCAACTTATTCATTAACGACCTGGATGAAGGGATGGAGTGCTCCCTCAGCAAGTTGGCTGATGATACCAAACTGGGAGGAATAGCTGATAGCCCTGAGGGCTGCGCTGCCATCCAGAGGGACCTGGACAGACTGGACAGCTGGGCAGTGAGAAACCTCATGAAGTTCAACAAGGGCAAGTGTAGGGTCCTGCACCTGGGGAGGAATAACCCTAGACGTACCTACAGGCTGGGGACCGACCTCCTGGAGAGCAGCCCCGCAGAGATGGACCTGGGCGTCATGGTGGACAACAAGTTGACCATAAGGCAGCAATGTGCCCTCATGGCCAAGAGGGTCAATGGGATCTTGGGGTGCATTAAGAAGAGCATCTCCAGCAGGTCGAGGGAGATGATTCTGCCCCTCTACTCAGCCCTGGTGAGGCCGCACCTCGAATACTGTGTGCAGTTCTGGGCTCCCCAGTGCAGGAGGGACGTGGAGCTGCTAGAGAGAGTCCAGCACAGGGCCACAAAGATGATTAGGGGCCTGGAACATCTGCCCTATGAGCAAAGGCTGAGAGAGCTGGGCCTCTTCAGCCTGGAGAAGAGAAGACTGAGAGGGCACCTGATTAAGGTATATAAATACCTCAAGACAGGGAGTGAGGAGGATGTGGCTGGCCTTTTCTCAGTGCTGGCCAGTGAAAGAACTAGAGGAAACGGCCACAAATTGAGGCACCAAAAGTTCCACAGGAGCTTAAGAAAGAATTTCTTAACAGTGAGGGTGACAGAGCACTGGAACAGGCTGCCCAGAGAGGTGGTGGAGTSTCCTTCTCTGGAGATCTTCAAAACCCGCCTGGACACCACCCTGTGTCACATGCTATAGGTGACCCTGCATGTGCAGGGGGGTTGGACTAGATGACTTCTAGAGGTCCCTTCCAACCTTCAGCATTCTACGATTCTATGCTGCCACATTTCACCCTGCACACCCTATCCCAAAGGTGGTAACCTCCAGCACAAAGGCAGTAATAAACAGGTAAGAACAGACAAAGCGGGAGAGAAGCAAAAACTCAAAAAATTACAGCTATTAAACAAGTTCATTTTTAAGCCCTTAACTTAAGGTACACTTCTTCACACTTACTGAAACTAAATTTTCTTCCACAAATGGAGTTAGCATATGTGAGCGGAGGGTAACCATGATGTCACTGAAGTCCAGCCCAGTAATCATACCACTTTTATTCTTGTCCTTCAATGCAAAGGCTTGTCTTGCATGTTCTGATTGCAGCTCCTAGAAGGAAATATTCAGAAACAAAAGATTAGAGCCAAATTCTTTAACCTGCTGTTCACAGTAATCCTGCTAATTTTGTATTCTTACAACATGCCTGAATATGTCTGTGTGAGCATAACGCAACTGTATTTTAAACTTAAAGGCCAGCCCAACTAAGACAGGGGGCCTGCATACATAGGTTCCATGCACAGATTCATTTCTCCATAAAAGGAAATCCACTACTCCACTGTAAGGAAATACTAGCACAAACCAATTTGAGAAATAACCTTTACATATCAGGATATTATGTCTTGCCTAGTATAATTTACTACATAAATATTTAACTGCTAGGGAAACTTCCAATATTGATCCTAAAGGCTCAAAGATCTCCTACACATGCAAGATTTATTTATACTATCCCAATCATATTTAACTCATTAAAAGGTATATTTGAAAATAAACAGGAAGATGGCGAAAATTATATAATACAGATATAGACTGCCCCTAACAGATACCTCCTGTAATAACAAAAATGGTCACTCATTTCATGCAATTTAGAACTTCTCTGCAATCTGTAACAAAAATGTCATATAAAGCACACTGCAATAACCTAGCTGCAAGATAATAATGATGCAATCATCATTAAATTCAATGTCCAAAAAAGGTTGTTTCCTTCTGTTCAAGCAAACAATAAAGTACATTCAGTTGTCACCCAAACTTCCAGAAGCAGCTAAAATAATAGCCAAGTTATCAGCTTATACCACCTCTACACTAATTTGTCAGGGCTCACAAGAACATCAGTGTTTTCTAGATCAAGTTCTAATAATCCTGCTCTGATCCAGGCCCTAAACTATACAGGACAATGTTAATCCAAACAAACAAAACAATCGTATCTAAAAGGATGGACAACAACATCCAACTCATGTACATACTGAAAATGCCAGGGACCATACTACCTTTCCATACTAAAGGTCTTGCTCATTATATGATGAGCAAAAGAGCTTACTGTATTCCAAACAACAGTATCTTTGCAGCAGTAAACATAAAAACACAACACATATTTATCATTTTGCTCTAAGTTAAAAGATGCTTCTCGCTAGTAATCTATTTTCTTCTGCACTAGACTGCAGTTTGTGCCTGAGATAGCTGACAGTAAGTAATATCAAAGTCAGGACACAGTTTCTTCCTTGAAAATAACATCAAGGTATATTGCAGCCTTAAAAGACTGTATCAACCTCTAGTACTTCAATTAACAATACAGACTTCAGGCCCCATGTAATTAGACCTATTTTTTTCTAGAATCTGCTCCATATCTACTTTTATCCCAGACAATAATTATAGATATTATCAAAGCATATCTACCAATCCTTACTCTTAAATTGTATGTCCAAAATTATTTTGTAGCAAAGATCAGCTTTAGAAGTACATCATCTATTTTTCTTCAGGCATACGAGGCAGAAAACTAAAAGAAAAGTAACATCATGAGGTGAGCACTGCACATTACTGAATTCAGTACAATTACCTACACAAGTTTGCAAATTCATTTCTCCTGAAAAATAATGTGTTTTTCTCCTACAGTCTTCTTCCTCCATCCTTTATAATTGTTGTTTTCCTTTATTTTCTTCTAATGCAATAATCAATAGCATAATGTCAGAATTGCAGATTTTTGTTTAGCACAAAGTCCAGTTCTAGGAGTGAATGCCTTTATGGCCTGATACCTAGAGGGGGCTTCAGCAACATCTCAGAAAAGCAGATTTGTCTCCTGCAAAGTTAGCTGCATTAAAACTAAACTTCCAACATAAATGTAGTAGCATGCATGACAATCAGCATGGGCGGGCAGCCAGGGGGCAAGTAGTAAGACAACCTCTATATTACTAAAAGAAGTGTTAAAAGATTTAGTAATTTTCCATGAGAGGCTATATGATTAAAAACAACTGGTTATATTAAGGATGTAATATTAAGGATCCAACCTTCCATTGCGATTATTTTTGCTATTATATTCCTATGAGAGAAGGAGACTCTCAATCCAGTTTAGTAACAATCAGTAAAAAATGTAGATCAGTAAAAGGATTAATTTCATAAACAGTATAGGATCAAGTTAAAACAAATTAATATACAGTGCTTAGACAATTASTATGAAGAAATAAAAGTTCATCACAACTTTCAGGATTAGTAGATAATCASTATCTGATAATGATTATCATTACAAGCAAAAGCTCAAAATTTGTAATAGCATTAGTATACTGTTAGAGATAAAACTGAATTTCTATTCTACTTTGAAAAATGGTTAATAACTGACCTGAAGAAACTGGGTGAACTCTGAATAGTTAAGATGCTTCTTCCTGTGATGTCCAAAATGCAGTCGAATGAATTCACAGTCCCAGTTAAAGGGGATTTGCAGATGAATAATAGTTTGTTCAAATATTTCTTTGACATTCGCTATGGAGGAGGGAAAAACAAGAAGTGAGCTTTGTGGAACACTAATTCAACAAACGTTCCAGGCAGGATGCAGACAAATGAAGCTTTAAGCAGCTGCTTAAGAAGTGTTTTAGTTTTGTTAAAATAATTGCTAACTGAACTTTCACAGACCTGTACAAGAACATATTTGCTACAAAGCACAATACTTTCTGCATTGCTACGTAAGACCTTGGAGCATTTGGTTTAGCTCTAATTAAGAAACAATTTCGCTTGAACATGACAAATAGGAGTTATTTTGCATTCTGTTATAAAAATCAATAGTGGTTCTCTGTCTCTGGCAGGAGTCAAATTAAGCCCCTTATCAAGAGCACGAATACCTACATTACAATCTCATGCAATAATTGTCATACTAAGTATGGTTTGATTGAAACTTGATTATTACTATCACACTGTCTGAATATGTCTGCTGAAGATAGGTATAAGAAACGCCATCTAAAACATATCATTAACTCAGCAGAAAGCACCTTATTAAAAGCTTTTGATAAGGCCCTAGCACCAAAATCCTATAAAACATAATTGGTAGTCTCAGTTATTAAAATGTTTTAAGATAAGTGAAGATTGAGATGTCCTCTTTTAAATGAAGTAAAGAAAAACCCTGTCATTTCAGAATATAGAATTCTCTGTATGTATACACTGCAATTGAAATCTCAAATGTATAAAGCATTATCTGAAGTCAGTCAAAGCCTTATTTTTGGGGGGGGGCACACTTTATTCATGTATAACATTGCCCCTCTGTAAAACAAGCCCATTTTTCTGTGCTGATTATCTGAACAAATACTAACGGGACATCTAGCCAAACCACATGAACACTTTCCACTATTTACCTCCAATTATCAAAACTGATTTAAACTTTTAAACAACTAATCTAAAACCTGCCAACATAAAAATAAAGGTGATACGGAGAAGTTTACATTCTTTTAATACTCACTATGGACTGTCTACTTGAAGCAGATGAGTTGCTTTCTCTGTGTTAAATGACTTGATTAATTAATCCTCACAAAAGTCTATAGCAATTCTGGTACTATATTATAAAATTCGGTGAGGAAAGGATTACAAATTCTTAGAAGAAATCCATTTCACATTGGGAATATACGATGTGGGATTCCTTGGCTACATTACCTGCTTCACAGAAGATTTGAGGTTACATATATAGAGGGAAGACTATGCAGGTGAGTAACTTAACTGTAACTTAGTCCTCACTTAAAAGTCAAATATAGACAATAGTGAAAGAACTGCAATTTAAACCATTGTTTCCACTGCAAGAGAGGCTAGAAGGAGGTTTTCAAGTAAACGGGAAGCCTAAAAAACCTAAACTGTTTACTTGTAATTGTCTCCTCTTCGCTGTTAACATTGATACTTCCCATGTTCTGAGCACTAAGAAAATGAAAAAGATAAATTAGCTGATACTTAGCGTTAAACTATTTTATTTCACAAAAATTCCTTTGACAACTTTGTCTTGTAGCACATTTTTCCACCCTTGATAGAGGCTAAGGAACCAGAAAAGGTAAATTTAAACCTAAATACAAAGGATTCCCTGCAGTTTCTGACCAAGCTACCTCGAATCTTGATAACTACAAACAGATGAAAGCAGCCTACCGCTGAACTTTCAAAACAGCACTAAACTGTCAAAAGGAAGAGAAGATAGGCCTGCACAGTTGGATCTACTGGCTTGACTACTAACACACGAACCAAGTGGAAACTAGTGGCTGCTTCCACACCTGCAAAATGACTTCTGTAAAGCATTGATTTCATCTAATGAAAACTCAGGCAATAATATGCTGAAGTAGACAGGATATCACAATTGTTTTCAACCACTGCCAATATTTGCTTCAGAATGTTAGATTCTAAAAGTCTCACTTTTTTTTCTTATGATTTTTTTTTCCAAATTAAGATCTGCTCCTAAAGTGCTCAATAGTACTATCTTTCTTACATTTTTAACAAGACTTAAACCATCGACCCTTTCTTAACTCTCATTCAAGCACTTCATTGAATACTACTTACAACCGAGAATTAGTTTTCCACACTATTGATTTTCCTTCTTACAGAACGCACTTACAGCAAGTCAACATGTCACAAATCAATATATTTCAGCACATAAAAATAATACCGGCACATGAATAAATAAATCTATATATGTCTATAAAATATTTAACATAATTCTATATCATAAATATACATTGCACTTGAAGAGCGCTGTATGTGGCTGAATAGGTTTAAAGATGCTATCCAAATTATCCTGTTGCTTCTCTGAAATTTCAGACACCTTAAACATTTTTCTTCTGTAAGATAATTAGGCAATCACTGACAGAGTATTCTCAAACATCCTCAGATAAGTACTAGAAATTGCTACTCCTATCACAGAGTAGCAATAATTTCTTCACAATATATCAAGAATACCATTTTTAATCCAATTTTGTTGGCTTTCTCCTTATATCAAAGGAAATAGCCATCACCACAACCAACAACTCGGTGATGAGAAAAGCTGCAAGGGGACAACCACATTTCAGAGATTATACATAATGTGCTTATCACCTGCACTTTCACCACACTGAACTATGAGCAAATGCCTTATTTTTAATTTATTTTTTCCACAGTGCAAGCAAAGAACTGACAACACAGAAAATAGGCAACATTAAGGTACCTTAATGTTATGCTCCTTTATTTTTTTACGAGTCAAAAACAAGTAATACTGCCAAATTAAGATGAACTACGTGTAGTTCGATTTCCAACAGTTATTCTGCAGGTGGCAAACAGTAAATTTTTAAATCATTTATTTTAGTATGACTTTTTACAGAATGCATTCATTGTCCCTCTAATACATATTACTCATTTATTAATGCCCTTTCTTACTCTTTGCTCACCTTTCTGCAGTGGAATTCTTTCCTATCAAGCTGGCACTTTCTTTCCAGGCTTACAGCAATTCATTTTCTTCTCTGATAGGCATACAAGTCAGCAGCCTGATGACATACTCAACTTACCATCAGCCTCAGCAACAATACGTTACTACTCTAGTGCACTAGCACATTACCTCCAAGATGACACACATTCTCTCCAGATAGCTTCAGAATTTCCCCACCCCGTCATTTTAAACAAATTATAGCTGCCCAGAGCAGCTACTTGCAGGCATCATACACAGGACTCTGGATCAGCCTCCATCAAACACTGTTACCTATGAGGCTCACAGAAATAATGCAAAAACAGTTTTTAGGCAACACTGAATTTCAGAGGAGGAAGAAGATTTCATAAGTTAAAAACACTGAGATCTTCTATTGATGAGTTTGAGATAAAGACTCCAGTAGAACACCAGCACATTTGAGCAATGCTTTACCCCTGCAGAACAGCTGTGTACAATGACAGCACAACTATCAAAGCCATTTGTTCAATGGCACTGTTTGTTATTTGTCTACTCAGTCATCTATGGTCCTGTCTGCATACATTGCAGTTGTATGTACCTAATGCATTTTAATGTATTCTGTGCTATAGATTTTTCACTACATCTGCAAATATATTTTTTATATATGTATCAGAAAATGGCTTTCTATGAGGTCTCTGCAAGAACACTTGGAAAAATGCCTTGAAATTCTACATTCCAATTAAAAGTGACACAGTCCAGATCATCGTATGGTTTGTCCAAAGAATAAAATATAGAGAATTCTTTCGTTTCCAGGTAGATACCTACTTCAAGAGAAGCACCAAGTATAGTCACAGGTTTCACCTTTTCTCCATAGCGAGAATTCTCTGCTTCAGCATTGAAACAGAGCAAGTAGCTTGTGCAAATTTAACATGCAGATTTACTTTAATCTGAATTCAAAACAAAAGATCTTTAAAGAACCGTAATTAAAAAAAAAAATCCTTAGTGTAATAGCATTAATTTTATGAATTGTTTCTAAATATTTCATTCATGTTAAGGAGTTTGCACTCGGTGATCAGAAGAGTAGAGTGGTTGCCAGTCTTCTCTGGCTGTAGACAATGACGCAGAACAAGAAAGATAATGACAGCAAAGAAAAATCATCTATCTTTATCAGCTTGAGCTATATCTTTTTAATATCTTACAGCTAATGCTGTACTGTAAGGGCTCATCAGGAAAATATTTTCCATTAAATACTCATCTAGCACTTATGAACACATTTGATCTGGAAAACAAATGCTTTCTTTCCTATTTCTCCATGATTTAAAAAGTGACTTAATCTACACTGTTACTCATATCAAGGTGTTATTAAAACAGTCATGTTCTTGCTTTTTTTTCTGTAAGCTGACAGTAAGTGCAGTGCAGCTGAAGCATACAGACCATGCCAAACAAATTGTGTAACCACAGTGCTCAGACACAGTAGTGGCAACTCAGCCACTATAACAGTGGATAGGCTATGCACGTATTGCTGCATACTATCTGCACATGTGCCGTACTCATTCAATAAGGATTTAGGGATGTCCAAAACTCCTGGAAAGTGTCCCAAAGTAATAAGAAAGTAGATGACACACTAAGGTGACAAAGAACAGCACACAAAAGGTTTCCTATTTCAACAATTCTAATTAATAATATAACACAAAGATACTGATTAGCGTAGCACAGAGGATACATAATTCGACCAAATGGTTTCTAAAGAGTCATAAACTATTTGCCCCTTTCCATTTCCCAGTGTGTAGGATATGACCTTTTCTGTTATACAATTCAATCAACAGTTTTCTCCCTAGAGACAAGAAGGCCAAAGTTTTACAGAGATCAGTTGTAGACCAGGGGTAAAGGAGACTGCAAGAAGATAGAGAGGCTGTGTATGGTCTAGGTCCGTGACAGTAAATAAATTCTAAAAAAGAGAAGGTGTGAATCTGAGTGAAGCAACTTGCATTCAAAAACACAGAACACACAGCTAGGCCTTTCAAAAGGGGGAAATAAAAAGAAGAAGGTGGTCAACAAATATACTTAACTCTCTCTGGGTAAGTGAAAAATCCAAGTAGATCTGGATGCTTTTGAAAATGCCAGAGGTCATACCCAAATGGTTTGGGGAAATAGCCAACTTGCATGCAGGAACATTGCTTATCACGGGACCAAGAGCCAGCACAGCTTTCTTCCAACGTTTTGATTTGAGCTCAGCATAAAACACCAGCAAGACCAATGCTGGGTTCTAGTTACTGCCCTAAAAGACCCAGCTTGATTCTGTGCTTCACTCTTCAGCAACCCCAGTTCCTGATGCACAGTGCAGAAAAAACTAAACAAATCCATCTCAATTCTGTCAGGAAATCCTGGTTTGAGTTGGCTTTGGAATCAATATAATCATATAGCATCACATATGAGCCAGAAAAGCTTGGAAGGCTTATGTTTGCTCCCAAAACTAACAAGGTTTATTTGCAAATTGGATACATTATCTTCTGAAGTAGAACTGACTCGTCTAATAAAAATTTTCACCCTGCTTGGCTAAATTTATTCTATTTCAGTATACCTCTAATAATTTCTTAAGATTTAAAATATTTACGACAAATAGATAGAAATATATACAGTATGCTGAATTTTATAATATAAAACTAATAACTTACTCTATTTTAGTTTGAGAGGCAAATTAGTTTAATTATTCATACCCTAGCTTGGAGTGCAGACACTATGAACCTAAGAGACCTGGTCTTCCCTTTCTTACGAATAACCATTCATAAAGGTTCTTTAAAGAAAATCAGCATCCCAAGTATCACATTTCACCTAAATGACTACCTTCCTCTAAAGATTCTGTACTCTCCTAGCCTCCTTTTAATTTTCCTGTTTTCACAAAAAACTAAACTCTGTGTCTTTCTGTTTATATAGTGTGAAAATGAAAGAGTGCATGGCTCATTTGAAAAACAGCCTCTGTAGTCCACAAGATTGATGTGGAAATTGACTGTAGAGTACTGAATATGTCATATATCATCACTCTTTTTCACCCCACAGATATGACCATTAATTTGTATAATGTCCCTATATTTTTTTAGAAAAAAAAATCCTATTTTACAATTAAGCAAAAAGAAAACAAAACACATACAAACAAACAAAAAACAGCAATAAAAATGAGGGAAACCGTACAACAAAATATGTATTCAATTTGACATGTTACAAAATATATATTCAATATAGTAGGAAACGCAACAGAAATTAATTGTAAAAACAACAATCAGTAAAGCTTCTCTGAACAGTTTCCTATTTAAGATTTATCAGCTTTATAAAAAATACAATTTTTGTTATAAAAAATTCACAGAAAGATACTGGCAAATATGTATAATTTTATGTTTTAAGTTTCTCATGTCTTATTCTTTTAGCTTTTAAAAACAATGACCTGATCATCAATAATGATGCTTTGCCTGGGGAAAAAAAAAAAAARTGTGCAATCTGAAATTACTTTTCATTTATGGAACCAGCTATTTCAAGTTGTGCTCATATAAGCTACCCAATGTATATCTCCATTCCTTCTGACTTTATTAAACACATCATCATCATTAAGACAGTGATCATAATAGTTTGTCTGCTTCCTAATGACTGCATTTATTGACTTCATCGCTATATATATTCTAAGAATTTCTATTTTCTTTAGAAAAGATTGAGTCTCCAAATTCCTTAGTATTTGACCCTTTAGTTATGTAATTTATCATAATTCAAGTTATTCTGTTTACATAAAAAGACCCCCTGAGTGATTTGTTTAATTTTTTTTCCAAAAACAGTTGAAAAGAATTAAGAAAAATCAAGTAGTTCAAAGAATAAGTGGTTACAAATCCAAGCACAGTTTGCATTTTCTTTATTGAGAGATTTTTTCTTTCGGATAGAAATAACATGTAATTCTCATTCTGCTCATTAAAGTTCTTAGCATTGATTTACCTAATTTTCATTAACATAGAAAGTTTTAAAAATAAAAGCTAACGCTCTTCAAATTACAAAGTTAATAGTTATTTAGCAACATTATAAAGTGGTATTGTTAACTTAAAGATTTTTGCCCAATTATTAATTTATATTATTAAGAAAAATAAATAAATAAACCCCTTAAGGGCTCTAATTACGTCCTTACATTTCAAATACAAGATCAAATTGGAAATTACATTTGTAACATTAATGTAAATCTTACTCCTCAAGAACAGTAACATTTAGCTTAGAATTCTAAAGATTAGACCTTCTTCATTCCTATTTCCAGCTCCTACTAAATCTAATGACAATTCTCCAAATATGTGGAGATCCAGAATGTGATTTAAAAATCCCTTAACAAAGGAGCTCTTTGACCACAGTATAAATAATTTTGTTTTGGATGACATTGAAGAAAGTACTACCAAACAAAATAGTAAGAAATACTTCAAAAATGAGGAAAAAAAAAGTGATCAAGGAAGACAGAGTAAAGTATCTTTCATTTACGTGTATTTCTCAAGTTGTGTGTTAGGTATCACTTGGGAGAAAAAAAAATAGGCTTTACTTATACAAATTCTTTTAGGAAATCAGTGCTTTACTGCACAGTAAGCATTTCTAGTTGTGATGAACCACTAAACCATTCTTACAGTCTATACTATTATTATTTACTTTCTTAAAGGGGTTTTCTTTAGATATTCTTACCAAATGTTACTTCTCCATTGCCATTCTTGTCAAACAACTGAAAAGCAACAATGAATATTGCATCTGGCGTACATAAAACTGATTCAAATGCCAAAAATTCTTGATAGGAAATCAATCTACAAAGCAAAAATAAAGAAGTTGTTATAATATCAAACATTACTTATMATACCACTGATATTTTGTGCTTGATGCTCTAGAAAACTTTATGATCCGGTTATTAAACACAATTTCAATATAAAATTGAAATTATTTAAAAATTTATACTAGAGATGAAAAGAGAGGTATTTGAATATCATCATTTATTGTCTGGCAATTATAAATCTAAGCAGACAGCATTTAAAAGTTAAAGTATCTATTAAAAAAAAATACCAGTATGAAATTCAGAGCATGAAATTTGTCAGTATATACATATATATAATATATATAACTACTGAAAAAGTTAGATTTTAGTGTGTATACACACATACATCTATAATGTACTTTTAAAATATAACATGAACTATAAAGTTATGTATTTGAGAACTTAAATAAATAAATAAAAGGATGTTGAGACTGCAATGCTGTTTCCAGCAGAGATGAGGAAGCAGAAGTATCACCAAATAGGGCTCTAATGACATCTCTGGAATGCTGCACACAAATCAAGGTTCTTGCACGGAAAAAGATAAACCCAAACTGAATGGATACAGAGACAGATTCCTAAGAGCAGGAATATCCCCAGTGCTCCTCCATTATCTGAGCAAAGAAAGCAGGAGCTAGACTAAACGCCATAATGGGTCCCATCCAATCGAACCCACTGTGTTACAGTCTCTGTAACAATACCAAATCACTCAGCTGTCACTTTACATGTAACATCCCAATGCTTTTTAAAACTTTATTTTCTCTTATTTCTTCCCTTCTCTTACAGCTTATTTTGAATGGTTTTGAAGAGTGTGTTTATAATACTACACCTCTTTGCCATATTTCTCAACAACTCTGCTTTAAGAATTAACGTACAGCACTGCTGTGATACTATTCTGCAAAACACAGGTCTTTCTTCAGGACCAGCATACGAAACATAGATCCTTCTCCAGGATCAGCTTAAGAACACAGTTCCAAATTCTGGAAACTGCCTTGTGATGAGTCAAGTAGCCAAAAGCAAGCTGTTAAAATGAAGAATTCTGAATGACCACTGTTATGTTTTGAAAGCATGATTGGAAAAAAAAGCCTTCAATTTTATAACTAATCTCAAGTTAGGTTTGTTT
This sequence comes from Eudromia elegans, assembly GCA_003342815.1. Taxonomy (NCBI): domain Eukaryota; kingdom Metazoa; phylum Chordata; class Aves; order Tinamiformes; family Tinamidae; genus Eudromia; species Eudromia elegans. Next base: position 5,368,252 of record PTEX01000034.1, on the reverse strand, counting down.
AATTGGTTAGCTGGCTTTGGCACATATGTGTATTCAGAGAGGATATGTAGCCTAATCCTAAATCTGAAAATAGTGCCTGAAGTCTGATAACACAGGAATTCTTTGAGTGTTTTACTTAGAGCATCAGTCAAATCACTCTGCATTAAATGGTTATCAAATAAAACAATTTAGGCCAAATTCTGATTTAGACTTCATCAYTGTAATTCCTGAGAACATTTGCCTTTGTAATAGTGAAGAAGTAACACTCTGAAAGTGAAGAACCATCTGCTATAAGAATCACCTTACAGAACTCCACCAAAGCAATTTAGTCTTGTACGACAGTAATAGAAGAATGCAGTAGCATTCTGGAAAAGTTACATCAAAGTACGGACAGAATAATTAAAGAAAAAAAAACAAAAACAAAAACAAAANAAAAAAAAAAAAAAAAAAAAAAAAAAAAAAAAAAAAAAAAAAAAAAAAAAAAAAAAAAAAAAAAAAAAAAAAAAAAAAAAAAAAAAAAAAAAGGAGGAGTAAGTGAGCTTAACAGAAAATAGCAAAAGATCCAAGAATTAAATTTCTTAATAGAACCTAGAGCTTCTCAATGAGTTGTTGTGGATTTCCATTTGATGTACAAACCCCTGGGTTAAAATTGAGTAATAATGCCTCCTCAAGCTTTAGAAAATAACTTAAAACTCCTTCGAAAGATGTAATGTATTATTAGAATTTGATGAAAGACCACAATAATTATTCATGCTATAGATTAAACTCTCTGTATAAATAATATAGTTATCAGAGTCTGGATTTTGTTATACTGCAGCTCACTACAAGATCTAGGAAGAATAAGCTTCCAGATATGAATAACAAATGATGATTATTGGGGCATAACAAATCGTCCACATGAAATACTGATTAGAGATTAACATAGATTAAAACACTTAAGAAAATGCACTTCAGGCAAGTATCAGCAAGTTTTTCAGACAGATAAATGTTTTGTACTGCAGATCATATGATTTCCCATTATTTCATTCTTCCCATACACTAGTAGACAAAGTGTACTTACCCATAACAGATTAAAAATAAAACAAACAAAAAAACTTATAATCACAGAGAAAGCAATAAAAAAGTGATGTCTCAGTGTCAACTTCTGTTGAAAGCAATAAAACAAATTATTGATTTGTTATTAAGATCCTTTCATAAAACATTTTCCGAAATAATGCACACTTAAAAATGTAACAGTTTCAGACAGACAAGATATTCAACATGCTTTACTAGTCATCAATTAGACTCTTATTTCAACAGATACATACAGAATAGCACTTTCAATCTTTAACAGTACAGCAAACTACAGCCATGTAACATAAACAGCAACACAGTTTTTTTGGAATTGTCAAGTTTATATATCAATGTCTTGAAAATATAAATGTGATTATTTATCTATTTATAGACACAGATATAAAAATCTGACTATATATATCTCAAACATATTATGAAGACTGCTACAACTTCATTTTTTAAAGAGCAATCATGTGACATTACAACAAACAGGAGGTTCTGTATTTGCTATTTCATATATAACATACAACACATGTAATTTTTATTTGTAAAGTGCAAATATTGTACAAACTTCCCAGAATACTATGCAAACCAAAAAACCCCTCCAAAACATAAGAATGAAAATAGAAACATTCATGTCAGATTTGTTTATCTTAACATATATTGCATCCCATTTTATTACATCCTTCTACCTCCTCCCTACAAAATAYCCACTCTCCTTTGCGTTCTTGACTTCTGCTCTCACACATCTTAATCTTTCCACTTTAACAACATTCATGCTTCCTGCTACAATCTGAGTCTGAGGTTGGAAGCCTACATACAGAGAAAAGTAGGAAAAGCTCCTTTGAAGATGAGTGGGTTAAAGGGTATAATCTTAGCAGAGTGGACATTCTGTAAATTTTTTTCAGAGGGCCATCTAAAACCAAGTAACACTATCTAGAATCAGTGCTGGAAAAGCATTACATAGTGTGACCTCACTTTGATTAGAAAAACACTTTCTGCCTTTATATCATCACTAGTATCTCCTTAACAGCCAGCACTTTTTTTAAAGTCCTCAGTGCTTTGATTCGTATTTCGTACTATTGGAAGAAGACACCTTTTCCATATTTCTATGTTCCATTAGAGATACTAAAGTCTATGACTGTGGACCTAAGTCTGTGATGGCCTTTCCCAGGGCAGTAATACTATATTAAAAATATTTGCAATTCAATCTACTTTGCATGTAAAATAATTGTCAAACCTCTTTTAAAATAATTAAAAAAAAAAAAAAACCACCTTTAAACACTTCACTGTTATATATCATATTTTCCCTTATTCCGAAAGTATAGTTTGTTGTACTTGGGAAAAATCTCATTACTCAAGAAGGTTTAAGCATAATCAAATTAGCAATGTATTTTAGAAAACAGAAGAATCAGAAAAACACAAATTTAGCAATATACTACAGATTTCTAATGGAAAGTAAAATTCTCACCCATCCTTTGTTTGATCTGCCACTCCAGCCAACAGCTGTACTGTTTTAGGATTATAACGTGGATCCGTATACAGCCCCAAGTATTTCTGTACAAAATCTTCTGGGGTCATGTAATGCTCACCATCTTTCTCAACACTGGCATACTAGAGTAAAAAAGCAATTAAAAAAAAAAAAAAGCCATTTAGGTACAAATTATCAGTGATTACCAAAACTGTATCTTTACTGGAAATTATTTGAAACTGTGGACAAATGTCTGCTCTGAAATTAAAGGGTTTGATTAAACCAACAGTGCTAGTATACCAGTTGCTTAACAGCACCAACTAAGTTATCCCTGCAGAACAGAGGTGTTTATATAAAGACTAAACACTAATATCTTAAAAAAAAATGTATTTTCCAAAATTCTTGGTTATTTGCACAAACTTATAAAAATTACAGACATGCTATACCTTTCCATTTCCTAAATTGTAAAACCATGGCACATAAATATTTTCCAAACTGCAATTACAAGAGTGAGCAGGAACAATTGTTCAAAAGACGCCTGATACTAGTAATTGTGGGACAGTATTTCTCTTTTCATAAAAAAAGATCTGATTTAATTTTGTTATAAAAGTAATGGTTTTGCCATTTTCATTTAAGTAATTTAAGTGAAAAAAAAMCATAAAAATATTTGGGTCAACTAAACCGCTTTGATTTGATATTGAGCTTTGATTTGATTTTGAGTTTTAACAACAACAAAATAAATGTTCACATCTGAATTCTAAGCAAATTTTAGATTAGGTAATTTAAATAATATTAATACAACCCACTAAAAATAAAACAGCCAAGCATGTCTTCAACTAGGACCATGAAGCAGGAGCAGAAAGCATCACGCGTTCCTTTTGCAAATCAACCCTACTACAGTAGGGTTATCAAGCACAGGACACTATTCAGCCATACCTGCAGATAACGAGCACCACCATCCTGCTCCTTACGTGTTTGGGAACACAAGCGGATGACTTACTCTCTTGCTTCCCACAACATCATTGAATGGCAAGCAGCATTGAAACCATCGTGTACAAAATGAATACAGGGAAAATGTACCATGGAAGTTTAGATCCTGTTCCAGGATGGTAGTGCAGTAGCAGAAAAGGTCTTGTATTCATTTATGACATGACAATGACCTTAGAAATAAAACCTAAGTTTACTGATTGCAAAGTTAAACTATAATTGCACTCTGGAAAATAAGAAAAATCTCAAGAGATTTCTAGTTTGCTAAACTACTGTAAGCCAATAGTTGAGTATTTGGCTACTGAGTTCATTTCTCAACATTTTCACTCTAGAAACCATAAGCAAGTTTATTTAATATCTTTAAAATCCATCTCTAATGTTCACTGTATACTGCATAGGCTATTTGTACACACAAATGAATTAGGTGCAAATCTTCAAATATTTATGTAAACCTGGGTTCCTTCTGAGCAAGAGAAGTTATAAAAATTCACATCAGTTTCTTCACAATTTTGATTTTGAAAAACAGTGATTTTAACTCATTTGTAAAAAGGTTACTCACTTTTCTAGATTCTAATTATTAAAAGATGACTACAGAAGAGTTCTCTGCAGAGAAAATAAATATCTAAGAGCAATGCCCCCTGCCTCTCCGAGCCCAGGAGTCTGCAGCGCAACATGTACTGTAGTGAATTTAAATTTCAACTAGTGGCCTTATCTGTAATTTGTAACTCTTCTACAACATACTGTAGTATCTTGACATAACTGACACAGTTTTATGTGAAAGGAATAAAATGGAGACTTATTCTGCCAGGCACTCACAAGAACTAGAATATTATTAACATCCAAACACAAGACCTCTTCAGATATAAAGCTATGCTAAGATAAATTCACGTGTCTCATTCACGTCTTTCAGCTGTATGCAACCCCTCCAATTCAATCAGGACCCAGTTTCAGCATATAGGAGCTTGCCTCAGTATCACAGCCTGTTTTGGGAGCTTTTGCCTTAGGCTCAACATCTCTTCTGCCTCACCGGCCCCTCACATTTCATGTCTTTCCCTCTTTCCTATATGTATATAGTATGTATGCAAGTATGTATGTATATAGTTGCATGCAAGTTTACATAATAAAGTAGATTACTGAACTAAACAGGAACTAAAATAGATTATTTCCACCAAAAGAGGAACACACAGCACTGGGCTGGAATTCTTTAGGTCAGCACATGACAATATAACGAATCTTTGACTTAGGTATCACTGAATCATCTGATAAAGGTCCCCTTTTCAATCATATACATAAGTGATAAAGAAAGATGTTCTACTGAAGCACATGCAATCCGAAGCAAGTTTTGTATGTGAAGGATCACAGGACATGCAGAATACTGAACACATCCTCAAGAATAACAGAATGACACTTGTAGGGCTAACAAAGACCAAATATCTCAGTCTTATTTCTTCAGGCAACAATTTATCTGATTTTATTACGAACAGTGACCTATTTTACAAAAAAAAAAAAAAAAAAAAAAAAAAAAAAA
>PTEX01000034.1:5300197-5363229 GCA_003342815.1 Eudromia elegans | reverse complement strand
CCACACTTCAGAGGAGGAGTTCTGTTAATTTTTTAAAGGTAAGAATACTGACAGATACATTCAACTCCATATGAGAAGGTCATGATATTTTGACAGAGCTTGGCAACATGTCAATAAATTATGGCGTGACAAAGCAGTTAAGTTATCATCTTACAAAATCTGTCCTCAAATGACCTTTTCATCATGCAATGTGAGCATGTACAAAACAGGCAACTATTAACTATACTTTAATTTTTATATAAAATATAATACATCTATTAAATCTGTATTTTCCCCAATCTCAAATTATGCTACTTCATAACATCAAATTATTACTATACATGTACAGGCTGTCTCAGGTAAGCATTTGATGAATTTTCACATATATTGTAAGGATCATCACATAACATGAACATACAAACTACTGCATTTGCACTATACCAAGTTAAGTATCATCATGCTTCTGAAAGTGCTGCATACCTGAGAGGTAGCCTATTTGATGGCATGCACACATAAAACCTCAAAGCCTGCATATCATAATTACTGGATTACATAAAAATAATAGTAAAACATCTTTTCATGACATTTAATCTTAAGATCTTTAATGGTTTAAAATTAAAAAAAAAAAAAACGAAGCTTCAGAAATTATAAGAAAAGGGTAAACACTAAGCACCCATTGAGATGCAAATTACACTGGATGGATAGAGGAGTTCACATACCATATTAGGAAGTACATACGAATAGAAGGAAATTTAAATATTCTCTGTACGCACAAGATGGATGACGAAGAGGCCCAGGGTTCACATCTTCCCTTCTATCTCTTTCCAAGGGAAGCCAAATTTAGGAAGGCATGCATGCCCTTTAGCTGAAGCACACACAACAAGCTTGCACACTCACCAAGGAGCACGGTATATCTGACCCATGACACGTGCAACGTTGACAATATTTTGTAACACSGTTCTCTGCAACTTAGTTCCAGAAAGAGTAGGTTCTCTTTTGATATTTTCTTAATGTTAGTAACAAAATATATTTGCTACCTATTGAATCAAGAACATGATTTCAAAGTTTACTAGAATCAAATACAATCCAAAACAAATACAAAGCCTCTTTCTATGCAGGACATGTCTGTACTGCTTGTATTCTTTTTTATATATGTAGATATTTATTTATTTATCGCAATCTCAGATATCCATGGGACAGCAGGAGAACAACTGTATTTTTGAAATCTCAGAGCACAAAAAAAAAGGCAATTTGAATGCTTGTTTTAAAATAACAAGATGGACAGATGGACAGAAAGTAAATCAAAAAGATCTTAACAGTAAACTGTATGAGTTTTTTTCAGGTCAACATGTATGTTGTTATATAGACAATGTAAAAGCTTCAGTCACACAGTATTCCTCCTCTCTACTTTTTCTTGTATGATCAAAATCAAGGGTTTCAAATAATTTACTTATTTCCAGAAGTAAACACTTCTACTGCCACGTACGCCCAAAGTCAAGAACCATATGAAATCCACATTTCCAAACTGAGTGAAATACCTTGAAATCCACATTGCAGGTTTTTTTAATCAAAAAGGAAGTAGTACAAGTATTTTACAAATTACCTGGAAAAGTGCTGTGTGATGTTCCAGAATAACACCGTTAATACATGTTTTTCATACTTTAATGTTGCTTTTTTGATTTAAAAACTCTACTGTATTCCCTATTTAGCAGTTAAATGGCAAATCAACAATGAATGAATCTATGAAGGAAAGAATATTACTAGAAATTAAAAGGTAGACTTTCATGGTATGATTCCAACACACAAGTGATTCTAGTAGAGTAATCAATCATGAAAAAAAAAATCATGATTGAGATGTAACTTACCTCTCTCAGGCAAAAAGGATTTGTCTACTGATTACATGTGATAACTTTTAAACAATAACTTAGGACCAAAAGTCATCTGCCAAGGATGGCACAACAAATTTTCTCATGTAGGATATTAGCCCTAAAACTTCATTTTATTTTTTTCCTTTCCCTCACTGTAAAACTTCTTAAATACACTAAGTAATGCTCAACTTAAAGGGAAATGGAGAAAAAAACATATTTAAATGGTGGAATATCAGTAGTCCAATACAGACCTAAAATCATAGTTTTAGTTCTTATCTCATCAGCATGTTAAAAATTTTATTATCAAATTTTGAGGACCGACTGGGTTTTCCTTTTAGAAAGTGCTTCACTCTAGCTGAGTAGAAAAAGTTTCATGTTGCTTATATACATTAATTCTAACAGTCTGATAAGGATAATATCTATACTACTCCTATTATGAAACTCATCACCCTTAATAAATTAATCATAAATTCTAAAATAATTCCTAGTAATTCATACATTTGTAAGTATAAAAATCCCCAAAATAGAAAATACAGTCATGTAAGAAGATTTGAAACATTGTGAAGGGTATTTTAAAAATGTTATGACTTAGCTATGGCACTAATTACTTTCTTTATAGAAAACTGGAAAATATTTCAGAAATTTATTTCAGATTATAAGTTGGAAATGTTTAATGACAATTTGCGTCAGAAGTAATTTCTCCTCAAGGGCAAAGAAGACATCCCACCTTGCAAAATGAACTTTTAAATGTGCCACAAGCACAACCCACGAACAATGCTGTGACAAACTGCTGGGGGGGAAAAAAAAAAAAAAAAGGCTGCCCAGCAAAATACACAGGACAGGTCTGTTTACCTGCAAAAAAACATTTCGAAGTTCAGCAGGATCAGCCCTCTTAGTTGACTGCACCTGTGAATAAAAGCAAGTTAATGCTTCACTAGTTGATCTACTGACAGAGTTTAGATTAGGGGGGGGGAAAAAAGGCAATCTGCCCTGATAAGGGCAATGAATATCAGGTTTCTTATCTAAGCGATAAGGAGAATCCCAGTCATGACACTCTGCTTTTATCGTTCCGCTCGCACGCAGCACGCGCGCCGGTGACAGCTGTCAAACCGGCGGCACCAGCGGCCGTTACAGTCCGCGCGCCCTGCACTACCGCCGCCTCACAGCAGCAGTTACCGCTCTCGCGCGCGTTAACGGCCGCCTCGGAGTGACCGTTACCGCCCGCGGCGCCTCAGGGGGAGCAGGCTGCGCGGCCCCTGCCCGTGGCGCCCTGCCATCCCCGCCCCAGCCCGGGGCGCTTCTCCTGGCCCCGCGAGGCTCCCTCCCTCCCTCCCGYCGCCAGCCCTCTGCCAGCCGCGGAGGTGGCGGAGCGGCCGCCGGCCTCCTCATGCCACCAGCGACGGAGACGGAGTCACCTTGACCGCCATGCTGCGCCCGGCGAGGAGGAGGCGGAGCCGCCCGGCACCACGCGCCCGCCGCGCCGCCGCGCTAACGGGCGCCGGCCCCGCCCGGCCGCTCCCCGCCCCCGGAGCAGCGCCGAGAGCCGCCCCGAGCAGCCCGGTGGCAGTGGCGGCGTCTCAGCGCCGCGGGGAGCCGCGGCCAGTGCCTCGAAGGGAGCCCGCACTGAAAAGCCTCAGCATGAGGCTTCCCTCGCTGCCCGTGGCAAAGCTGGGTGCTTCTCCTTAGTTAAACACTGGCCTTGAACCACATGGCCGAGACAAGAAATACATGAGAAAAAAAAGAAAAAATAACTATAGCTAAAGGTAGAGCGGAAAAAAGTCTCAGTTTTAAAGTCACCCTCCCAAAGGATGAGCTTCAGCACTGGCGAGAGGGGAACTCTGACAGCGCCCGCGCTCGACGGCGCCACCGAACCCGGCACTCCCCGGCGCTGCGCGCGCCCCGGCAGGTGCGAGGCCATAGCGGACGTTCTGCGCATGTGCGCGCGCAGGCCGGGTCTGCCACGTGGGGGCTGGACCATGCAAATGAAAACAGCGGGGAGGCGGGAGGAAGGGGATGCGGGGTGTGAGGCTGCGCACGCGCGTCGCGCAGTTCTTGGAGCGGCGTCGTGCGCTCCTAGTTCTTGTTCCGGTGGTCGGAAGCGGAAGCGCCTGTGTGTTCTCATTTCCGGCGAGAGGGCGCGCGGGTTGATTCGTTCTGCGCGGTACCTTGGCCACCGCTCGGGAATGGCGGGTGAGTCTTGGGGCGCCACCCGCACCGGCCCTGAGGCTGCTCCAGGCTGCCTGCCCTGGCTCGTGGGGGTGGGAAAGGCCACTCAGCCGGGCCCTGCGGGCCGGCGCCACCTTCGGCGGCGGGGCCGCGCCGTAGCCCAGGCTCGGGCGTCCGCAGAGAGCGCGGGGCCACCGCGCCCCGGACGAGGCCCCTGGCTGTGGTTTGGGGTTTGCTGCGCCGGGGGGCGCTTCCTGCCGTGGGTGCGGGAGGCAGAGCCGCGCAGTGCCACCAGCAGCGGGGTGGGTACTGACGGGGGTGGCTCTTGGCGCTTCCYTCTGGCCCACGGAGCCCGGGCCCTGTGGGACGCACAGAGCACAGCCGAGGAGGTGCCATGTTCTAGGAACTCTTCTCTTAATCCTTCTCGATAACTTTAGAGGGTGTCTTCCTCAAACACTCTCCCTTCATAAAGTGGAAACAGCTAATGGAGCTTTATTTATGGTTATGAAACATAAATTGTTTTTTCCATCCCTGAGCTTGGGAGTTGCCCTCCTGGAGAGGCTCCACAAGTGTTGGGAAAACAAGCAGTAATGCCATACAGCAAATACTGCTTGGCTCAGTATGAGATATATGAGTATACACAACTTTGCTGAGACACTCTAAGGAGATGAGAAAGGAAGTTATTTTAATCATGTGCTTTTTGACCACTGATGAATTACCAAGTTCCCTCCACTCTTTGTCTATTTGATTTTTAAATTTCTGCCTGATTTTGCAAAACACTTTCTTGTCTAAGAAGCATTTTGCTTGAGTCTCCTTAATCGGAGTAAAGGAAATAGCCCTACAAGGAATAATGGAAAAAAATAGAACTTCCAAGAAGGGCAGTAGTTTGCCACGTAAAGACTTAATGTTACAGAAAGTGTTGCATGCCCACACAGCAGTTAGCATGTGGTTTTAGTTTTTTTATTCTGAGAGTGTCTCCCCCAATTATTTTTTCAGGCACCAGAATTCCTTTAACACTAGGTGATGATGGTTTGTGGTTTTGTTTTGTTTTCTTCAAAGCTTTGTGGAGTTCTGAGTCAGTAGAAGATGTTCACCTTCCTGTTCTGGTATAGGTATGCAAGCAGCTAAGTGAATTAAGAYCTATGGATGTGCCTGGGCACGTTTTCAGTAAACGAGTTGCTGCAAAGAAAATCCCAGAAAACTGGGATATCTGTTTAGAGGAAAATGCAGCTGTGAGGCTGTGGGGCACAAGAAGAATGATCCCTCACTTCCCGTTTGCAAAATAAGCCTCTTTTTCTAAGTCCTTGTGAGGAAATAGTCAGGTAGGCTATAAACAGCACTGAGAATCTCTTGTTTTTCTTCTAGGGGCTGGACCAAATACCTGTTCTGTTTCTGTTCTGCTGTTTACTGTGTGTGTTATCTTCATTTTCTAGCCATTTTTTGAACAGTTATGCCTCCATAAGTCATGCTTACTGAAGATGACCTGTGAGTTCTATAAAATGATGTGATTAATATGAGAACAGGTTTGTTTTGCACCTCATGAAAGTAGAAGAAATCCCTTCTTGTGAGATGTGCTTCTTGTAGGTGTCCTTGTAAAGCTCTCTGAAAAAGCATGACACTTGATCGCAGTCCAGTGTAGATGCCAGTGTTCCCAGGGCATGACTCTCCTTGCTGGGATGGCATGGCAGGCACCATGTCATAGTGCCTGTCCAACAGGGTCCAGGCCTCTTCTGAGGCTTCTGGGCACTTCTGCTGTCCAGAGAATAAGATAGTAAGATATCTTAACTAGGATGAGCTGAGTGGTTTTGAAATACTGAAGTGAAAATACATGTTTTTTTATGGAAAACACATGTTGTGTATGAAATATATGATGTTTTATAGGAACCTCTGTTAGACTGAACCGTTAATTTCTAGATGCAACTTTTGAAAGATGTTTTTCACTGCTAATAGTATTAAGTACAGGTAATAGTATTAAATCTTTTGGAAATAACTCCTTTCTGAGAAAAAGGCAGATCATTTTAGTTGATTTCCTATATCTTGTTTCTAGTTCCAGAAAAGTTATTTAGTTAAAATTTAATATTATATATTGGGCCTTTTTGCCTATCTGTTCCATTTTTGTTGTCTCCTCTGTTTTTGAGAATCCTCTAAATATGTTCCTTGAACACTGTTGTCGTGCACAGTTTGTGCGTATCATTAAAACTTTCTTAATATTTCTTTTTCCCAGGCCTTACTGCTATGGAGAAGAAGCTGGCTGAATATAAGTGTAGCACAAATGAAGCAATTCAACTAAAACTAGGTAACATCACTTAAATACTGTGCATTTGATAGTAATGCCTGTATAAACTTATACCTCGGATTCATTCAGGTTTTAATATGGAGCTATTAATGTAAACATTAAAATACAAGGTTCGGATAGCAGTCTTTTCTGAGATTAGTGCAGTTAAGTACAGCTATAGAATTATTATCAAGAAAATATTTTTATCTGAAATTTTAAAAGAATAAAGAAGTTGTGATTCAGCATTCAACATTTGTTTACAATAAACAAACAAAAAATAAAGCAAATGGTCTCAAACCCCTTGAGCTTCAATAGCAACAGTAATGCCTACAACCTTGCACACATGCAACTGATTCAGCATTCAAATGAGTTCCTGTTCTCTGGAGCTACTTGTGCCTTGCTAATGTGGCTGAAATGCCACTTTAATGCATAAACCAAGATTTATATTCCTTCCAATTTTACATCAATAAGTTCTTTTAATTGTGAATAAACAGAATGTGTTTAGGAGTTTGGTACCTTAACTCAGAGGGTGTTTTTTCCCCCCCAAGGCAAAATCCTGTCTTAGTCTCTAATTTTATCCCTCCAATTATAAATCTGTTTTATGATCAAAGAACACATGTCACAGTTACTGTGCAGCAACTACCATTACTCCATTGACATTAATAAAGTTTGGTAAGTTACTTGTTGATAGGTTGTTGTTTGTTAAGTAACTGAGTTTGTGTAGATGCCATGATAGAATTTCTATACTACTACCAAATACATTGTTTAATACTAACCTTGAGGTGGGAGAGTAAAACCAGTTTAAAGAAAAAAATATTTTTATAATATTAATACACCATATTACATTGGCATTTGTAACTACTTTGCACCTGTTCTGATTTGCTAACATGAACATAAGAGCACATTCATTCATTCAGCTTATTCTTCCTTTGACTATTCTGTGAAACCTAACTACAGTGAAGTGCTCTCGCTTCTCCTGCATGTAAGAGAAGAGTGACAGAATGAGCAGACAGTATTGTGTATGTGATGGGACTACTTACGATAGGAGTGTCTAGCTGAGCAATATCCATAGTATTTAAGATAGAGTAAAAGTACCATTCACAGTATATAAAGTTGTATATATCTGCATTGATTTCTCCATTTTGTGCTGTGCCTGTTGTGCTTACTGATTTGAGGAAATAAAATGCATCTAATTTTCAAAGTGTCTTTATTTCTGTTTTATACCAGCTTAACATGCATTGATTCAGAATTGAAGCTTTTTTGGTTCTGTTGTGGAAGAATACATGAGCATCTAGCATGCTATCTCTGGCTTAAACAAGCCTGAGCTTACATTTTACTTGTTCATGCTCACTTTTCCCTTACAGTTCGCTTCCCTGAGGATTTGGAGGATGACAACACAACATTTAATCCAGAGTACAGCCACCAGGTGTTCGGAGATGAGTAAGTTGGGCCATAAATACCCAGAGACCAATTAACAAGTTTGGAGGGGTTGCTTTCTAACTGTTAAAAAATAAAAAACATTGTATTACCAAGCCAATTTAAAATGACATATAAATTCATAAAACTGAAGTATTGCTAAGTTAAAAAGTTACCTTGGTGTTTAACTTGTGGAATTTGGGCCTTTTATCATTCTATGCTACTTATAAGCAGAGAACAAAATGTCTTGTTTTATCAGAATTGCTTAAGTTATTGCGTTCCTGACCTAATTCTAAGATTTAGCAACAATCGTTAATTCTTGCTAGTGATTGAGTAATGTGTGCAGAAATAATTATCTAGCAACTGTGTATCAATTTATTTTTTCCACAACACAACATGGAATTTTTAGTCAATAGAGCATACAAGTGACTGTGAATTTAAATTTCATTTTTCAGCTGTTCTAGCTCATTGCATGTTATGCTAAATTCAGAAGGGGTTTTTTTCCTGAATGCTTATACTTGTAACCAGGTAAATATTGAGGTGATACAAAAGCTGTAGAAAAACTTTGTTCCAGCTTTTTCTTAGTAAACTGACAAGTCAATATTGAACAGTATGGCCATGGTTCATTTAAAATATGTGCATGCACACAGTTTCTTAATTTCTGTCTTCTTTAAAAAGTATTTGAAGCTCTCAAAATAGAATGAGCTACATAATAAAGTTGTAATAAAAAGTCATATCAGTAAATGTAGTTAAATTTCCAGTAATAAGAAAAATCTTTAATCTGTCAGTATAATGAATTAAAACGTTCTTACTCTGATAATTGTGTCCAAGTTTTCAATCAGTAACATATTACTGCAAAAGAAAAGGCTCAGTTTAAAAAAAATTCAAAAGTCTTATTTCTCTGTAAAYAACAATATTCTGTAGTTCTGTTTTCTTTAGAATAAGTTCTTTGAACTTCACAACAGGACAGTGGCTATATTCTGTCAAATCATACATGAATATTAAAAAGCTTTGCTCTTAGGTTTTTTTGCAATCACTTGGTTCTGTTAATTCTTGTAACTGTATAGGTAGAAATTGTACACCAAAGCAGACTTGTTATGACTGTTTATTCACTTGTGCTTTGGGCAGCATAGCTTGCAGCTGTGTAGTACAAAATATAGACTACTAAACTGCAAAGTATGTTTTAATAAATTTAACTTTTTTATTTTAATGTTAATTAGCTTAAGATAGTAAGAAATGAAGTAATAATCAAGTATTAGCTATTTCAGGTCTTCWTTTTAAGAGATGTCCTAATGTATACATATGCTGCCTTCCTCTTTAGAGATTTGTTCTATTCCTCCCATAGAGAAGGAAGATAACTAATAGAAATAGTGTAAGGCTTTATATAGCTATACAGTACCCATTCCATTTGATTCCCTTTTCCTATTAGATTTAGTATGCTTCATCACATGAAAGTTCTGTGATGTATTTTCCTGTTAAACTAGAGTTCTGAATTTGTTTTTTTTCTTTTTTTTCAGTGAAGTTGCCTTTGGTTACAAGGGTCTGAAGATACTGTTGTATTATATTGCTGGTAACCTGACCACGCTTTTCCGCATTGAGTATACATCTAAAGTTAATGAAAAGTTTGACTGTGTGGAGGTAAAGAAAGCCAGACCTATGCTTGAAATATTATTGGGAAGTTTTAAAGGGTAGGGGCAAATATTTTGTATATTTCATTGTATTGTCAAAGTCATCAGCCAAATCTGAGGTGCTAAGGCTGATTCCACACACAAAAAAAAAAAATCAGTCTAGCAAGCCTGCAATTTTCATGTAATCYGGGAGAGAGACTATCAGTGTTTTTCAAAATTGAAGAAAATTCTGTTAGAAAGAAAAGTATGTGGGTAGAATTGGGGTAAGGGTGCATAAGTGTTTTGGTGTAGTTCTTACCTTGGGGTGGTGATGGTAAGGTATTTTACTGTGCCTCTTTAAATAGCAGATATGAAACACAAGATTATTCAGAAGCAAGATTGGACTGGTCCCTAATCATGGCTAGGTATCATGTATGTTTTATATCTCACAGGAGCGCAGAACACAATTACATGCAAGTCATCGTCTGTTCTGTACAACTTTCCCAAGGTTACAGAGCACTTGTAGAAAAGCTTCTCCCCCACTCACCTCCAACTTCTGCCCTCTGTACTTCTATTGGAATATGTTTGTGAGGTAACTCCACAGAAGCTAAGTCAAACAGGCTTCCTGCTAGCTCAGGAAACGGGAGTAAAATATTAATATATTAACCATATTTATAAAACTGCTAAATACTTGTAACAGTACTGAAGGGAAAAATGAATTTTTGGAAATGCGCTGATGCAGTGGCGATGACAACAACAACAACAAGAATCTTACTGTTTTAAGTTTTACTTAGCTACAAGAAATAAAAAGCCGAATTGATTTCTCACCTTCTTTTCCTCCTAAGCCATTGATTTGGCTGTTAATGAATCTTTATAATGCTCTGTTGTGTAAAAGGACTATATATTTACATTAACTTCAAACTACTTCAAACAGCCTGGAAAAAGCTATTCATTAGCTTGAAAAAATAATAAACATCTTTGATTTAAAAATGTATTTAAAGATGCTAATTTCAGACTCATCAGGGCTCATTTAAATATTTTTTTCAAGGAAAGACCAATTTAATTCTAAAGGGGGGGAAAAAAAGTTGGGCAGACTTTGGGTGAATTTGATAGATTCACCCTTCCTTTTTCTCAAGTTTTTTAGACTATGCTTAGTTTAACAAGCTGAGTGCCTGGACATGTCTGAGATGCTTTTGAGACTAGGGCAGCATACCTTACAAGGAAAGGTCATGCTCTTCAGTCTTCAAAAGGTTGTTAGGAGAAAAGGAATAGCTGTTYGCCAAGTGGTGACCATATTTAAAAAACAGAACCATTTCTCAGTCCGGAGTTTCCTAAATATGACTTCAAAATGGAGCTGCAAAGGAATCCACACCATAATGTCTTTTTATTACCATTCTATCTATACTCCATACAAATAACAAAGCCACATGCATTTTTTTGGAGATACAGGGAAGACAAACAAGGTCCATTTTGTTCTAAGCACAATTTGCAACTGTTCTGATCACTCTGAGGCTTCTGCCACTCCCTCTGTTGCATTTACAGTAATGTTCCTCTGATTGCTTAAGGGATTGTGAGAAGAACAAATAACAGTGTCTGTCTGAACTAGCCTTTTCTATACTTCTCCCTAAAATATTGACAGACTTTGACTGAATTGGAAAAATGTGGCTGTTTTATCTTTTGCTTTTCTCAAGCAAATATACAATTATACAAGTATAATTGTAAAAGACTGACCATCCAAGTATGTTGCTCTTATGGAGGTATTTAAACCTTAGAAGGTAAAAAAGATTAGTCATCAGTTTTGTTCTGCGTTTGTATTAGCCATTAACTGCCCCAAAAATATGAACACTTCAGTTATATCCTGAATTTGCAGAGATTGAAACATTAGCTGTCATCACAGCAGGGTGGTAATTCAAATGCATATTGGCATTTGTGCTTCTAAATTAACTATTTGGATGCTGATTTCAGCTCATTTAGAGTAATAATATTAAGATATGACCTGTTTACAGTGCATGACAGTCTTTGTGCTGTGAAGAGATGGTGTTTGGGAGAGGACTTGCTGTGAGGTAACTGTTGCAAGGAAGTCAGTTTTAGTACTCTGGAAAGCTATTCACACCCTAGGAATTTGTGTCTGTTTCCCCCACAAGCACATTCAATATGAGATGATTTTGTTTTCTCAAAGTAAGTTTGTTTTCAATATTGCTGAAGCAGCGGCTACAGTTGCTAGAGAAATTCACTCAAATCTTTTTTTTTTCAAAATCTTCTCAAAAATTAAGTTAAAGATGAGATTCTAAATGTCAGATGCCAGAATTCCAGGCATATTTATGCTTATATTAATATGGTCTCCCTAAGGATAGATCTAAACCACATTAGTGGTTTAGTGGTATTTTTTTAAACCACATTAGTGGTTCAGGATCGGGTCCTGAGCAGAAACATGCTCTTTGTTAGTACCTCATCCATGGAGCTAGAATGGACAGAATTCCTCCCTTGGGTGGAGGTGATCATTTGAAATATATGAAGAGACGTTGCTTTATTCTAATATAAACATGAATGGTCTTGACCTCTGAATTGTCATTGATTGCGGATTGCTGAAGTAACCTCCTTTTATCTAAGTTTCATGGTATGAGGTAAAAAATATTTCACTAACCTGTAAAACAATCTTTGGCATAAATATATTACCTTGCTTTGCAACTGGTCTAAACCTTGTGCTACAGTACAAAAGTTAATCAGGTGAAAGTATAACTTTTATGTTGGGCATACTTTCATTAAGTAGTGCAACTTGATTGCTCAGTTTTCCTCAACTGAAACTAATACGAATAGTTATTTTAGAACTTACATTTTCAAATAATTTCTAGAAGTATTTTAAAATAGTTATACTATGTACCTGCTGTCTCAATATTATAACTGTTTGCTAGTAGTAGTACATGAGTACAGTGACAAAGTGACTTGGGGATCAAAGATGGCAAACAGTATCTGAAAATAATCTGTGGTGTGCTTTTGGGGGGGTTTTTTGTGGTGTTTGGCTTTTTCTTTCATTTCAGCAATGTGTATTCCTTGGCTGTTTCATGTAAATACTTAATAAAGTCTTTCCCATAAAATTTAAATTTTATGTGCTACTTGGTCCAGAGCATAGGAATAGAGATGGCTAAAGCCGTGCCAATTAGTAAGATGAGCACCTCACTTTTGTAAAGGAAACAAACCTCTCTAATACGGAAGGAAAGGCAGCAATTCTGTTTCAGTAATTCCTTAGACCGTGAGTACTTCAGAAAAGTGTTTGGGGAGTGCCTAGTATGTAATGGTTATTTCCATAAAAGAGTATGGGTACATAGAACAAGCTAGTTGTATGTTAGTGATTTTTCCACACTTCTGTTCTCTAGGAATTGCTAACTTAAACCTGGATCAGTTAAACCTGACGTACCTCCCAAATCGATATTTCTGGGGTTATCTATTTAACAAATGGAGTTCTTGATAACTCATAGGAATAATGGATAAAAAGTTTCTTTCATTGCTTAAGTTATGATGGGCTTCACTTTGAGGGAAGTTTCTTTGAAAGGCAGCCGGTAAAAAGAGTTTGTCAACTTAGTACTAAGAATTATCTATTGCTCTGCCTGCTAAGTCTGATCTTGTGATTTCTGTTTTATGGAAAGCAGGATTTTCCCGTGGTGGTCAGTAAGGACTGCACCTTGCATACTTCCCACGTGTGGAACTTTGTCTTCCTTATCACTGGTAGATGAAGAAACTTGCATATGTGAGGAGAGCAAAGTTTTAGATGCACCTTGCATACATTCATAGAATCACAGAATGCTTAAGGTTGGAAGGGACCTCTAGAGATCATCTAGTCCAAATCGCCTGCTCCAGCAGAGACCCCTAGAGCACATGGCACAGAGTGGCATCCTGGGGGGYTTGGAAGATCTCTAAAGAAGGAGATTTCACAGCCTCTKTGTTCCAGGGCTCTGTTACCCTCACAGTGAAGGAATTCTTCCTCACATGGAGATGAGACTTCCTGTGTTTGATCTTATGCCCGTGACCCTTTGTCTTATCACTAGTCACCACTGAGAAGAGTTTGGCGGCCTCTTCCCTACATTCTAGAAGTGATTCTGTGGTTCACCCTTCTGGTTTTTGTGAATGTTAATCAGATCTCCTCTCCGTCTTCTTTTCTCCAGGCTAAACAGGCCCAGTTACTTTAGTCTTTGTATACATGGYAGATGCTCCAGACCCTTAATCATTTTTGTTCCTTGATGCTGGACCCTCTCTAGAAGCTTCATGTCCCTCTTGTACTGGGGAGCCCAGACCTGTACCCAATACTCCAGATGTGACCTCACCAGAGCTGAGTAGATGGGTAGGATCGTCTCCCTTGACGTACTGGCAACTCTCCTGATGCAGGCCAGGATCCCATTGGCCTTCTTGGCCCTCAGGGCACATTCCTGTCTCATGCTTAACTTCTTGTCAAACAGGATTCCCAAATCCCTCTCCAGGGAGCTGCTTTCCAGCAGATCAGCCCCTAATCTGTACTGGTGCCTGGGGTTATTCCTGCCCAAGTGCAGGACTCTGCACTTATCCTTGTTGAACCTCAGGAAGTTTCTTTCTGCCCAACTCTCCAGCCTATCTAGGTCCCCCTGAATGACAGGACAGCCCTCTGGAATGTCAGCCACTCCACCCAGTTTGGTGTGATCTGCAGACTTGTTCAGGGTGCACTCTCTCCTTGTCCAAGTCATTGATGAACAAGTTGAATAGCACTGGGCCCAGCACTGACTGCCTGGGGGACACCACTGGCCACAGGCCTCTAGCTGGACTCAAGTCTTGTTTATCACCACCTTCCGTACTGTGTATTCCATACTTCATTCATTTGGATGTTTTTCCACATAGCCTGAGTTCTTGCAAAGATTAGCAAACTGATGCTTGAAAATCCTTTTTAATTGTAGATTATTTTGTATGTCTTTATTTAATGTATAAAATTAAAACCACTATGGATTCTTAGTTGTGAATTCCTGTAACTTTATCAGCAGTGCAGACTTCAGAACTTTAATGTACTTGAATAGTTGAAAAACAAGATTAATTTTCTGTAATGTTGTTTCCATGTATTTAGCATAATTCATGGGTTTTGCCAAAATACTGCTACTTTTGCATAACCAAACAGAATCATCAAAAGAAGAAATATTCAGGCAATATTGTTTCAGAAAGAACAGAAAAGGGTTCCAATAAATGCATCATCTTTGTTTTGAGAATGAAATGGATGTAAAGACTGTATGCATTTCAATTGGTTCTAACACCAAGTATTGTAGAGCTATATGTTAACTGCTTAATAGCTCTCTACAGATATAAATATAAATGTTGGTAGTAGCAAACCATTAAGAATAAAACTTGTTTGTGCTGAACTACATCCATCTTTCTTTATACTAAAAATGTAACTGAATGATAAAGTACTATTCATTTGCAGGTGCATTGCTTCTACTTAAGGGACTATGGTTGAAAGGACAGGAATTAGTAGCATGTTGTATTAGCCTTTTGTAGTGTATTTTGTTCTAAGCATCTTAATTTCCCTATTTTGAATGCTAAGTAGCAAGGGTCTTGGTTTAGAACTAATACCCATCATGCATGTAAACGGTGTGAAAGAGCTGCTTAGTAAGTTAACACAAAGTGTTCTTGTGTCAGTCCTTGTGGACATAGATACAATACAAACATTACAGCTGAACTCACGGCAAACTCCATTAAGTAAAAACCTCGGTTCATTGTCTGGAGGGAAGTTTGAATTGAATGTAAGCTCATTTTGTTGAATGTAATGTCGGGCTTTTAGAGGTTGTATTGAGGAGTACTGTTTTGTCAAGTTGAGACCAATTCATTAAGTTTTATTGCCTGGTGAGCTGCAGTAATAAGTTATTGTGAAACTTCATCAAATATTCATGGTTAAAAAGAAGTAGTAAATGTATTCAATCAAGTGGTCTTTTTGGTGTCTGAAAAGGATTATGAAGTCTGCTCAGCTGATAGTCTGTAACTTTCACTGTGGTTATTTAAGAAAGGTAATTTTAATCTCCGAATTTAATTTTCCTGTCAGCATAATTCTTCCCTCTCTGATGTGTTAGATTACAGGTCCAATTTGTTGACAGCATTCCCAAATCATATTTTTATTATTTTACATTGAACATGTTTCAAAGTGTTCTGTGGTTAGCATGCTGGATTGTGTTCTGCACTGGTATCCTTCTGCCTAAAATGTCTGCCTATAGGATCAGCCATAAAATACACGGATGCAAGTGTGTGCTGTCATTCTGATGCTTGGAGATGACCATTTTTAGTCTCTGCCCTGTTTCCTTTCTTCTAGTCCTGCATCACCCACTGTCTCTTGTTAGTTGCTTGTTTAGGGAGCTCTGTTCCACGAGGCTCTTTGTAGCATAGTTCTGGCAAGTTGCTGGATTAAAAAGTTAAGAGTACTTTAGGAAACAAATGTGTTGCATCCAGTGAACTGGCAGCATTTCTTCTGTGTAACTGAATTCAGTATCCTTATTCACCTTGCCATTTCTGGATTTCCATCCACATACTTTTATTAGAATAGTTATCAGCACTTTTTTGATTGGACAATTACAATAATCTTACAGTAAAAATGTTCAGGACTCTTCTCCATCATTACCATTACCCACTAAACTGCTGCTGTAACTACCAGCTTTTTGATGCTGTCAGGGGCTGGATTGTGACCTTTTTAGATCCGTTCAGTGTGGCTCCTTTATCTGCTGGAAGGGTCACTATTGAGCAACAGGAACACTCACCACTTTTTTTCTTTAAAATTACAGATAGGCCATACCATCTGCTTTTGTGTGCGCCTCTAATGGAATAATGGTGACTGCTGCTGCCTTTTTTTTTTTATCTTCCGCTGATCCTTCTCCCTCTTATTCTTCAGGCAGATGATGTTGAAAGTAAAATTAGAGAAATTATTCCTCCTGGATTTTGCACCAACACAGACGACTTTGTGTCCCTGCTGGAGAAAGRGGTCAACTTCAAGCCCTTCGGAATGCTGCTGCACACCTACTCTGTCCATAATGAGGAAGCTGGCGAGGATATAACCTACCAGATATACAAGGTAGGAAAGCAGGTGAAATTGCTTCTTTTGAGCAATCCAACTTGTTTATTTTGTAGTGATGCACTTTCAGTAATGYTTCWACTAAAACATAAATACTACTATCTTATCATTTTTCTTAACTATAAACCTGCTTATAGAAAATTGTATATAGGATTTAATTAGGTTCAGCAGATTCTTCTCCTGAATGTGTGTGATAGGTTTCACCTGACTTCTCCTGGCCTTTTTCCCTAGGCTGACATGACATGTCCRGGCTTTCAAGAATATCATGAAAGGCTTCAGACGTTCTTGATGTGGTTTATTGAAACTGCTAGCTTTATTGATATAGATRATGAAAGATGGAACTACTTYCTAGTGTAAGTACAGTTCTAAAGCAACAGTGGACCTTATTACCTCCACAAAGCCTGCATTTTAATTGTGGCTGGCCAATTATTGGAGCAGTATAATGATATYTYTCCCAGGAAAGAAAAACCATTGTTTATGAKACTTGAGTTTTCCWCCATTATGCTTTGGGAAGCCTTGAGAATAGAGCKGRATTAAATGCTGTTGTCTGTTAGAGCCCTGAATGTAGGCTTAAACAGTAAAATGAGCTTTGCCTGTGTTTTCTTTTACTTGCCACCTATTCATCTTTATAATAGGCAAGTGCACTGAAGTGCTGTAAAGAGGCCTGATTTATCCAAGTTGCTGCACACCAATTAAGTGAATTGTACATTCAGAACATAGCAGGTGTACCCATTGGGCCCTCACAGAGTAGCTTGCTGACACTGAAAATTCAGTTGAAGAATGGAAAAGAAAATGGACACTGCATGGGAGCGCGACTGTAATTGACCTGCTTGGCTTTCTGTTTTATCTGCAGATTTGAGAAGTATAATAAGGATGGAGCTACGCTCTTTGCGACCGTAGGCTACATGACAGTCTATAATTACTATGTGTACCCAGACAAAACCCGGCCACGTGTAAGGTAATTGGCGGCATAACTCGTGCCTTGCCTTTTATTTCAGAAGGGGGAACTGCTGAAGTTCCCAATACTTGTTTATAATGGTGTTGATTTGTTTAAAAAAATCTCCATTATTAGCTGGCTATGCACTGATTTATTTCATTGTTCACTGCTTAAAGCAGAGGGAATCTCAAGTAAGCTTTGAATATTTAGCAAGTTTAAGACACAYTTAGCAATCTTGATGTTAAAGCATAAATTTTAGTATTATAATCCAAGTGCAATATCATTTAATTCTTAAATCTTTACGTTATAATGTATGCATGTGTATGCATGCATTTTAATTGTGATATTAATACTTTTTTTGTAGCCAGATGCTTATTTTGTCACCATTCCAAGGAGAAGGCCAYGGTGCTCAGCTTCTTGAAACAGTTCATAGATACTACATGTCTTCTCCTACAGTACTTGATATAACAGGTTTGTGCTCAATTCTCATTCTTGCTTGTTTAATAGACAACTTGTAGCATTAACAGACTGTTAGTCTGCAAACTAACTTTTTGCACATTCATTTGTTAGTATTAAATGCTCTTTTGAAGATTTACCTTCAGCTTGGTTCAGGATTAATAGTACCGTTTTACAGAAGAACTGTATATAATGTAGCACCTTAAATCCTTTACTTAGAACAGCACACCAGGAAAATCCARTCCCTCCATGAACGGATTACCAGCTAATTAGCTATTTTATTGTGAGATGTGCAGCTGAGTTAGCCAAGAGATCAGGCATTTTCAAACTCCCTGTTCAGCTTGCTGCTGTTAAACAAAACTCAAAATTGAAAAATAATCCAAAATAACATTAATRTTAGTGTACAAACCAAAACTTTACAACCACTTAAAGTCTATACAGGATTTGTGCTGCAGGAGCATGCATTGCTGACGGAAGATCCCTGTGATGCTATAGATGTGTATGTGAATACCTGAAAATAAAAATGCAATGGAAGCAGTGGCAGACGGAACAAAGGAAAACATACTGTTTGCCTAAACACAAGAAAATCGAGATGAACAACCTTCATATGATCAAGATATTTAGCTAAATAGCATCTAAAGTTATGAAGTAAAGTCTTTTAAATCTCTTTACGAAGTTTATTTAACTGCTCAGAACTAATGCTAAGAAAAAATTTTTTAAAAGTTACTTATAATGAATATTTTGTTCATATATTTCTTTAAACTCAAGGTTATAGCTTATCTCAGCTAACACAAGTGAAGTGTATTTTGATAATGTTTATTGTGGAGAAACTGCACCCATCTTTTTAACTAATTTGAGTGAAAAGGAGTGGAATAAATTACTTTTTCACAAACAGAGTGCTTTAAGACTTGTCACACAAGATTAGGCTACTCATCCACAACACATTTTAACTGCTAATGATCATAAGCAAATCTCCAAAACAAAAAATATGGCTAGTTTCATGCTWTAGATATGCAGGAAAAAGTACTATCCCAGTCCTTCCCCTTGGTAACTTAGTAGCTTTTCATCATCCTTCAACTGCATATGACAATCGTTTGCTAGACGTTTGTCCTTTTTCTGTCTCCTTCACCTTACATTATCATACATTAAAAAGATTGGCTGGCAGTACTCATAAGTAAGCACAGTTGTCAGCGTATTGAGGAATATTTTTATCTACTTTTATTTTCCATTTTTGTAATTGTACATGGAAGAGGAAGCAAATACTGCTGATAGTAACTATATGCTTTTATATTCCTTCTAGCTGAAGATCCATCTGACAACTACGTAAAGTTAAGAGACTTTGTTCTTGTAAAGCTCTGCCAAGATCTGCTTTGCTTTTCCCCAGAAAAGTTAATGCAGGGTTTCAGCCAAGAAATGGTGATGGAAGCACAACAAAAGCTGAAAATAAATAAGGTATTAAATCTGAACAGTTGTGTTTGAAGCTATTATCAAGCTAGTATAAGAGTAATATAGTTGTACAGATGAATACTTACTTAACAAGCTGTCTTATTTCAGCAGATCTTCAGGATACAGCTAGAAGTGAAATACCTAGCTCATGATTTTAAATAAATGCCTTTTCTTTCCTATATCTTTTCCTGCTCATATAGTAGAACATGATCTTGATGTTCCTGTAAAAAATAGAAACTATACAAAATTAGTGCTGTTTGGGAATACAGAACACTAAGGCAGCTCTGAGTATCCAGAGAGCTAAAACAGTTAGTTAATCTAACTGGTAACCTCCCCAGTAAGTGATTACACTTGCTAGTGAGCATGGTCAACTCAAATGTATTTGAATGTCGTTTTGTGAAAACCTTGAATAAGCCTGCTGGGTGGGAAGGAGGCAGAGGGGGAAGCTGTAGGTAAATATATTTATGATAATGTTGTAGCTTGTATAAGAAGCACATATCTGGAGCCTCTTTTCCATGTTTGAGAGCTTAAACTTGAATAGATAAATAAGCTGCTTTTTAAAATAGCAGCTAAACAGGTATTATTAAGTATAGCAAACGAACCATTCATTTTTAATTCTTTTTTCTTTTGCCTCAGGAAAAAAAAAAAAAAGTTTGGTCTTAATGCAGTAGCAATACAGCNACTCAAATGTATTTGAATGTAGTTTTGTGAAAACCTTGAATAAGCCTGCTGGGTGGGAAGGAGGCAGAGGGGGAAGCTGTAGGTAAATATATTTATGATAATGTTGTAGCTTGTATAAGAAGCACATGTCTGGAGCCTCTTTTCCATGTTTGAGAGCTTAAACTTGAATAGATAAATAAGTTGCTTTTTAAAATAGCAGCTAAACAAGTATTATTAAGTATAGCAAACAAACCATTCATTTTTCATTCTTTTGCCTCAGCAAAGAAAAAAAAAAAAAGTTTGGTCTTAATGCAGTAGCAATACAGCAACAACTTCAATATCTCTTTTCCTTATTCCCTAGGCATGTGCTACTAGTACAACATGGCTGCAATATCACTTTAATTTTCCCCTTACTGAGTCTTTTACTCAAACACTGTTGTTACATTTTCATATTTATACCTTCTAGGGTACCTTATAAGGAGAGCAGTAAGTATTTASAGGACATTAGAACACAGTACCTCCTTTACTAGTTTTAATGGACTGTCTGGTTTCAACCCTCTATCAGTTATTTGAAGCACTTTTGGACTCCTACTTCTGAACTTTCTACTGCTCCCTTAAAACAGGAATTGCTGTCCCTGAAGCATCCCCTACAGCTGATACGACATACACTGACTGCATGGAACTGTCTGTGCATCTAAGCCATGGGCTAGGAGGGCCCTTCTCTGGGCTTCTCAGTCTTCTGAAAAACTGAGCAACTGTTTCAATTTCTCCTCTTTCTGAACTGCTGCAGACTGTTTTCCTAATACTCAGGCTTTTTTAATTTTTTTATGCATTAGCAACACACGAGACGAGTTTATGAAATTCTCCGGTTGCGTGCAACAGATATGGGTGATGCGGAACAGTCCAGAAGCTATCGGTTGGACGTTAAAAGAAGATTGATTGGCCCCTATAAGGTGTATATGACTTAAATATAATCTAATACTTATTTCAAGACTAATTATACTTGATTTTACTTTCATTTCCATAAATGTAGTTGATGCCAATTATGTTGCCAATCAACTGCTATTAGTTATGCAGCATTTAAATGACATACACAGATGCAAAGAACATTTTCTATGTAGCTGTGTTGAAGAGCCTGTGCTTGACTCCTGAATGAGCTTATGGTATCCAGCTACAGATGACATTATGCCCAGATGATCTTTAAAATTCCTTGAAATTCCTTAAAAAGCTTAAAAAGAGTCTAAAGAAACAAGCCAAAGGGTTGGAGAAGTAAATGTTGCAGTAGGTTTATACAGCAGACTGGCTACAGTTTAGGTTGCTGTTCTTGATAAGTAGTTCTCAAAAAGACAACTTGTTAGAAGTCATTTGGTCATGGCAGCACAGAACTAAATGCAGATGGAATATAAAGTAAATCTAGCAGTAAAGTTCAGACAAGCTTTCTGAACTTAACAGGWTCCAAAAATGTTAYTSTTCACCATGTATGCTCTTCRGGRTCCTTAGTTMGCCACATTTGGTTCATCTTGCCTAAATGTGAAATATTGGTGAAACAAATTATCCTCCARTTGCTAGTGGCATCATTATTCTGTATTTAAAAAGTCAAAAGAGAACAAATTTGACCTAAGTTTATTGTGGCAACTGGCACGCTAGATATTCTGTGCTGTTAAGTACTTAGTGAGCAAAGCTAAGCCCTGTTGGAAAAGTTTCACAAAGGGATAAGGAAGTGCCTTGATGGCAAGCTTTCTTAAAGCAGCACTCATACTGCTAGCCTGTAATGCCAAAGAAGTTTGCTCTCCAGAATCCCCCTTGATTTCTCACAGTGAGATTGCACCATCAGTGTACTCAGATACACTGAATGTACTCAGGCTGAATGTAGGGGACCATTAGCAGAAGTGATAAAAAAAGTATTGCATAAACTACTCTTACCCATGAAGTGTCCAGGTGAACGAGAGGATTGTCATTAAAAATACTAAGGTTTTTTGTTTTTTTGCTTCTACTGTACCGCTAGTAGACTGATAGAGCCAACTCTATCCTTCACTATTTCTAGGAAATATAGATTCATTGTTCTAATGAACAGGACACACTAAGGTAGTTCATAAGGTGAACAGCTTGTGATTTTTTTCACATTTACTTATTGCATTAAAATTAGAGAGATTATGGGCTAAATAGTCCTTAAGTTTGAGCGCTGAAGCATGGAAATTTTCTCTAGAAGAAACAAGAAGCTTCAGAGAAGAATGCTTTACACCATAATGTAAAATGCCTAGACCTGAGTTCTATAGTTCTATTACACTATAATGTAAAACTTCTTGTTGGAAAGCATTTGTATTCAAAGCAAGTGCTGAGAATTCTTTTTACATAATCCTACAAAGTCAGTGTGCAGCATTCAGTATCAGCTGAATAAAAATAGATTTGGAGGAAACATGCCAAATCTTGTAATTAAGCAGATAAACTGCATGCATGTGGGAAACAGCAAGGGGCACTCCTGAAGTTTGCATGTACAAGTATGTTTATGCTTGCAAGTCTCTTATTAGTCCATTTAAGTTCTGTTATTGCTTATCTTTGGAATTTTTTGAATTATTTATAGCAATTCTTGAAATATTTTCTACATACTGGAAGCTTAAAATTAATTTTAAGTCAGTTAAATTCAGGAAATGAGTTGGCTAAGGAGATAATGGAATATAAGCTTGATTAATATCATCTGGACAATGTTCTATAATCTAGTCTTTCGTGCTATTCATTTTTCTTGATATAAGTATCATTAATTGTAATCCTGTTTGCTTAAAAATTTAAATTTTTCTTTTTATTTCTGCCCAGTAATACAGAACATATGAGGCTTTAGCAAAGATTTTTTTTTTCTAATCTACCACTGTTACCACTCTTTAGGATTAGTAGCACCTTAAACTAGAGACTGAGATGGAATAAATTTTAATTAAATTCTCTACTTATGATTGTACTAGTTGTGTTCAAATTACTGTTTGTTTAATTGCTTAGAAAAAGCAGAGAGAACTTGCCAAGATGAGAAGGTGTSTAAGACCAGAGGAGCTGACAAATCAGTTGAACCAAATAGACCTAAACATGCAACATGAACAGTTAGAAGAGAGCTTCCAACAACTTGTTTCTGATTACCGAAGAGTACTAGAACGACTTGCGCAAGCATGAAGATTCTACCTTTTCTGTACAGAAAACTTGCACATTTCTATACAGTGTTGTAAAGCACATCCTTAATTGCTACTTAATTGCAGGATCTCATKTGACGTTTTAATCACATTAAGGTGACTTGTGTTTCTGTGCATTTTGAATATTTTCTATTTTTGTGTTGTAGATTTTAAAATGTTGTACTCTAGGTTTGAGAGCAGTTATTGCTGAAATAAACAACGTAGATTCTCAAATGCAGTAATACTGCCATTGCCTTTTTTTTTTTTTAAGTTGTAAGGTAAAATAGACAAGTGATAAGAGTGGCTAGTTAGTATATAAATAACCAATATTTATATCACAGCTTTATTAAATCTCTCCTACCCTGACCCTCCTTGGGCTGCTGTATTGGCTTCTCTTGTGCATGTCTGTGGGATAGTTTTAAGGTGGTAGGAATMGGCTGCACTTCTTGTCTGTCTGCCATGGTTTTGGAGCACAGGTTCTTTACCCTTAGAAGTAGACCTGCTGCACTTAGCTGCCAGGACTCAGCATGTCTGACAGTCTACTTATGCAGGTTCCTTGGACATGTTCACTAGAACTAACAGATAAAGCATTAATTGTAAACTTGACTAAAAAAAAAAAAAATATATTTTAGTGGATGCTACTAGATACTCTTACCTTTCTGACTTGCCAGTCCASATGTTTGTTTCTACTTATACTTTTTACAGTGGTTTCAGTCATCAACTTCACCTAAAAAATAGTTGCAGTCTTYGAAGTGCATACACAGCAGCAACTCTAACTGTCCTACAAGTCATATTTATGAAATAAAAGGTTGATATTGTAAATCATCTTTTTTTATATAACTCTCATTTATATTCCTTTTTTAGGTAATTAGGAACAGGGACCTAATACTGTATTTAAATAAATACCTCCCAATTTACTATGGAAAATAGAATAGTTATTGCTGATACTATTTGAATTGCATGGCGAGAAAGAAACGGTGAATTAATGCCAACTATCTAAATAAATTTGCAATGAAATTCTGTAGGGGAGAACATCCAGTTTTGTGGATTTGTTAGCAGATGCAGGAACATCTAGACTTCATAGTAGCTTTTCATCTGTAGATTTTAGTAAATAAGAGTGGGAATTACATATTTGAAGCTGAACACTATTACAGTGCTCTTCTACTCTGGATACAATAAGATATTAAAATAATCCTCTAAGTAAGACTTCCTTGCTCTATTTTCAAAAATTAAAAGTTACCTACTTCAAAAACCTTGGAATAACAATTAGCTCAATAATAAATGATGCTAAATAAAAAAATTAAACTCTGGTTTCTAAGTGGCAAAAGCAAGTGCTTCCTAAAGTAACAGAATTTGAAGGGCACTCAAACTACTGAAATACTGGGAATAAAGGTCTAGACAGTTGCAGCAGTATCTTGGGCAGCAAATGTCTCCACCTCCTATGAAGAAACACACAAAGCTGCTATGTGGCAGTTTAGGCAATTTGAGACTGACCTATTGTCTCTGTGCAGTATCAGCAGGAGGGTAAGCAGCCCATAATGTCTATACGAAGGATTTATGTCTGCTTATATGGATCATTTTTTCGATTAGTTTTTGTCTCTCACTGAGACTTTGTTGTTCTTTATGCTTATCCTTTATCATATTGTATGACTGTCAGACACTAGAAGTCTTGAAAATCTTACGTTGTATAATATGGACTTGGGAAGTTGACAAAGAAACAGCATGGAAGAGAATTAAAATCTGGTATCTCATAAACAAGTATGTGTTGCAGCTATTTCAGTTGTCTCATATAATTCAGCTAAAAATCATGTAGAATAAGGGTGTTGTTTTGTTATGTTTTTTTCCACAAGAAACATCTCCAGTAATTTTTCACTGCTAGTTCTTCTCCAATGATCAAAACCATGAGTTCTGTCTATTACAATATTTCTTTTACAACAGCCACACAGGTGGCAGTTATTGGAACTGTGAGGCTAAAATTTTAGTGCAACCAGTAAAAATGGAAGACTACTACACAAAGCCATASAAATAGATGAAAACTCTGCTCAGGCCACACCATCTACCTTCATTCTGGTTTATACCAGAGGAGCAGAAATGGTAGGAATGGGCTTTCATCCCTATCACTCAAATCTTTTACACTGTAAATAATAAAAGAGTTTGTACTCAGAACTATTCTTTCAAATAAGTATTTACTCTGTTCTTTGTACCTTATGCTGAAGCCTTTGGTAATAGTCATTGCAAGAAATGGGACTATAAGCTAAACTAAAGACAAGACAAGAAATTAAGAAAAAAGAAGAAAAGGAGGCAAGGGGCTTAGGAAATGTTAGGAAATAACACTTCTTCCTTTATTTTTAGCCTCATTTTTCTTCTGCAAGAATCTTGTCATTCCTCCTCCGCCACAGAAAAACTATGACGAAACAAGTCAGCTGGTGCAGCACGTGGCTGTTAGAAAGTATCCAGAGGCAGTACAGGACACCGCATCCGTCTTGGCACTACTGCCTGGTGTGGATATAAGCTACACAATAGGTTGTCTTTTGAGCTGTGGCAGCTCATCAAAAGCTGCATTTTTGATAGCAGTGTCTGTATGAGACCATTAAGAGGACGGTAACACAATTTTTTGAGCACAAGACTCCTGGAATCTGCTCCTTAAYGACAGAAGTGCACACAGTGCTACTTCATACATTTTCCTTTTTTTTCCAGAGTAGGTGGAGGTAAACAGCATCAGAGTTCCTAACTACCTTGGAGTTTGAGCCTCCTTTTGTTAACTAAATTATAGAATTTGGAGGTGCGTAACTGAAGACTAATAATGGCTATAGTAGGAACAAATAAATTTGGACATAAACAGTCTGTTTAAACAGTCTCTTCTCAACTGAGATTTTTCTCATTAGTTATCAATATACCAGCATACACATGTGCAGGTGTGTGTAGAGAAAGGGTTACTTTGCACATTACATTACTTGTACGTTTTGTTTTTATTCCTTGTGCTCTTTAAACTAGTACTCTAACATATTCCGTTCATTCTATCACCGGGCAATTTGATTCTTTTAGGTTTAGTATTTGCCCAATAGCTGTGATCTGTGTCCTGTAGCAGTGTTTCTCTCGCTGTGTATCACGCACTGGCCATAARAACATAATTTCTAAAATAATGGCAATTTTTTAAAAAAGTTCATAGGCAGAAGATAAAAAAGACAAGCAAGCAAACAATATGATAGAAAATAAACGCGATAAATGAACTTTGGCAGTTTAACCTGACTTTTGTTTGGCTGCCAATGAAACCAATCACAGCAGCACTGCAGGAGCCAGCCCCTGACTACTTTTACGGCAAGGTCCTAGGAAAGGCGGGAAGGGGCTGCTCTCCTTTGCTCTCGGTGTCTTTGCCCGCAGCTCGGCCGCGCAGGCGGGCGGGGGGGGGCGGGCGCCGGGGGGGCCTCGCTTCTCCCTGCGGCCTCTGCAGCGCCTCCTGCACGCGCACAACGCGCGGAGCCCCCTTCGTAGAGCGCAGCGCGGCTTCTCCCGCCGGAACGCGGCTTTCCGGGAAAGGCGCCGCGCGACGCAGCAACCCGGCGGGACCACCGGGCCAGGCCGAGCCGAACCGAGCCGGGCCGAACCGAGCCGGGCCGAACCGAGCCGGGCCGAACCGAGCCGGGCCGAGCCGGGGCAACCCGGCGGCAAAGGGCTGAGAACCAAGCCGAGCCAAGCCGACCCGAGCCAACTCGAGCCGAGCCGGGGCGCCCGGCGGCAAAGGGCTGCGAACCGGGCCGAGACGACCCGATTCGACTCGACCCGAGTCGGGGCGCCCCGGCGTAAAGGGCTACGTACCGGGCCAAGCCGACCCGAGCCGGGGCGCCCCGGCGGCAAAGGGCTGAGAACCGGGCCGAGCCAAGCCGACCCGAGCCAACTCGACCCGAGCCGGGTCGCCCCGGCGGCAAAGGGCTGAGAACCAAGCCGAGCCGACTCGAGCCGAGCCGGGTCGCCCCGGCGGCAAAGGGCTGCGAACCGGGCCGACCCGAGCCGACTCGACCCGATTCGTGTCGCCCCGGCGGCAAAGGGCTGAGAACCGGGCCGAGCCAAGCCGACCCGAGCCAACTCGACCCGAGCCGGGGCGCCTCGGCGGCAAAGGGCTGCGAACCGGGCCGGGCCGAGCCGACTCGAGCCGAGCCGGGGCGCCCCGGCGGCAAAGGGCTGCGAACCGGGCCGACACGAGCCGACCCGAGCCGACYTGACGCGAGTCGGGGCGCCCGGGCGCAAAGGTCTGCGTACCGACCCGAGCCGACTCGAGCCGGGGCGCCCCGGCGGCAAAGGGCTGCGAACTGGGCCGAGCCAAGCCGACCCGAGCCAACTCGAGCCGAGCCGGGKCGCCCCGGCGGCAAAGGGCTGCGAACCGGGCCGAGCCGAGCCGACCCGAGCCAACTCGACCCGAGCCGGGTCGCTCCGGCGCAAAGGGCTGCGTACCGGCCCGAGCCGACACGAGCCGAGTCGGGGCGACCCAGCGGCAAAGGGCTGCGAACTGGGCCGAGCCAAGCCGACCCGAGCCAACTCGACCCGAGCCGGGGCGCCCCGGCGGCAAAGGGCTGAGAACCAAGCCAAGCCGACTCGACCCGAGTCGGGGCGCCCCGGCGGCAAAGGTCTGCGAACCGGGCCGAGCCGAGMCGACTCGAGCCGAGCCGGGGCGCCTCGGCGGCAAAGGGCTGAGAACTGGGCCGATCCGAGCCGACTCGACCCGAGCCGGGTCGCCCCGGCGGCAAAGGGCTGCGAACTGGGCCGAGCCGAGCCGACCCGAGCCAACTCGAGCCGGGGCGTCCCGGTGGCAAAGGGCTGCGTACCGGGCCGTCCCGAGCCAACTTGACCCGAGTCGGGGCGCCCCGGCGCAAAGGTCTGCGTACCGAGCTGACCCGAGCCGACCCGAGCCGACTCGACGCGAGTCGGGGCGCCCCGCCTGCAAAGGGCTGAGAACTGGGCCGAGCCAAGCCGACCCGAGCCAACTCGAGCCGAGCCGGGGCGCCCCGGCGGCAAAGGGCTGCGAACCGGGCCGAGCCGACCGAAGCCGACTCGAGCCGAGCCGGGTCGCCCCGGCGGCAAAGGGCTGCGAACTGGGCCGAGCCGATCCGATCCGAGCGGAGCCGGGGCGCCCCGGCGGCAAAGGGCTGCGAACCGGACCGACACGAACCGACTCGACCCGAGACGGAGCGCCCCGGCGCAAAGGGCTGCGTACCGGGCCGACCCGAGCCGACTCGACCCGAGCCGGGTCGCCCCGGCGGCAAAGGGCTGCGAACTGGGCCGACCCGAGCCAACCCGACCCGAGTCGGGGCGCCCCGGCGGCAAAGGGCTGCGAACTGGACCGAGCCGAGCCGAGCCGACCCGACCCGACTCGACCCGAGCCGGGGCGCCCCGGCGGCAAAGGGCTGCGAACCGGGCCGAACCGACCCGATCGGAGCCGACTCGACCCGAGTCGGGGCGCTCCGCCGGCAAAGGGCTGCGAACCGGGCCGAACCGACCCGATCGGAGCCGACTCGACCCGAGCCGGGGCGCCCCGGCGGCAAAGGGCTGCGAACTGGGCCGAACCGACCCGACCGGAGCCGACTCGACCCGAGCCGGAGCGCCCCGGCGGCAAAGGGCTGCGAACTGGGCCGAGCCAACTCGACTTGAGTCGGGGCGCCCCGGCGGCAAAGGGCTGCGAACCGGGCCGAACCGACCCGATCGGAGCCGACTCAACCCGAGCCGGGGCGCCCCGGCGGCAAGGGGTACTGCCGCCCGCCACGGCGCCGCCGCGCAGGAGACGAGGGCCCGTGTGGTACCTGCCGCACCGCACGGACAGGACGGGACAGAACGGGACGGGACAAAAGGGGACGGAATGGGACGGGACGGGACGGGACTAACCTCTGGCCCCGCCTCTGCCCGCRGCGCCCAACGGCTCCCGCCGGCGCGAGGTTGCACCCGCGGCCACGTGACCCCGTCCCACATGGCCAAGATGGCGGCGCCCAGAGCTGTCACTGGGTTGTGGAGCGGCGGTGAGTGCGCGCGGCGAGAGCCCGTCCC
Source organism: Eudromia elegans (assembly GCA_003342815.1). Classification (NCBI taxonomy): domain Eukaryota; kingdom Metazoa; phylum Chordata; class Aves; order Tinamiformes; family Tinamidae; genus Eudromia; species Eudromia elegans. Next base: position 5,334,168 of record PTEX01000034.1, on the reverse strand, counting down.
GTCCCGTCCCGTCCCGTCCCGTCCCGTCCCGTCCCGTCCCGTCCCGTCCCGCCCCGCGTATGGAGCTCTGAGGAGCCGGGGTCACCGGGAGGCTCGTCTGGCGCCTGCGGAAGGGGACGGCTGTAGGGAAGGGGCTGCGCGCAAAGTAACGCCCCCGACCCCGAGTTTGCGCTCAGGGGACAGTTGAAGCGAGGGGTGTGATTTTATTCCTCCATCTTCCTGGAAAAACGGGCTCTGGTTATAGTACAAGCAGAGTCAAAGCTGTCTCGAGGCTCCCAGAAAGACACTGTACGCATGAAGAAAATACTATTATCCAGTTCTACCCCACGATAACTTTGGTGCCTGTGTTTGTATTAGGCTTGTTTGCCTTCACTGTGCTGGAAATCCAGGCAGAGCTGGCTTCGTTACTCGTTACCCTGAGCAGCTAATGTAATGTGGTCTTAGTAGGGATGCAGTGTACTGAAGTACATAGGTTACGAATGAGACACGAAAGTACCTTGCTGTGGTTCTGCTGGAATAACTTTAGCTGTTATGTGTGACCAAAATATCTATATATTATATATATAACCTGACATAATTATATAGGATCCTCCTAGCAGTCTATTTATAACTTGACCCTTGCTTTGCAAGTACTGAAGCCTCACGACTTCTTACATGTTGCCCATGCCACATATGTCACACTCTCCAGGACCTTGTTTCTCTCATGCTTTCAGGTCCTTCTAAGTGCACTCGTTCTACCACATAACCTTTCACAAGTGAACCAGGCMTGTGTGATTTCTTTGGTTTATTACTGCATAGGAGGAATTGTACAGGATGCTGTACTTCACTGGAAAAACAGTGCAACCTTATCGATGTAACATTATTTACATTTCATTCCTTCCTCCCAATATTGTATTGGCTTGCACCAAGTAGCATGGGAAGCTCTTTGGGGCACACCGTTCACTGAGTGGCTCTTTTTAAACTCTGTGGTAAATCAGTCATGTCTCCTCAAAGGAGCTTGAATCTTAAATATGTGAACAGGAAGAAATACTTTGCAATGATCTTGATGAAAGACTTGTAAGCTATGTTGTTAGTCTATTTTGTTAATATTATTTTAAAGCCTGGTAAATACTTATCACAGTAACAGAGAGTAGAATCAACCCAGAATAATTTCAAATGAAACATTAAACTGAATGCTTTATGCTTTTAACTATAGCATAATGTTGCTATGTCATACAGCTGACATAAAACAGAAGTTCAGTCCCTGTTGTCATGTTAACAGTCCTGTCTTCTGCTTTTCTTTAATGTTTTATTCTATCCGACAGTCTTAAAAAAAGACTGAAATTATGAAGGCCTCTTCTGTATAGTTAACCCTGAATTTTACAGGGCAGAAAAGCCACATCATTATTTTTCAGCAAATGAACACTCATACCATAGAGACATTCCAGTTTGGCTTCGCTTTTGGAATCTGAACTTTTGCTGAACTCTGGGGAGAGTCCAGCTACAATATTCAGCATTCAGATTCAGAGTCTCCTATTTGTTTTATTCCTGACAGCTGTCAAAACCTTCCTTCTTTAACACGTGCCGGTTGAAATTGAATCACATTTTTAGTATGTAGGAAAATACAGACAATCATTTTCTGTTTTGAATCTCCAGTGAATTGAAAGCTACTGTGCAGCTTCATACCATTCTTGATTATTTGCTTCGTCAGTTTTGCTTTTGCAACCATTTCGTTCTGGATGTTGTTTTGATCTTGTGTCCATTCCTACACCACCCTCTTCAGCTCCTTCCCCACTGAATGACGATAAGTCTATTACCCAGTTAAATGACTCAATCAGTTAAAAAAAAAAAGTAATTTTAAAATTATTAAGCTTTCATACCTTCCTTTCAGATATCAGGGTTTATCTAGCACCCCCAGGGGATGTGTTTCTTTTCCAGAACTTGAAAAAGCACAATTGTCATAGTTCAGACAAGGTCGATTAAACTAAATCCAATTTCCCTGAATTTGACAGCTCAGTATAACTTAATTTGCAAATACTAAAAGACAGAAGTAATTGAAATTACATTTCTGATCACCTAAGGGAATCTGTTCTACCAAAATTGAATGAAAATTACTTTTTGATAGCCACTTTTGTCATATCTTTTCATATTTATGATGTGGGGGGGGGCTGTGGGGGTTTTTTTGAGTGTGTGGTTTTTGTTTTTTATCGAGTGATGAAATCAAGATGTTCAACTACTGGACTGTTTCTACATAAATATATTTGAAAAGCTGAAATAGTGGAAGTTTGCATACTAGTTAAGTACTTCCTCTACATATCAGAAAGGCTGGTCGTATCCTAAAAATCTTTATTGTGTCTGGAAAAGGAAAGAAGTTGAATGTTTGTGCTTGCAAAGAGATAGAAAGGCAGTTTGTGCATTTTTAGCAGACATGTCAGGAAACTGGTTTGAATAGTCTCTGCTTTGCTAGTTGCAGAATTGCATTTTAAAACACTGATGAACCAAGAAGATAAACCACTTTGTGTGAGTGGTTGCACAGGCCCTGTGAAACTTCATACCCACTCCGAAGTTGTATTTCAGAGTGGCCTTGCAGTGGATTGACCTCCTTAGAGGTCAGCCCTTGTTGGAGCAGTATTTAGGCAGAGTTTTGCCGACGATGCATAGGAGACTTGATTGCATTTAGTGTTTTGTGAAGGAGAACTGAGCAACAGCCACAACACAGACACATCAAATGGCATGCTGACCTTTCATTTTGTATTTATAATTGGTATGGCTCATACAGCGTTTCATTGGCTAGTGAACGATCTAATTACATACTGTGACTGTTTTCAGGTGTTAAAATAATTACATCTGTGATATTTAATTAGTAATAACAAAATAAAATAGAAGACATCAAAAAGATACGTCTCCTACTGTAGCTTGCATAGTTTAAGGCGTAATCTTCTTTTGCAGATGGATTTACTCATTTTAGACATCTAGATTTTGTTAGAGTAGAAGCCCCTAACTTGTTGCAATGAAATTTGAAGACTTTGAGCTGCATGATAAGATATTCCTTGTAAAATGGGTCACATGATTATGGTTAAAGGCTGGTATAACTGATATCTTGCCTCACTTCTCTCACAACTGTTGGCCCGCCTTTTCAAGTCAATTTACTGTGGATTGAAGGTGTATGACACGGTTCTTATCCATGTAGCCCGTGGGCACAGGCTGCCCGCCTGCCTGAGCACAGCCTTGCTAGGGCCTCCTGGGCCTGGAGGGTGATGCACGGGCGCCCTGAGCAGCCGCGATGGATCCCACGACTCTGCTCGCGGGTGGAAACGCGGGCACMCCGCTGGGCTGGTTGTAGCATCCAGCATCGTGGTGTGTGAGATACTGTGCGATGTCCCTGCAGACAGGGGTCCTAAAGTTAGAATTCACAGTCCTGACACTTCCAAGACTGCTCTGGGAATTCCCTGAAAAGAGCCAATACGGTAGCTGAGGTGAGATGTTCCCTCCTCGTGTGTCCTTTCCTTTATTCTTCCATTCACCCCAAAATGTGCTTGTGGGGGAGACTCTTTCCTCTTAGTGAAGGGGGAAGTTGCATGTTCCAAGCGAGGTTTTATTTCACCTGTATTCAAGGCATTGTGCTGGCTTGTTTGCTTGTTCTCCTCCTATTTCCCGTTCTCAGAATTGCTTGCAAATGTGTTGGCAGCCTTGTTTTATGAACAGAAACCAGAACTGAGGGGGCCTGCTGATCTTGATGGAGTAGGGGTTACCGATGTGAAAAATAAGAGACTGAAGTGTATTTCATGAACTGTAATGTTTTAGTCAACTACCATGATAAATTTTAATATCTTTAAAATATCAAATTTGATATTTTTAAGTGTGCATGTGCAAATAGCAGTCTTTGAAGGACTCATCTTAAAAGATTCTGGTATTCTAGACCAATAATGAAATATGTCTTGCATTTATGAACTTTTTTTTTTCTTTTGGCAGATGAGAGAAACTTGAACATTTCTGTTGCAGAGTTTTTCAAGATCAAATGACACTTTGTTGCACTGTGCAGTACATGAGCTAGGCAATTAGCTGGAAGCAAATATTAATTCATACTTTCCATTAATTTGCAGACAGACTCGTGTCTCCAGGACTTAACATTAGCAGTATCARCTGCAAATCAAGCACTGTTGAAGTTCAAACCATTTGATCGTAGGGCACTTTTAACATTTTTCAAATTATTCAAAGGTGGTTTCATCTCTGTCTTGAAAGTAGTCGGGCAGACAAGGAGTAATTCCCATTTCCGCAGCGCAGCAATGAGTGATTGTGGCAGGGAGAGGAGACATACTTCCATGGTCTGAGGCATGGGAGAAAAGAAATATTCCGATGTTCCCTTTCCAGTCGAGTGTGTAATTGTTCTCTTTCCCTGCRCGAGGCAGCGTGCTGCTGGCAGGACACACAGCGCTTGTCCGGCCGTGGTGGCGGGTGAGCGCGTGGGGCGCCTGGCTCCAAAGCGCAGGTCGTCCCCATGCACCTTGTGCGCCTTGTGTCTTGGTCAGATGGGTCTCAAGGTAGCGCTCTGCCTGTCACAGACACTTTGGACAGACCTACTTTTAGACAATGAAAGGAAAATAYGCCAGAGTTCTGCGAAAGCCTCTCCTAAAGAGCTGGGATGGCCCAGGGAAAGGGGCCTGACTCGTCTCTGTGTTCCTGGCCAATTTCACTGAGCTCTCCTGGTCTCCAGGCTTGGACATGAAGCTGCCCCCAGGGTGACAAGTGTCCTCAGCCTGCCCTGGAGGTCTTCATGGTACAGCTTGCCCTTACCTGGCTCCAGGGGGACTGGCAGAGGCTCCAAGTGATATCATATAATGAGACGCAAAGTCTCAAGTACAAATCACACACGAGACTCTCTACTTGAGGTGTGATGGTCAGCACAGCCTGTGCGAGGGCGAAAGGCAAACCTGTTCTGAGCTTCTCACTTTGCCCTCATTAAAGGACTAGGTCTCTTCTGGCTGAGATTATACTCAGAGCAAATGTAGAATTAGTCAACACACAAGTCCCAAGTGTCATTCTGCCAAAAATTGAATGACTTCTCTGCGGTCATGGAGCAAACAAATGGAATGAAGAATGCTGTTTCACGGTTTCTGGGGATTAAATTATAGAGAAAAAAAGATACTCTTAAAATCTTCATCAGAAATTTCCCTGCCAAGCCCATCTGAAGGACTGAAAGGCAAGTCAAGTCTCTGACTTCTTGGTTCTTGCTTTTTTTTTTTCTTTTCCTTTCTTAAAACTTTGGTATTTTGCTTAAAATACTGATAATATTTCAGAGGTTTCTGGTGATCTCTAAAGCTTGTTTACTACAAGGTATAGCATTTGAAGAGAAAGGATAAAGGATTGAATCATTAGTAAAGAAAATCTGGATCTCGAATTGTGAATTGTGTTGTGTTTTAGAGCACATAGCTTCTCTAACCCAAATCACAAGATTGGATGCTGTACGAGCATGTAATTAAATTGTTGCTGTCTCGTAGGACTTGCAAGCAGGAAAGCCAAAGCAGGCAAAGAGGGGGTAAAAGTGTTGTCTCTCATTCATAGATGGAGAACCTGGAGGAGTAATCTGTGGAGGGTCTCATGGAAGCGTGACATTGGCAGAACTAAATATGGCCTGGAGCCTGCATGAAAGCCTTCTTTGTAAGCTACCCTGACTACATGCTTTTTTTTAAAAAAGGACATAAATGGAAAGCTGGATTTAGATAACATAATACTTTTACTCAAGTTTTTGCACTAAATTTCCCTTAGTATTCTCAAAGCTGGATTTAAGGCATACACAAAAATGATCTAAACTTATCTATGAAGTTCTGAAATTCTATATCATGGATATTATTTAGTTCTGTGGGTATTGTTTAGTACTGAACTCTTCTGTTCACATTCCATGTTTTTCTGACACAATTTGAATTGTTTCTCATATAGCTTTGTACATATGGCCAAAGCTAGAATTTAAGACTTAAGCTACCAAGAAAAAGAGACTTCTGTTTTAGTGGTGGAAATCGCCATAACAGTATCATGGTATTTTCACCTCTTACTTTGAAGAGAGTTGGGTTTCTGCTGGTCAAATCTTCTGGTTTCAAATCCGTTCTGGTGCTAAAGCTCTACAGAGGATGGAGGTCAAGGACTGCAAGGTGGATTTTCAGAACTGCTTGATTTGATGTTCTACTTTGGCAACCATTAGCAAATTGAAATGAAAGTTTAGGAATTGTATGCGAGCAATGTGAAATGGCAATCCTGCCACTGCACTGCAAACTGTGGAGGTTGTTCCCTTATATAGTGGATAAAGGCCTTTTTTGTGCTAAAAACATCTGTAGGACCCATAGCTGCAATGGTTCTCAACTGTCATTCAGAACTATATAGTTTTACTTTTTACTTCTTCACTTTTTTTCTTCTTTACTCCTTCGTCTTCCCTCTTGTTGAGCTCTGAGTTGGGGCGTTTTCATTAGCATTAAAATGTATTTTGAAAATACTCTCAGTGAAGGGGCAGGTGTAGTAGCCTTATGGTGCAATTGCCGGGGCTTGGGTTTGGTGTGGTCCATGCTGTGCGCCTTTGCAGCAGTGGTTTCTTTCCAAACATTTTCATTTTAAATCAGCAGTGTTTGTTTAAAATCAACTTATTTGCTTGATTCAGCTCTTATACTACCCATATGAGAAAGCAAAAGAAAGTATAAGGGGCACTGTTGGTATCTGGCAGTGTCTGGCTTTCAGCTACTGCGTCCTGCAGAAAGAGGCTGAGGCCGTGTTTTGATTTCATTTTTTAGTTCTCAGTTACACATTTCTGGAGTCTCCCTGTTACCTGGTGGCGCCTATATTTCATCAGGTTTAGACAAGCAGTCTACCTGGACTTGGGCCCAGTGGAGCTGCTGTAAGTGCGGAACATGATCCCCTGCTCAGGAATCCGCGACCCGCGGGATTCCCGGGGCAGCTCAGAGAACCCTGTAGCTGAACATTGGCTGCAGCGTTTCTGGTTTTCTTTGTTGTTCCCACATAGTATCACCTTATACTCATGGGGAACGTGCCTCGCTCCTAGTAAAATCTGGGTTTAGTTTGTTTATAATTAAAAGAAAAGATTCTTTTAAAATGGAATGAAAACAGAAGCCATGAAGGATACAGGCAGCCAAAGAAGTTACTTTGACATCGCTTGATTACTGCTTGCAAATAAAGTGACACATTATTAAACAAAATAACAAAAAATGTAGTAACACTAGTGCCATCATGCTGGTTTTTACTACATTATCATTTGTATCCTAGCTTTAATAGACACAACTGCATATTTTAATTTTAATTTTATTTTTCCATGTTTATTTCTTTAATCTGATTCATTCTGTTAGAAGAGCTATACTATGCAGACATTGCCTATTATTTTAGCTGCAGAATATTATCGTGTTAGACTATTTTTATTTAGAAAATGCTTTTAGAATTATTTTTTATGATTGCAGTGTGTACTAGTGTTCAATCTGATTATATTTAATTGTATTTCCCGTATGAATTAGTTTCCTTTTATATGCCTTTATTTTCATCAGGAGCTGTAAATATATCCTTTTTTTAAAGGAAAACCATGGAGTTGGCAGAGATTCAGAAGTCCATCTCTATCCCACCTAAAAATAACCAAATAATCATCTTAAAATTTTCTTAAACAAGGGGAACATGTAATTTCTACCTAATGATCAAGAACTACTTTTTTGTTTTGTTTTGAATTGTTAGTCCTTGTTTTTTTTTTTTTTTTTTTTTTTTCTTCTGTGAATTCAAGAAGTTAAAATAGTGGAAGAGTAATTAAAAGCCATGTTGACTCAAAGTGCAGTCAGAACATATTCATTACTCTTCTAGCTACATAAGGTTTTGCTGTTGTTTGTTTAGCTTTTCCTGCATATATTTATCTCATTATCAAGTTATGCCATTGCTTTTAGAGAGTTTTTCTTCTTCTTTCTTGAGCAATCTGTGCAGTAAAATTGGCCTCCCATTATTTTTGCTTTTCTGTTACAGTAACAGCTTCTGATTTATTTATTTTGCTTGAAGTGAGCAGTTTACCCTGAGATGAACTACAGAGGCTGAAGAACTTGTGAGGCTGGGGCTTGGCAAATGTGAAAACTGGTCAGATAACGGATTCTCGGGTGTACTTGTTTAAATCAAACAGCTAGCAAACATCTGGTATAAAGAAGTCTTTGCTGAAATGTTGTGGTTCTGTTCCTTTGGATGAGAGAACAGCAAGTCTACTCCACAACAGTGCTTGCATTGTCCTGCCTTCAGCCATTTTGGGATTCTTGTCTGCTCCAGGTTTGATGTTCCTGGTATTCTGAGGTAAAAAGAAAAAAAAAGAAAAAGAAAAAGAAAAAAAAATCAGATTTCTTTATACCTGAAAGAAGTAACAAGGCAATCATGTGATATAGTCCCTTTAAAAACATTTTTTTCTAGTCTCCTGTCAGTAAAGACAGAGTTACTGTCTTTACTGGATAAAGTTCATGCAAAATATTTGAATAGAGAATGATTGAAAAATTAAACAGCAGTTGTTTTCCTACATTATAGAAGTGTCCAGAGCCTGCAGAGTTTAGGATTCGGTTGTCTGTCCTGTCCAATTCTGGCACTGTGGAAAAAGTGCCATCTGGGAAAGATGGGCAGCGAGCAGAGGCAAAACCAGCGTGAGCTCCATTTTGGTGTTTGGTGGCAAAGGTGTTTGCTAATGTCTGTCTTGAGTCTGGTTTTGGCATCTCATGAGCTTGGTACCTCCTCGAGTCTTAGTGTGATGGTCTTGGTGGAGGCTAAAGGGAAGTTGCAAGTACCAGACGTGGTGCCAGCCTTGCAGATGGGCTGGTGGTCGCTGCTTGAGAAGACAAGTTCTCCCAGCTCCACAGAGGCAAACAGAGGGGCTGGTCCGAACCCGCCGGCTGTGCCCAGACTCTGAGACACAGGACTGAGGAGCCGGGAGGTCGGGCTTTAGAGGCTTGTGGTGCCTGGCCTCAGGTAAGCCACTGAACTTTCTGTCTCTTTCTCCACCTACAAAGCAGATATTTTACTTACCTTGCAGGTGCATTGGTTGAGATTAATGAGTTGTTTGTAAAGCACTTTGAAGATGAAAAGCACTATAAAAATGCTAAGTAGTATTATGTATGAGCTCTTGAGTGCATAATGGCTGTTTGCCTGCCAGTATTTAAAGCAATTTGTAACACACTAAGTATGAAAGGCACCATATGAAATCAAGCTCTGGTTTCCATTTAAGAAAACTCACTCATAGTTTGTGTTCAGTCAAACTGTTTGTCCTCCATGTTATCTAGAGCAAAAACATAGACAAAAGACAACAAAAACAACTTTCAAAACTCTTAAAAGTAAGTTTGATATAACACGGGTATCTTCTTATTTGTTCTCTTTCTTACTCCCTCTGTATCACCCTGGTTTTTGTTTGCCAGCAACTCGAGTCTTCTCCCTCCATTTACGTTTTGCCAAGATGTTCTTTGGTGTCTCATTAAGCTCCTGTCTCGACTGCTGTGTCTTTTCTGCCCCTGCTCTGTGCGTGACTCTCAACTGTTGTCACCGACACTCCTGTCCTTTGCATCCCCTCTGCTCAGTGGCTCTTGTTGCTTGCAGAGTCTCCCGCTGTGTTTGAGACTGGACTGTCCCGTGCAGGTACCTTGGATATCGCTAAGCATCGCCTGGCAGTGATGTGGCCTCCTGTGTAGGAAATGAAACATATTGACAAGAGACTTGCTCTTTTAAAACAAATCTTCCACAAACTCTTTAGATATGGCTTATAAATTCCAAATTTCCTTAGATCTCAGATTGAAATTGTTTTGAAGTTGTCTAGCTTGTTATGTATCGACATGATGTAGTCTGTCCAGTTTGAATAATAGAATACTCAGCCTCGTCTTGGCTTCCCACACAAGGCTAGAGATGTGCAGGAGGCAAGTGGCACATCCTAAAAAGGCTCATGCCTGTGCACAGTTACACGAGCAAAGTCCCTTGCGTTCTACCAGATGTCTCGTGTACCAGAATAGTGCATCTCTCTGAATACTTGCAGGGCTGAAGTGGGAGAGAGAAAAGCATGAAAATCAGTGTTCTGCAGCATGCAGTCTTACCGCTCTCTGGATGTAATTCAAGCAGGAATATACAATATGTGSCTAGGTTTATTATGATGGGAAGTGTCAGTATGGTTTATTTTGTTTTAGTTTGTTTTATTTRTAGTGTTAGCTCAATATGCTCTAAAGCCATGTAAGAGAAAGCCTTTAAGGTAATATGCACAAACTTGGCTATTCCTTAACAAAGGGATTTAACCTGCATGGTAACTGCTTCCAAGAAAATTCTAGACAGGATAAGTGGAGGGTTTTTTAAGTTCCTGCAAGATARTTCATATTCAAAATGTGCTTTTGAAAGGAAACAATCTGGAAGTGTTTTATGACTTAGAGACAATGTATGGAAAACTCATTTGTTTATTTTGTTGAATAACCAATTTCCCGAGGAGTTCTGTTTAGAGCCAGTGTCTTTCTTCAGATCAACAGTTGTCTTTCCCATTGCTTTTTGGCTTCTGAGGAAAATGTGGGAAGCCAAACGTTCAATAAACTGCTCTGCTACRTGGAAATTTTAGAAAAGCATAATAAAGAGCTCTTCAGAGCCCATCACAGGTCTTCTGGCAGACTCAGTCTATAGCATAGTGCCAGGAGAACTTTCTGGAGTGTTTCTGAAAGAGATACTGTGCCCTTTTCAGGTTAAATGAGTAATGACCAGCTACTTTAACCAGCTGTGTAAAGTCTGCAACCTTTAAATTTTAAAGATGTTTACTTTCTTGTATTGATATTTAAAATAYCTGCTTAAAGCGATGTTTAGATTTTAGATCAAGTTCAGTTTGATCCATGAAGGCCTATTGCGGTAATGAACATGATCTAAATTTATACATTGGTGCTTTTGGCATATCCAATATCCTCTAAAGGAACATGTTACTCTTCTTGGATTATCTGGTTCATAGTTAAGTATACATAAATCTGAATTAGGTTCTGCATCATGGATTTTTTAGAATTTTAAAAGCATACATAGCAAATAGCAAGGAAATGGTTTGTCTGTCACGTAGATCCAACTGTTCAGTCCCACATTTTTGATTGACGTGGGTGAAGTTGGAGGTAGAAAAAAAGCAACAATAAGGACTTAAACACATATCCTTCCACATATCATGAAGATGAAGCCGTGGAAATGAGATGGGTTTTTGTAGTGGCTGACGGAACCATTCCAAATCTGCATGCTTGCTTGGCTTGTAGCTCTTGAACATTCTCATAAACTTCTTTAGTGCTGAGCTGATCTCCTCTGGACTAGAAAGATGGAAGGCCATCTTGCAAAGACCTCCTGTTTTGACCGCAAGAGGAGATGGTGCCCACACTGATTTGTGCAGGTCTGATGATGAAGTCGGACACCTGCATCATGGATGAATTTGTAGGGAGTGGCAGGTTTAAACTGATCACCACCATCATGCGTTACGAAGCACATGTTTTCTGAATTGATATCTGTGAGGTGGCCAGGCAGATCTCATCTGTCCGAGCCAGACGAGCTATTTCCGATTATTCTGCACTGAATATTAATGTTATTTGTGTGGCTTGTGATGGAAACTTAAAAGGTGTTTGTTTTTTGTTTTTGTTTTTAAAGGGGCTTGTGTAGGTTTGCTTCTAAAGCTTGGCTAATGCTCGGGCAGCCTGTACTAGTTCAGAAGAAGCTCAAGATTCGGGAATAGTGCATTTCTGAAAAAGCTTTAATTGCTTCCTTTAAAAGATAAAATTTTCATCAAGGGTTTTTATTTGTTTGTTTGGGATTTTTGTTTGTTTTGCTAGTTTTCTGGTATAATTCTGTCTCAGCTGCTTTCTTTAACGTATAGTTACACTGTCTAGGAGTTTGAGGTTGTAGGAGACTCTCTTTAGCTAACGGATGTTTTCTGGCAAAATTTTAATTACAGAGCAGCCCAAATGCCGCAATGACAGGACTGGATTTGAGTATTCAGTGTCTGGGTTTAAAACTTGTTTGATAAAGACAGTCTTCACTTGCTTTTGTTAATATGGGATCCTGATTTTCCAGAAATCTCTTTTGAAAACCGTGTCACCAAATCAACCTTGGTCCTTCAAGGTATGGAAAGGAATATTCCTTCAATGGAATATCTCAGCCTTCCTGCAGAGAATAAAGTCACTGAAGGAAGGATTCATCCTACCTAACTGTATAGCTCGGTTGGTAATACTGATTCCCTCTGATCACCTAAATAAATCATCATAAATAGGCTAAAATAAATATTGGTAGCTTTTCATTTTATTCTTTAACCAATTGAAATCACTTTTCTTTTCCATCCAGTGGCTGGGGTGTGGTCTGGGTCATAAAATTCACAGCACAGTAGGCTGTGCATTTGGATAGAAATGGACCTTCGACTTCATGGACCTTATTCCATGATTACAATATGCAGTAGGATTATGATGTTTGATAATTTAACCATATTTAGGCCAAAATYTTCCTAGAGATGGAAGATGTGATGACAACTGTAGTCTTGTCTAGTAGAGAAGACCCAAAGTCCTTATAAGTGAAAGTTTCTAGCTAGTTTTGGTGTCTGAATTTGAAAGCAAAGGCTGAGAGAGCTGGGCCTCTTCAGCCTGCAGAAGAGAAGACTGAGAGGGGACCTGATTAATGTATATAAATATCTCAAGAMAGGGAGTGAGGAGGATGGGGCTGGCCTCTTCTCAGTGCTGGCCAGTGATAGAACTGGAGGAAACGGCCACAAATTGAGGCACCAAAAGTTCCACAGGAACTTGAGGAAGAATTTCTTAACAGTGAGGGTGACAGAGCCCTGGAACAGGCTGCCCAGAGAGGTGGTGGAGTCTCCTTCTCTGGAGATCTTCAAAACCCGCCTGGACACCACCCTGTGTCACATGCTATAGGTGACCCTGCGTGTGCAGGGGGGTTGGACTAGATGACCTCTACAGGTCCCTTCCAACCTTAAGCATGCTATGATTCTATGATTCTATGATTCTATGAAATGTGTTTAATAGATAGCTCTGGTGCTGTAGCTAATCCCAAAGGGGTGGCTGGGGATGTCACAAATATTGTATGTCAGGAGTCTTAACCATACATCACACAGGTCAGGACCTAGGGAGATGAGCATGTCAGATGCCAACATGCAGTATAGGTTGGTGGAGCAGAGAAATTCACTCATCTCTCCTAATGAGAGAGTTATGGTCAGGCTGAAGTTGTCAGARTGATGATTCTAGTTTGATTTACCAGAAACTAGCCGCCAGGTCTGTGCCCTGGGTGGCTTTGGTGTCYCTGAGGAACAGTGACAGCGCTCAGTTAATGCGCCTGCTGTGTGAGACATTTAAGATACTAGTAAAGCCCTTGTCCAGGGACATGTGACTGCTTGTGTGTTTGAAGGAGTCTTTTTATTTTAATCTTACCGTAAGTTGCGCGTTCCTTGTGTAGGAAACTTCAAGGTCTTTGATCCCTAGCCCTTTCTTACTTTCTACTTTTTTGTGCTTGAGCCCTTTGGCATTAGCATTAGAAAGAATGGGTCCCCTTTGCACGGAGGTGCTGCGGTTTTCGGGAATTACCTTTTCTTTGCCTTTTGCCRTATGTTTGCCAAGGGCCTCAGCGAAGGGCTACACACTTTGAGGGCAGAGTCCGCGGTTTTGGTGCGCTGGGTAAACGCCGGGCAGCGACAGCCCTGCCCCTGCTCCAGTGGCACCCGCGGGGTTGACGCAGGCCCAGCGGGACCCGGCGTCCCCCCAGGCGCCCTGGCGGCCGCAGGAAGCGTCGCCGGTGAACAGCRATTTCCTCGGTGCTTCTCGGGCTGCCTTGCCGGCGTGTGTGCGGCCGTMCGGGTGATTGATGCGAATGGGAAAATACTCTTGACCCGTCTAAATCAWGTCAGCCCACGGCCCCGCTCATCCGCAGGAGGAAATGCTGCGAGCCCAGCGTCCATGCTAGAAGGGGACTGCGAAAATATTTCACTCATTTGGAGTATGTAGTAGCACATGGGGCGTTAGTGCTAATGCAGTATTAGGTTTTATGCTGAGCAAATTGTAATTGTCAGCAAAAGACAACTTTAAGTTGGAAAGGCTGTTAGCATTTCAGCTATAGCAGCTAATTGGAGGGKTTTTTTTTTGGTGCGGCTTCTAAAAGTCTGTACATAAACATTTAATAATAAGGGACTGGGCTCAGGAGTGTTTATTTTGTATCATTATTTAATTTCAATTGTGAAAGAAATGTTGGAAATATTAATTTGCATGGTTTAAGTGTATTGACATTTTATTTTACAGGAGTAAATTGCAATCTTGAATAAAACAAGATCAAAAAAGCAAGTTATTAGTAATTGAGGAATTAAATAATTTAAAGCTTTTTTTTAAGTATCAAAGTAAAAATGAAACCTTCAAATATGTGAATTTCATCAAATAGAAACATCACTTTGAGCACGTTGAACTAAACACAAATTTTAAAATACTGAATTTAGGCTGTCAGGTTTCTATGGTTACCTGCCTTTCCAGCAGTTTTGTGAGATGTGTAAATAGGCCTGTGAGTCATTTGTAATTATTTGTTTTTGGTTTGTTATAGTTGTAATTCTGAGTTCGGTTTGAATCTAATATAGTTCACACCCCATGCTTTGGTTTATGTATATTTTAGTGTGTGTGAGTGACAGTGATTGAGCATTTCTTATGGAGTGCCTTTTTTGTTGTTGTTGGCAGAAGTGATGTATGTTGGTGCTTCTGGAAATGCAAACAAGTTCTTCCTCTATCCCTGTTTGATAAATAGGGACTTTTTGATAAGAAAAGGATCTTTGTTAAGATTAAGCCAGAAGATAAGTCAAAGATACTTAAAATAAAACAACCTCCCAAACATTATACGATATTCCTCCAAATTGGATCTGTAATCCTGTCAGTATAATTCATTCAATGACCCAAATATTTATGGTCATATTTATTTATGGTCACATATTTATGAAGAAACATCCATATTACACATTAATAGCGCATGCTAACAACTGACAGTTACAAATGCTTTAGTAAAGGTGCTGTAAGCTACCAGCCTCAAGCTCTGGACTGGAACAGCTTCTGGGTGCGGAGCATCTTCTCGAAAAGCAGGAGCCTCTTCCACAGCCGCTACCGCCGCAGCTAGGCAGCGGCACCTGCAAACTCTTACCTGTGTCTGCCCGAGGACTTGGGAGCCTGCTCTATCACCAGGATGCCCAGCCTGGCGCTTGGCACTCCAGCACAGGGCACTGCAYGCTTTCCCTGCAGGAAACTCGCCACCGTAATATAGCTGGTGTTTTTGTGTGCATTTCTAGGTGTTTCTTATAAAACAGAGTATTACCTGTAATTAATTAATAGAACTTGAGACAAGGCAAGGAACTTGGCTGGTAGCTGTCTTTTTCTTTTTTCTTCTTTTTTATTTTCTTTTAAAAAAATGGGTAGCAAAACATCCATCCCCAAATTGACAACAATGTATACTTTCATCCTTTTGAAATAAACCTGATTTACGATTCAGGAATCTTCTTGGATCCTTAAAGGTTTGGCTGCAGATGTGTGGAAAAGAGCTATTGCAGTGGGGCATGTATTTTGTACAGGGAAAAGGCAGTTCCCTTCCCATACCTCACGTKAGAGAGCAAATGCTGATACGACGTTTAAAGCATTCCAAAATTTTCTGTGCTCTTATTTTAGCAACCTTGCTCATAGCTTTATCTTCTGAAAGGGTCTCTGTTTAAAACATTTTCATGATGATTCAGACATACTTTTTTTTCCCCATTTAAGACGTTGAARTAGGTTTTATTTTTAGCACGCTGCTGGTAACATTTAATACTGTAGCAGGCTTGTATGCAGGATGTAAACATGCCAGCTGAAAAACAGTTGTTTCATAGGGCACCTGAAAGGATTTTATCCCAGTAGGATTCAATGGATGTTAAAGCTGTGGGTGGGTGCATATTAACAACAAGATTTGTTGTCTCTGTGTGTGTGTGTGTGTGTATGAGTGCATGTGTGTAAGGACTATTTGAATTGCTTATTATTTTAATCTGAAACAACCGCTCTTTTTTAACGAGTAACTTGTTCCAACAATAGTTACTTCCCTACAACATCAAAATAATGAATGTAATGACTGATCTTTCAAGCTAAAGTAATTACTTGGATGTTTAAAAAAAAAACTTAGATGCAACATGTTTGAAAGGAGTATTTACATGTGCAGACCTGAACAAATAYGTGTTTCTCGTAGTTTATTCTGCTTAAGATTAATTAATTTACTCAATAGATAAATGTAGTAGCCTAAGAGGAATGTTATTTTTGCCAGTCATAGAAGCTGAAATTTGCCAGATACTGTGATTTGAAGCGTGAATTCCCCTGATAGTAACTGTGTGTGAAACTCTTAATTTTGCTTTGTCCAGATTTTATATCAGACTTGCTTCGTTTTGCTGTGATATTGTATTAGGCAACACTTTTATTTTGTGTTTATATTATTCTGCTGGAGAAAGGAAATTTAGTAGAAATAAAGCTAGGATTGAAGACTACATTGTTTTCTTGGAATGTAACGAGAATGCCTAGCCTTAAATCTTGCAGTCATCTCAAAACACAGAGAGTAAGTATTTTGTCCAAGTGCTCTATGAGTGTGCTGCAGAAAGGGTTTTCAAAGTCATATATAGCGTAGTGACATTTTATGTAATAGACAATTAATTTCCCTTGGTATAAACATTAGCAGCCTTCAGATAACTATCAGWGTGTGTTCTGTATTTCTTAAATGCTGCAGTATAATGACATAGTGCTACTTAATGATACTCAGTCTACAAATTTATTTCTTATATTTATTTCTTGGCAGGATTTCCTGTATATKTAAACATATACATACATAACTGCCTAGGGAATCAGTTGAAGGGTTTTTTAAGGATATAAAGTCATTTTTTCCTTTTCTCTTTGTTATTTAAAGATGCACTGTCAAATGCTTCTGACAAAACGTGGCACCAAGCCAGCTTCCTGCAGGAGCTATGGGGAGGGTCACGGCTTGTCATGACCTGGGCACTATTACTTGAATGTTGTTATTATTGGGATGAAGTACCCTTAGGCTGTCATCCTTCCTGTACATAGGAGAGCTGCTCCGTCTCTCTGGTTTCCCAGTTTGCCGACTTGCAGAACGGCTATTTTGTTGGCTGTAGCTTGGCTGAATGATGAATTGGGAGACCTGCATCATGCCCGGTGTGCAGGTCTAAAGTAAGTAATGATAAGCACATACAATTGCAAATCTGTTTCCAAATAGTTTAAAAATCTGTGCCCTATTCAAGTACTTACTTGTATTGACATGCAGCAAACCAGTTGCTCGCTTTTGCTCTCCCTGAAGTAAATGCAAAATTTTAATTATCAGGGAGCATAAGTGGTCCTTTGGGCCAAATTTGACTTTCTTCATGTCGCTGAGAGTCCTAGTAGTGTCAGTCAGTGGCATTTGGCCATTGACTTTTGTGTTTGTCACCATGGAACTTTGTTGGCCCTGTTCATGAAGGTAATGACAAAGGAATTCCTCTTAATACCTCCATTARATAAATCATTTTTGTCATTATTTTCTATTTACTTTATTTAAATAAAAATGCCAATTTGAATATAATGTTTGTAATATTGTGGCCTTTATTGGGGTTTATTTGGGTGTAATCCTCAGCATGCTGTTGAGATATTCACCAATATGTTACTGTTGTAAGGGAAGTCACATCCATACCAATGAATATTTCATTTCCCCAATCATGCTATTAAAACCAGAGTGTTTTTACCCTTTCATTTCTGTTTTCTCCTTCCCAGTACCATCATGACAGCTGTGGCTGTGTCCTGTTTACAAATTGCTGCTAGTCACATTTTCAGGAGTCCTCGTGGGTTTTGCTTTTCTTTAATATGGGCAATTAGGAGGAAACATTTCTCACGAGCATGGGTTTGCTCTTCTCCTTGTAATGACACAGTCCTGTAATGCAGGAAGCAATGCTGCATGGTGTCCATGTCCCCGGTTTCCTGATGTGGGAAAAAAGTGTGGAAAGCATCTGGAGAGGAGGAGAGCCCCTTTACCAGCTTGTTTCCTGTAAGCGAAATTGGAAGACCTTGTCTGTGCAAATAGATTTCAAAATAGAGTCTGCCCTTTGACTGTCTCCGTAATTACACAGCGCTCTCTGTATTTTATTTGGCCGCCAGAGCAGTTAACCCCTGGAAGTAAGGGGCTGAGGATGGCGTGACCAGCACGGGTATGCAGACATGACCATGTGAATACACTCTTGTTTAGAGAAGCCTCTCGTTAAGACCTCGTTACAATATACTTTTACCAAATTTAGAGATTATTGTATGTTGGGTTATGTAGATTAACGCATGTTATATCCTTACTGTAGTTAAAATGCAAGGGTATTAGTTGCTCCCTCCCAAAAAAAAGGAAAGAAAGAAAGAAAGAAGTTTTTTTGTGGCTTTGATGTAATCAACATCTGTCAACAGAATGAATTTGCTTTTGTTTAATTCCAAGGGTTCTTGTCCTGCTACTTTGCCCAATCAGTTTCAACTTCTGCCCGAGGCATTTCCCCATGTTGTCCTTTTTCTCAGCAAATGCACAGGTTATTGCTTGTGAAATGTGAGCAGCTGCTCTCTTACACAGGTTACCCGGAGCTGGAAGGAAGCTTTATCATTTCCCATTCTCTTTTTGAAGCTCATGTGCACCTTTGTGACAGAGGTATTACAMAGTCAGTAATTATATTTTAATAAATTTAATTATAACAAAAGCTCTGTCAAACCACAGCCATTGCTTCAGATTGAGAAATGGGAACTTTTGGTAATTAAGTAAACAGTGACAGTAAAAAGCTGTATGTTCTTACTTAGCTGAACTGGTTGAAGCTCATATATTATTACCCATGTTGACTTTTAATGCTTCGCTTTAAACTGTATTCATCTGAAGCTTCAAAAAATTAGGTTTTTGTAAGAAGAAAAATTATTTAATAACTTGAAATCACCTGTCAAACCAAATTAACAATCTTGAGTGTTTTACATATACTATAAAAACCCTCTGATGTCAGTTTTTCATTCGGTTAAAAAGACATTTAAATCATATGTTTTAAAACAGGCCATCAGAAAGCTGCTTTTGAGGTTGTGAATTGTTCAAATATATTAAGATTTATCAACAGCAAGTTGGTTTTGCTTCTAAATCAGTTAGACATTAATTCTGGTAATCCTAAATAATTTCATTACAATGCTTCTGTAGGTACTGTGACTGACTAAGTTAATTTAAAATACGGTTGTTGTATTTCTTGACTCTCTTTTAACATGTACCCTTATATTTATTGTGTGTTAGAACAATAATGAAACTTATCCTTTAGTAATATTTTGCTAATTAATTGGTATTTTGAAGCTTTTCATAAATACCGAAAGTTGCGCTGCGAGCTCTCACATTTGATGGATTGTGTGCATGAGGTGGGTTTGGTTTTTTTTAATTGCTGCTCCACAGCTCACTGAAAAAGTACCTGATAAATTTCTGTAAGTGTTAAATAGGAAGCATTAGGGAAATGTTCGTGTGAGAGTTCATTTCCAACATCCCGCTTTAAAAATACTTCTTGACCAGAGGAAAATCACATTTAAATGACTAAAATCAACTTAATTAAGGGTCATTAATAGAGATACACATAAAAAACTCCCTACTCAGTAAGTGAAATGGGAGCTTTTCATTATATAGTATAGCATGCATGAACAGATAACAATTAAAATAGACCTAGAGTAAAAGGCTAATAAATATAGGGCACATTGTGCTGCAAAATCAGTCACTTAAACTGCTCCTACCTATCATCATATTTGAATTCTGTGTTCAACCCCTTTGACTGAATCGCTTAAAAGAAAAGAAAATGTAATTTCCCTAAAACATAAATTCATCCGGCAATTCACAAAAGCTCACGGTGCATATTTATGTTATTAATACAAATTAAAGTCCGGGAGGGACGCTGAGGAGCGCGGCAGCGCGTGCCCGCGTCCGCGCTGTGCGGTGCGACCCGCTCGGGAGCCGGGGCAGCGGCTGTCTGCAAGCTCCTGCGCTCGGGACGGACCMGGTGCTGCTGAGATATCTGAAACACTAGCAATAATTCTCGTTATGGTAGCTGGTAAGAAATATTCTGCTATTGATGGCAAATGATATAGCTTTACTGCTGGGGGGGAAGAAACCTGCACGTGGTCAACTTTGGGTCCTTGCTGGATGCCCTGGGCATTACGACGCTGCTGGTTCAGACTCTGAGTTCTCCCTGATGGATGTTGGATCCACTGGAAGCAGCATAAACCCTGCATTTATGAAATACTTTACAATGGTTAATATACACGTAGAGGGGCTGGAAAGCCTAATATAAAGGATGTGCCTGAGCTCCAGCATTGCAGGAATAAATACGCCTGTGACAAAAGCCTGGGTAGGTGTACGGGCTGAGGAGGCAGTATCTGGCCGGGACTTGAAGCAACCAGCCAGTTTTCCCTGTCTCTGGTGATTGATGATGTTGCTATATCAAATTAGCTGTGAATATGAGAGCTTAAAAATAAAAGAAGATACAGAGACATTAAGAAGGCCGCCTTAAGGAAGGAAGTGTGTATATGGAGTCCAGATTTCCATTATAAGACAGTAACTTCATTATATTTTAATGCTTTTTTATTTTTACTTCAAAGGAGGATGTTTTCTCTTGTAATTTTTTTTATATCCCAAATGAATGGTTAGTTATCCTATGTTTATAATTCTCGTGATTTATTTTAGGAGTCATACTATGCTATAGTGGTATTTATTTGGTTGTCGCACTTCACCTGTTCAAGCGGGAGATATTTTTGTGTGTGCCTGGATTATAATGAGTAGTTAGCAGCATAACAGCAGACCGCAGTACCTCATTATCGCATTAGCTCGTGACAACGCTTCCTGTGCATCTTTGGGGGAGCAGAGGTAAAGATTTTGGTTTGAGTCATCCCTTGCAAGCAGCGGAGGGCTGCAGAGGCCTCCCCCAGAACAGATGTAGAGCGCGGTGGGGGACACGGGGCCCGCTGCCGAATAACCGATGCGGTTGTGCCAGGCCGCTTGCTCCGCRCCGGTGAACGCGCGGCACCAGCAGCCGAAATGGGGCTGCGCTCGGTGCAGCTCTGCGGCCCCCCGGTGCTGCGCGAGTTCAGGCGCCGGGGCTCGAGCGCGCGGAGTGGCGCCGGGGCAAAGCGCCCGCGCGCCGGAGCGCCCGGTCCTCGGGCAAGGCRCCGCGTCGGGCGGCACCCAGCGGCACCCAGGGCTCCTCGGGGCCCCCGCTGAGGTCGGGCGCGCGGCCGACGCGTTCCTGCCTCTCGACACAGTAAATACATCCAAAGCGAAGGAAGGCAGCATAACATAGACGTCTGCAAGCTAGAGAAGAAACAAGATTCTCCTTTAAAAGAAATCCTAAGAAGAAGCAAATAGGGATATTTTTACAGAGATCTTTATTTGTGTTAGTTAAAAGCATGCAGTGGGCAATTTTCTTACTTTCTGTGTTTCAAAAATGTTTACTCAGCTCTRTGTAAATCAAAGTAGTTCCTTTTAACTACAGACTAACTATTTATACTGGTTACTTACCCCAAAAGATTGCTCKTATATTTGAATACCTGTGACATTTTTCAAAAGCAGCAAAACTGTTGCATGAAACTCGTTCCATCACGTTTCAAAAGCAAGCCTCCATTTAGAATATAGAATTTGTAAGTAAAGGAAATGTTTGTTGTGTTTTATTAATGTTTTAATTGGTTCCATAAGTAATCCTTATGAATATGGTATATATCCCTTTTGTGGGGCTGGCGTTGTCTGTCGTGATGCGTTATTTTTGTTTCTGCTGTTTTATTGTTTTGTTTTGTTTTTCACACATGTGCCTGAATGCCCTTTTTTTCCTGCAAAGTGACATTGCACAACAACGTTTGGGTAGTAAATAGTCTGGTAAATGGCATTATCCCAAATTTCAGTGTGAATTAAATAGATATTTATTTTAATTATAATTCACTTGTCTTTGGGCAAGATATAAAACATTTCTTGAAGTTTGTTACATTCCCCTGATAGGCAGGAGACTGTGGTGAACTGAGTCCTCCTCTCTGTGTCTTACTGCCAGAGACCASAGCAGCAGTAACTCGACTGTGTTCAAATGTGTGACCAGTTCAACAGATGCAGATTAAAATATTGCCCAGAATATCAATGCTGCATCATTTTTTTCTCTCAAAATATCTAGCTATTGTCCCTTATTTACTGTTTCCCCAAGCCTTGAACCATGCGATTTCTAGCCAAATTGCTACAAATCAAGCCCAGGTGGAGCATCAGTTCCATTGTAAAATTTGGGGAATTTACCCACACAATTTGTTAATGCATTGAACTAAAATATGTCTAAATAGACCTGTAAAGCTTTAATGTGTTGCTCTGGGAGTGTTTTGTTCTCATTGCTTCTCTGTGTTAGTTCTCACTTTAATGGTGTGAGGTTTTAGAGCTCCTTGAGTATCCCCTGGTTAGTGCCTGGYCTTCTGTGGTCTCTTGTACACGGTGCTTTTCTTTCTGTGTGCTTCGCATTTTGCAATGTGCTAGTAAAAACACACTAACTGTTTTTAGCCTGTCTATTAACAGGTTCTGTTAGTGGCTGGCACAGGATTTTTCCTTCGCTGCGYGAACTCGCCTACTCGCACAGACAGGCAGGCAGCCTGCAAGGAGGACGCTGCTTTTCTCGGGGCCGAAGAAATGCTGCTTACARTGTGGTGTGGCCAGCTGCCGTTTCGCCAGCGCACCCGGTCCCTAAGGTACTGCCGCCTCTGTTGCCTGATGTGCTTTCCAGGCCGTGGGGAGGTTGACTGCACGAATGGTGCGGATGGTCCTTGTCTGACGGCGGGGAGTTTGGCACAGCATCCTGTGCGATGGGTGGTTTTGGACCTTGCTGGGTTTGGTGTTTGAAATAGGAGCACTAGCGAGAGAAGTTTGCAGCTCCGACGGTGTCAGAGAGGGATGTTCCTAGCTGCTGGGGCTTGCTGAGGTGTGAAATGATGCACGTGGCATTTGTATAGCCACTGMTTTGCACTTCTGCCTTAGCCGCTCTTGCAAGTCTGCAGTATCTCAGTGGTTCCTGGATGAGGAAGTTCCTCCAGAGAAGGATGAACGTGCTACAGTCTAGGGGGCTGGTAACCAGTAAACATGATTTTCTTCCAAACTAAGTGCCAAAGTATTGCAGCAGGATGCTGTTTGCGGTATGTGCCATTATTTTGAATGAAATGTAAACCTGAAATTCTGGTGATGTGGATTCACCAAAGATCCAGTTGTACATTTTTATGAGAGTAGAAGTGATGAAATACCAGCAGAAGTAACAACAGTCTTCAAGGTTCACACAGAATTAGTCAATACCCTCCTTCTCTTCACCCCTTACACTTAGCTGCTGTGTGGGCTTCCTGTGTCCAGCCAAAGTGGCCACTTTGTTCTGCCCGACCAGCTCTGGTTAGTCGCTTGGGAAGCCAGTGGCTAAAGTCTCCTAGCAGTTGATGGAGCCACCGGGATGGCCACAGTGACATTTCCCTGTGGCTGGTGAAGCAGCCTGGCATCCTTGCAAAGTACAGGCCTCTCTTTGGGCAAGGGGCTGTTACTATTACTTTGGTGTTAGACACTGGACTTTAAATTGTTGTGGATTTAAAAAGAATCAGAACTGGCATTTTACCAATGTGTGAAGGCTGAGAAGTTTTTGAAGTAAAGAAAGGAGAAAAAAAGAAAAAATTGTCACAGGGTAAAYTGGGAAGGTCTTGACATGGTACTGTAAATGGGCAAATGCAAAAACTTTATGGAAATTAATAGGAGTTTTGTCTGATCAAAAAACTRTTTAATCAGATTTATTTTTTAGACTAATCTGTATGTTTGCCCATCCAGTTAAGATGTTTAGATAACTTTAAAAAAAAACAAAACCAAAAAAACCCAACTCCTTTCCAGAAGAAAAGAAGGTGTTTTTAAGCCTTGCTCTCAAGAGTTTTAAAACTTAAAACTGTTTGTGCTGCAAGTCTGCATTGGAGTCCAGGATTTCGGCACAGGAAGGTTAACAGACTCTGCAAGTCAGTATAACAGGCAATGTTAAGTTCAAAAGGGCAGTGGAAGAAATACTGAGGCAGCCTTGAGGGTTTGCCCTGGTGGCTTAGGAAGGTCGATGGCAGGACAGAAAGGGCAAGCTGCCATGAAGCAGGAGGCAGTATCTGAGAAAATGATCCCATTGTCATGCTCAGTTTTCTGATCTTCATTTTCAATCCTTTTTCTCCAAGCACATAAAGAAGCCAGACTATGTGACGACAGGCATTGTACCAGCCTGGGGAGACGACATAGAAATTAAGAATGAAGATCAGATTCAAGGGCTTCGTCAAGCTTGTCAATTGGCCCGTCGTATCCTACTACTGGCTGGAAAGGGCTTAAAGGTAACAATTATATAAGTCCCGTAACAGCTTGGATGTCTTTTATGCTTTCAGAAGTTTGAGAAGGCTTTTTTTCCATTTTTTTCCTTCAACTTTCCTTTAAYCCAGATTTCTTTTAAGTTGGATATGAAAACAGAGGGATTTAATAACTTTTGATTTGGTCCATGATCTGTTTGTTTAATTATGTCTGCATTTTAGACCCATGAAGTACTTCATTCCAGTCAGTCACTGGTTCAGGTGCACCCTCTCTCCATCTGTAGCCTCTCTCTGATAGGACTCTGCCAAATCCCCTGAGTTTCTCCTAAGGCCCGTGGTGTATTTTTTATGGCAAATATTCCTCATCCTCTCTGCTTTTCAGCTGCGTGTGTCTGCAGATCCGAAGCGCTGGTCTGTTTCCCTTCCATGCTTCCCCTGCCGGTGTTGTACGTGGGCTGGCACACTGCAAGATTGAGATTCACTGTTGAAAAAAACAGCTGCCAAATTCTATGCAATTTTTCAGAGTACATTGATAATGAAGCCTCATAGTAATGCTTCTACTCTGTGCTTTTTTGGGGTTCCTCCCAAGTGAAAGGGTCCTGGGAGGAGCCTGCTATACATTTTTGCAGATGAAGGAGTGCTTTTCTAGCCTTGCCTTGATATTTCATGTAATAGTGTACTGAATAGGGCAAAATGGGTTGAATAGCTATGAGATACAGAGATAGATGGGAACTGTAGGTCCATGCCATTGCCTTAAAAGGGGAAAAATTATTGGTTTACTGTGCCTTTTTCCTTCAGTTATCATCTCCGAGAGGCTTAATTCTCGGATTGGGGTGGCCAATGGCAAAACTGTCTGAAGCTTTAATCTTACAAATGCTCAGGAACATGTAACTTTTTCACATGCAACTAATTCCCAATACAGTAAGCCTACTTACTCATAGAAAGCTAAAGACGTGTATGTGTAGGGTCAGGGATGCTGAAGGAGCAGCACCTCGACCTGGAGTGTGTGTGGGTTGTGCACGAGAGCAGTTTTTCCACTCCATTCTTTGTCATTACTATGATTTGTACTCGGACCAGGACAGATCTGGTGTTCAGAGCATGAGCCAAAAGTGGTATGTGCATGCGCTTTAAGGCAGGGGCTTGTCCCGTGCAAGCAGTACCCGAGCACGGGCATGGGGCTGAACGCAAGGGACTCTTGTGTTTACCTTGCTGAACCCCGTGCCTGGAGCCCTTTCTCAGAAACTCCTTTTACTCTTCTGAATATTTGTCCAACGTGGTTCCATAGGGGTGTCCCAAAGACTCCTCTTGTTAGCAGGGAATGTGTTCCAGTTCCTAACCYAAAATTGCCCATGGCCAGCTTTTGCCCCTCTGTTCTTACACCAATGCTGCTCTTTAATTTGGCAGATATCTGGCTTTTCCTTGAATCTTTCACCTCCACATAGTGATAGAGCTGTGCCAGACAAAAGAAACAAAGCGCTTACAGTCTATTCTCCTAAGGAAAACTGTATTCCTTATCCCAAAAGCCCATCCCTCCAGCACTCTGCACTGCCTGCCTGGCCTGGGCCCGCACCAGAGGCTCCAGAGGAGTGCTTGCCCATGCAGTACGTGATGTCAGGAAAAGCTCCCAGTATAACCATGGTGGTACTTCAATGTGTGGGCACCAAGGGACAGTGTCTGGGGAGCGCGTGTTTCTGATACTACCGTTTTGCTTCCCGCTGGACTTAAGTCATGCTGTATGCGGTTGGCTGAACGAGGTGCAAGTGGGGCTGGCAGACCTGGTTTTATCCTCAGCACGAGAGGAACATGCACTCAGTTTTACTCGCTACGCACGATCACTGAACACTTYGATATGTGGTGAAGAATGCCGTCTGCACCACAGCCTACCTGCGTTCCAAATGTGACTAAAAAGTCCTCAGAAATCATAAGCACTGTAGCATATGTGCACGAAGTATGATTTTCAAAGGTTCAAAACTCATTCAAATCAAACCCAATTTGCACAGGAACCCTCACAGATACTTCTTCTCAATGAGGGAGGTTTCTCTACCAATTTCAAATTTCAGCTCTAACCATCTCAAAGACAGAGTCAATCCAGAAGAAAAGCTGGAGAACGTTATGTTAAGCATGTGCGTTTTCCACTCCACTGATAATCAAAAAATGGCCGAATGATTTATGGGAGGCTTTTCTTTGTATAAATTTGGAAGGAAAGGACAAATCTAGAAAACGTTGAGCATAAAAATTAACATTTTTTAAAGCTATAGATAAGCGCATGTAGATTCACTGTGATGGTCCAGGCTGTGATGACTTTTAAGTAAAATGTCTTCAAGATATGAACTCAAATATTTAAAGCTTTTATAAAATACTTTTAAAAATTCTTGGTGAACGATTTCAAAAAATGCACAAGTGCATAGTGATATGTGTACTGAGCAGTCGTAAGAAATAAGATCCTTTCTTTTACAAATAAGAAGGAAACGTAATGTTGTACTTTAAAAGACTGAAGGCGTTAAAACCAGAGATTTCTATAGCACCTAGTGAAAGAAGATGCCTTGGTAAATTGGTGTCTTTGAGAAAGCAAACATGGAAAAAGAAAGGGGGAGGAAGTACACAGTGCTTTAGATTTTCTTGGAGTCTTTGAGTGCCCTTTTCTACTGCATGCTTGCTTTAAAACCTTTTTCTCTTTAAACAATAGTCCAATGTAGCACTAAAGTATATCAGACAGTTTAGTGTTTTGTATCAAAGCAGCATATTTAAAGCATGCAAGATTTCATTGAAATGCCTGGTTGCAGTCTAATTCAGTAAATATAAGAAACTATTGCGGCTGTTATAACAGAATTTTATATTTGATATTTTAGGTTGGCATGACAACTGAAGAAATAGATTCCATTGTTCATCATGAAATAATCAGACAGAATGCCTATCCTTCCCCTCTGGGCTACGGAGGTTTTCCAAAATCTGTCTGTACTTCTGTAAACAACGTGGTATGTCATGGTATTCCTGACAGGTATTTCCCTAGTAATATATGTTTTATTGCCGGAAGCTAAAATGTTAATCTGAAATTAATAAATTGCTGTTTAATATTGAACAAATTTCAGCTTACCTAAATGTCATAGGTAAAGCTATTGCAGACGCATGTCATCTTACAATACAGTGCTAATAGATATTACAGGAATCTAGGTAAATTAGAGAGACAAAAATATTGTCTTGTTTGTTCAGATACTTAAAAGGACATAGCGTAATGCCTTTAGAGTTTCCTGTCTGAAAAAAATACAGAGGAGAATTCTGGTTTTTATTTCCTCAGCACAAGTACAGGCTAAGGAATAAATATATTTGAATTTATTATTTGCAATACATTCAGCTATTCACAAAGTAAAATGTGAACCCTAGTGAGAGAAAAAGAATAAATATAATGGTAGATTTTTCAGGTGTTGATACGTTTTTCTGCTGGCTGTTTCTCATTATTTTATATTCAGCTACACTTGTTCTCTAAGTAGCGAGAGCTGAAGATTAAAAATGGTTATTCTGTTTGCCTCTGCCTTCCTCCGTCACAAAACATCTACCCCCTGATTTTTTATGTATGTGTCATTAGGTGTTTATTCTTATATTCCCTTTGTTGGGAACTGTCTGTCACCATTTTTTTTTTCTGTTTATGTTTCAGTCGACCTCTTCAGGATGGAGATATTATCAACATTGATGTCACGGTGAGTAATTCATATAAAAAATAGTCTTTGATCAACTTTAGAATCACTAGTAGCAACAGGAAGAATAGTAGATTGAAAATGTGGAGCACGCAGATGGATGTGCTGTTTACTTCTAAGCCAAGGCACAAGCAGCTGGTTTCCTTTTTTGTTTTTAACTATGTGTTTATTCCAGCTAGACCCAGGCCTGACTTGAATTTAGGACTGGAATCAGATGCACTGAGATCAATGTTGGCCTAAGTGAAATGTCAACCCAATCCTGCTATGTGTCATGTTTTTGAGAAGGTGTAATTGTTATTGATCCACTGTGTAGTTAATGCAGAGCACCACAGTACTGGGCAGCAGCTGAAGATAGATATGTATGAGATGAGCTAACATGAAGAAAGCCAGCATTTTTCCTTCACTCTGCCAAGATTGATCTTCCTCTTCCTGCTGATTTTGAGTGGGGCCTGTCATTATCTTACTCTGTCATTAGAGGCTACATTGGCCTGTGTATGTCAGTCTATTTGGACAGCAACTCTTTTGCTAGCAGTGTTCCCTACATTTATTAAAATCCCTGAAGGTAGTGTTGTGTTCCATTTCTAGTATAAAAGCCATGAACCCTTTACGCAGAAACAGAAATAGTGTGCAGGAGTGGGGGCTTAATATTTCCACGGAAAGGTCAATTATAGCTATTTAAATAAAGGCTGGCTGGATTTTCTTAAGAAAAAGAAAATCTGGGAATGAGGAGCCTAATTCCAATTTCATTTGGAAAACAACAATTAATCGTGCCTTGCAGAAGCTTTTCTCTTTTCACGGTGAATGTGTTTATTTTCACAAAGTGCCTGCCGTTTATTTCTAACACGAACCCAAATGTCTTTTGAATCCTACCGTTAACTTGCAGTGATATGTGACATGCAAGAGGGTAGAATTTCATAAGAACAAGCTTTCATAATCAATAAAGAACCTCCTGATAACTTGATATTCTTTTCCATGGGCCAAATTTCATACCGACAGAAGTGAAGAAATCTCCAGTGGGCCCCCGCCTCTCACCGTGGAATTCAAACTTCTTTAAATACGTTTTTGCATTAAAATCAGGGTCAGTGACCTTTTCCCCACTGTACCCTCTTGTGTGATCCAGCACTGGTTTGGGTTTGKTTTTTTTTAACTTATTCAATTCTTCCAGTCTCTATACTTTTTAATTGCATATGTCTGTCCTATGAGATTTACATGGTGTTATCCAATATTTGTAAGTATATTTTGGCCAAAATGTTCACTTTGGCAAACTGGTATAGCTTTGCTCTTCATACTAGATTATATCAGTTTGCAGCAGCTAGTGGTTTAACATGTGGTTTCTTTTTGTTTTATCTGGCAATGTAATAAACAAAAATTGTTTAATTTATATTAAAGATATTTGCAATTGTAAGTTGAACATTTTTATGTAATATGGCATGCACACCTTATTTGCTCTGCTTTACAAATAATGTCTGAATAAATGTAATGGTCTTTTCATAACATATTCTGAGTTGTTTTCTGATTAATTTCATAAAATAAAGTAAATCTTCAATGCCCATGAGCTTGAAGCTTCCTGCAAGAGTAGGAATTGCTGACTACATTTGCTAAGATCTTTTTTTTAAGCTTTGAAAAGCTTTTTTTTAAGCTTTGTTGTCTTTTGTAATTGTTCAGCTTCAAAGTAGCTGAGGAAAAATATCTTTGCAGTGTTGTTAATTGATCTCTTAGTTTATGTTTAATGAGAAAAATGGGGACATTTCACAAGTGGACAGAATAAAAATCAAAGGAAATGTTCTGCAACAAATTATTTATTGTTTCGTATAGGGTCTATAAAAAGATTGAATAATGTTCTAGTTATTAAGTATAAAGACTTCCCACTACAAAATATTTGAAGAAAAAAAAACTATTTTTGCACAATTAACATGCTAGAGTTTTATAGATGAAATGGATGTTTTATTGACTTGAATCATGAAGCTTTTAAAATGTATTTAAGCGTAGAAACAAAAGCATTATGCATCAATGAATTCACAGCGCGGTACAATTTCCAGCCAGGCATTACCGGGTAGCATTTCATACAAGTTGACTTTTTCATTACTTTTAAGGAATCAGTGTGTTATAGTTCCTGTGGCTTTAATAAATAAAACTATAGTTTACTGTAGTTGCAGTTTTTAAGGTTAAAAATATGTGATTGCAGTAGATGGGCAGAGTAAATTAATTATTTTAAGTTCCACGATRTTTTAAATTGCTATTCAGTTTTCAGGATTGTTTATTTTGCAGATTTGCATTTGTTAGAGCTAAAAATGAAGTGTTGCAGCTTACATCTGAACTAGCTGGCACAAGATCTGCCCAAGAGCCAGGAAACGGTGTTAGCAGCACCCCTGGCTGGCAGAGCAAGGTGTGGGGCAGAGAGGCCACCACTCACCACTGCAGCCAGTGACATCTCGGTGGGGCCCTTATTGACATCCAGCTTTCATCAGAACACAGCTCATTTGTAACCGCCTGCATTTGCTTTAATTCTCTATCTGAATACAAACCCAGTGTTGTAATAGACAGTTTGTAGCCATTTTATTATTATTATTATTATTATTATTATTATTATTATTATTATTATTATTATTATTATTATTATTATTATGGAGCTGAACAGAATCTTGCCCAAAAGCTCACAAGTGGTAGAAGATTGTGGGTGCTTCAAGCCTTGTGAGTCTGTTGTCCTGGAGGGATAGTTACCTGCTGTTTGAGGGGAAAAAATGCAGATCCAGGTTGTGCACCRTTAGGATTTGTTTTTCCAAAGGGAAATTTGGCTCGGTCTTGCAAGTATGTGACTGGCCACATCAATGCAGAGCTGCGAAATCCCTTTTAATGCAGCACTGCAAAACTCCAT
The DNA here is from genome assembly GCA_003342815.1 of Eudromia elegans. Taxonomy (NCBI): domain Eukaryota; kingdom Metazoa; phylum Chordata; class Aves; order Tinamiformes; family Tinamidae; genus Eudromia; species Eudromia elegans. The sequence goes on along the minus strand of PTEX01000034.1, from coordinate 5,303,257 downwards.
AGTACCATAGCGCAGAGCRCAGGCCTTCTGAGTGGAGAAGGGATTTGAGGAGAATTTTTGTATCTAGGAAAACACCAAACAAACAAACAAATTWAAAAAAAAAAAATCCTACCYGAGTAATTCATCTGGGTGCTGTGTTTTCAGTGCATGACCCTTCCCAGTGATCAGAGCAGTATTTTAGTCCCTTCAAAAGCCACCGTTAGAGGTTAAACCTAAAGTCCAGTGCTAAGGCAGAGCTGCTGTTTGCAGGAGAGCGAGGGAGCAGGAGGTGCAGCCCTGAGCCCAGGCTGGCTCTGCACCGCGCTCCGGCTGCGCGCCTGGGAGCGCCGCAACGCCCTGGGGATGGGCACAGGCCACCCCATGCACCTCGCAGTCCTCTCGTAACCCCCATTTTTATTCATTTATTTATAGTTTGTACCGCAAAGGGCATTTCCTATGTACTCCCTAATCTTCCTCTTTTCCCAAGTCATTCTAGCAAGTGCAGTTTCCTACCAGTCTGCCCATTGCAACATGTGTGTGTGTGCATATATATAAATATATATATAAATATATATATATCTTGTTCCTAGAAAGGACAGGCTTAATTACAGAGAATCTCCATTTCTGAATGCAAACCAAGTGAATGTCTTTGCATTTCTGCATGTGTTTAGGTGTATTACAATGGCTACCATGGTGACACTTCGGAAACCTTTTTGGTGGGCAATGTGGATGAATCTGGGCAAAAGTTAGTGGAGGTTGCCAGGAACTGTCGAGATGAAGCAATTGCAGCCTGCGGCCCGGGGGCTGCCTTCGCCGTAATTGGGAACACAATCAGGTAAGCCCGACAGTGACAAGTAAAGGGAGGGCTGGCAAGTGGCACAAAGGTTATTGGTGGTTTGGTATAAAGCTGATGACATGTTTTATGATTCAAAACCATCATTTCAGTCTGATATCAGKATGTGAACTGCCAAGCTATAATGTTGTTCCTTGGGTAAGAGAGATTTTGGTTTTTTTMTTTTTTTAAGTGAATTRCACWGGGGTCAGGARAGATAACCATAGAAAGCCAGAGGTATTCGTAAGGCAGGTTWATGTTAGCACATGTAATTCRCAGTGGTCTTTTGTTTATTATTTATTTTTATATGAAGCCATGCCACATCTGTCCAACAGTGTAAGAGGACTTGAAGCCATTGTTTCATTGTCTGACAGTGACTAATGTTACAAAGGAATTAGTCAACATAAATAAGTCTTTGGTTTGTTTTTTTTTATAAGTAAAAAAGTCAATTCTAACTCAAGCGTCTTATCTTACAAAGGACTGCGCATATTGATGTCATAGGAAAAAAAGAAAGCTCACATTAAGACTTATGTTGCATTTGTTCTGACCTTTGTGTAAGTGCAGTTGTGACTCTTCTTGTGAATTTGTATAAAAATATGACTTAATTTTGTAAAGGCACCTCTAGATTAAATATTTAAATATTTGCAAAAACATATATATATACATTTCATTAAGCAGTACTTCACTGGACTRTTAATGGACCCCACATACTATCGAATACCTTCTGATTACTTAAAAGCTACAAGACTTATTCACCTTGAAAGGATTCTGCCTTTTTTTTTTCTTTGTAAATCTTCAAATACTTTAAGGAGAAAAGAGAACGGCAAAATATCAGTTAGATGTATTTATAGCTTTAAAAATATTGTAACAGAGTCTGAATCAAACTTTAGTAAAACCTCTTTGGGTTATATCTGAGAAGCTTTTATTGAAGACTTTGTATAAAATTGTGTTTTTGACAGTTTTAAATTATAGGCTAACTAGCCTGGAGAAAAAGGATAGTGTCTTTCTGTTCTTTCATAGGAAATGTTGAATCAGACCCCTACTGGGAAAAGAAATTTAATGCATATCTCACTATCTTACTGTCCATGAATATAATAGAAGCGAATTCAAAATGTAGTTTTATTTTTGCAAATGGGATGAGTCGATAGATGCACCTCATATTTTTGAACACCTAGGGTTCAACAAATTTACTGGTGGTGCTCTTGCATTTTAACAAAATTTATTCTTGAGTAGAAGGGGGCACAGAACACTGGATTCTTATTCAAGCATTCGAGCRAGCTCTGCATTCATGGCTGTGTCTAAAGGGCATGTCAGCCTTTGATTCTCTCTGAGAGGTAATTATCCTTTTCCTGTCACGGAACAACAAATGATAGCTAACTACAGAGGCACATTTGCAGTAGTCACATTCATCAACTGCAGAAAAAAAATTCAATTTAATTGTGCAACACAGCTGCACATAGGCTTTTTGAGCATTTCTGTTGTTCTCCCTGTCTTGCTATTCCTCCCTCCAGATCTATTTTTTAAACTTTTTTTTTCCTGTTTTTTTTTCCCCTTTTTTTGTCTCTTCTTCCATTTTTACTCTCTGTACTTTCTTGTTAAAGTAATTTTCCTTTGTGGCTCTCATTCTTTTTTCCCCATTGAAGGCTATGAATGTAGAAAATTATCACAATTACTCATATAATTGAGCCTCTTTGTAGCAAGTGCAACTCCAGTAGCCTTTCTCCATCATGAAAATGGTTTCATTATAGGGTTTTTCATATTCTCTGACACCATCTACACAGAGGAACAGGCGTGCAGATGAGATGTACTAGGAACAGGGTAGATCAGTAAGGTCACAGTAGGAATAATTAGCTCTGCTATGGAAAGAGCATCTAGGCCTTTTACTGCTACATAAATGTACTGTCCATGGCTTTTAGTCACAAAAAAACTTACTAACAAATGGAGCTCCCGCCTACTACTTTGAAAAAAAGATTTGTATCAACACTACAATTTTCCATCATTAAGACTAATAACACAGAGCCTAGTATACATCAAGGGGAATAAAAAGAAAAATCTCACATTCAAGTGGCGGCTGGGTGCTGACCTTTGTTCCCTTTTTTTGTGTTCAACTTAACTCTTTACAAAAAAGAGCCACACGCCACACCAACATGCAGGTGAACTCCAGCTAGTGCTAGCAAAGCACAGCATTCAGTCAGAAAATCTGATAAATCTCCATGCAGGATAATGCATTTCATTACAGATTCACTACA